>BSBK01004996.1:332500-447500 GCA_027943335.1 Chamaecyparis obtusa | reverse complement strand
AAAAAATAGTATCATTATTAAAATAATTGAATTTACTAATGTATTTTTTAAAATTCATACAATATGCAAATACTAGAAATGTTTAAAAGTTTTCATAAGCCTAATCCAATTTTATATGATTATTGTGAAGTTGTTAAAGATGCTATATAAATTTTATATAGATTATTTATTTTTTAACATGTTAGTAGATTGTGTTAAATAATGACCTAATTACTCATAAGTACCAATTGTATATATGTGTGGATAAGGAAAAACACACCAACCTAGAGATTGTTTAAAGTATCAAGGGATGAATTTTCTCTTGCCCCACCTCACTTCAACTAGTATGCAGAGCTAGAGGGTTTGGATGTTGATGTTTCGATGTGATTAATCAAGAGTATGTTTAATTAACTAAGTGCCAAATGAAGATAAATGTAAATAACTAAATTAAATTGATAGATAAAAATATTTAGACTATAGAAGTGGAAAGAGCTAACTAAGACAAAGACATGTCAAGCTCCGCAAGCTCACTTCTTCAGATACTAGTGCAAGTCACAGACGATAACATAATGTACTTATGTCCTATACAGACAGAGTGTAGAGGACATGTCTAGAAAGAAAATAAACTAGTAAAATACTAAGTTAATGTGTTAAATAGAAAGGAACAAAATGATAGAATGATGAGGATTACTATTACATTATTAATACAATTGTAAATGAAAGAGAAGGGAGAAGAGGAAACTGAATGTGAAGCTTGACAGGGTAACTTATTGAACTCATTCCTCCAAGAAACTTGCACACATAGAAACAACAAAAAATGTTGGGGTGGTTGTTTGGAGACTTGCCTCCATCAGATCCCTTCTTTGGCATTTCCACCTCCACAACCAAATAGACATGATGAACAGTGATAGATAACCGTATGGATAAAGAAATGGACAATAATATAAATAGAAGTAGATGAAGAGTATGATATGCATTCAAAGACACAAAAGGTGAGGCAAAAAAACTCCCCTCAACAAAACGAAGCAAGAACAATATGTGTGAGTATTGGTAGAGACTCTCAAAGCCAAGAAAGTTGTTAATAAATCCATGCTTGAAGTGTATGGAAATGATGGATATGCAAGAGGTGTGGAGAGCTCAAAATGAACAAGAGAGTTTAAGATAATTCCCAAAGGAATGAATAATCAACCAAGAAGAACAAATGAAGAAGGGTGAGGGATTTAAAATGCCTACAAGTGGGTGGTGGAATTGGGTGTTACGAATACAAGTTGGTAGTTTGTAACACCTCAATGACACCTGCATGTCTACATATTCACATATGCTAGCATGTTGCATGCACACATCCTGAGTCATGCATGTTGTGTAGTCAGTATTCTGAAGCAAGTGATGATATAGAAAGGAAAGAGGACAACAAGGAATTTGAATCTTAGGCTAATGTGAGGGTGATGCAAAATGGAAATTTCCACAAGGGTGCAAATTTAGGCCATTACAATATGTAATGGAAATTCTTGAAAAAAAATACAAAGACAATATCATTTTATTAACTAGATAAAAATAATAATGAATAGTTTAAGAAAATTGAATCCAACTACTAAAACTAAATAAAATACACAAAGGGAGGAGATTATTAAAGTGGAAAGAAAATAAAGAGTAGTAAAATAAATTTTATTTTTTTATAAATGACACAAATGCATGTAAAGGTCTAAATGAACAAATAATTCAAAAAGCATAAAGCAATAATATCTCATTGTATTAAAGTTGGTTCTATTGTTAACATTTTATTATTATTAAAATTTGATATGTTTACATACTAATTTCTCTTTTTTTTTGTCAAATCATTTGAAATGCTATATATAGCAATATAATGTGTATCACCTGACCTTCCTTCCTCAAGCCTTGGTGACTTTGGTACTACTATGACCTAAACTGAAATCCAAACTTATATAATAGGGGATTCTTTGGTGTAGATGCATGATGAACCTGTTGCTTTCCACATTTCAAATTCAAGCATCAATTCATTCTATGTTCCCTTCTCATCTATAGCATAAGTTGATGGCCTATGATTAACCAATTTGTCGAGTGGATGAAGGTTTCTTGGTGCAACTTATCTTTTCTCAACTTTTGTATCCTTCATTTTAATTTGTTTCTACTTTGTTTTTCCTTTGTTGAAGATTGTATTTTTGTAAAGTAGAATGACCTCTCTTCTTTGGGAAGTTGGGCATTTTTATCACCTCTTGGTACCATTTTTTATACCAGTTTGTTTTCAATATCTTATGTTCCCATATGGATTATACTAATAAACCTTCCTTACAACATGTGAGATTCAAGACTCATTAAGGATATGATCTAGAAAATTGGATCCTTTGTTAAGATGGATTCAGATTTGGTGGCTCCTCTTTGCAAATCCACTAGGGTTTGTAACATCGTTAACATCTCTAAGCGGATGCATCATTTTTTTTTTATTCATTCCTCTCATGGAACTTGGACCCAATTCTTAAATTATGAAGGCCTTCCTTTTTTTTATTGCAACATGCTTGGTCATAAGATGGTTGGGTGCTCTTCCTCCAAGTTTGATGCTTCAAAGAGGTATAGGCTCAAAAAGTGGGTCAAGAAGATAGGAATTCCTAATCCTCATTTTATAAAATTAAATCATGAGAAAATTCTATTTAATAATGTGGTTTCCAACCCTACTACTATGGCTTCTAATATGGTTTCTTCTTGAGGCCTACCCCCTCTCATCCCATCCATGTCCCTAATGGGACACCCACCACCATGCTTAATAATCCTCTCGGTTTTAATCGGTTTGATGCAACTATTATTGATGGGATTGACTTTGAGGGATTTTATCCTTTTATGGATGAATTGGATGATGATTTTGTTGATTATTGTGACCATGATGATGTGGTGTTCCTATGAAACAATGCACAATCTCTCAAACAACTAGTGTCATCTCTAAACGTAATATCTTTATCAAAAAAGGAAGGGTCATAAATTTGAAGCAAATAAGCTATGTATTAAAGGCCATGATCTAGTTGATGATAGTACTCATTGGACCATGGATTCCCTCCTCACTAAGATTAGGAGGAATGGAATAAGGGAAAAGGCCAGTTGAGGAATTCCTGAATGGTGGTTGATTCTCTAGTTTAAATTGTGTTGCACTAGAATTTATTTTATATTGTATTCTTTGTTTTGAGCACTCTTTAGTTTTTGAGATCTTTTTAGGTTTCATCAACTTGAACTATTTCTTTTTGCTCCCCAATCATGGGTCTAAAATAGTGTTATTTTTATTATGTAGGGAGTCAGACCAACCCCACAATTTGCCTAAATCAAGACAAATATAATCAGAAGTTTATGTAATTTTACTTACCATTATTTTCATGTGAAACAATTGGGTTCAACATCTACTTTAACTTAGAATAAAACAAAACCCTTCTAGTTTCATATATTTGGTATTGTTATTCATACTACAAATTTGGTCTGATAATATTATAAGAACATACATATTTTTTAGTAAGTACAAAATGATTATATTAATTTTGTCTTTATTTTTCTTTCAATTAAGATACAATAGATAATATTTTAACATATATAAACAATTTAATTTGAAGTTGGTTGTCTAGATATTATTGCCCAATTCTTTACAATGTTGTCTTTTGTACAAAGGAGTTAACCTTCTTTAACAACATAAGAAAAAAAAAAAGGTTCATTGAATATAGACACATGCTTCAACAATTGATAGGATACATTTTAAAAATTATGCACAATAATTAACTTTAAATTTTGATTAAAGGTGTGGATGAACCTTGAAATTAAATTTTTGAACCTTGCAATAGAAATCAAATATTACATTGGATGGACAAATGCACTAATTGGGAAAATCATGACCTTAACATTATTGAATCCATTTGAAAGATTATGATTAGAACAAAAAATCACATGGATAGGTATACTTTGAATTTCTAGCTTAGTACATGTGTTTCATACAATTTCTAGACAAAACACAAGAATAATTGTTATCTATGAAAGAATGGATTAAATGTACTCTCTAATGTGATTTCATTGTGAGGTTTAAAGTGCTTGATGTCTTGCAATCCTTTAGACTTATATTTGCAAATTATCGAATGCCAAGTCTATATACAATCAAAGTAAAATTTTCACTCAAAACATAGATGATCCTTTATAACAATGATTATGTATCTAGTTTACATGATCACAAAATGAAGTACAATTCTAACCAAGAATATGAGAGATTTGGTTAAGAAGATGAGTGGTGATGGAAAAAAATCAAAACTGATTAGATATTTTATTATTTGAGATTTCTTCTAGTTAGATTGTGTTAGAATTTTTTCCATCAACGTTTTGGATCACACTTTGTGATCCATCATTGAGATGATACAAGGGAGATTTTGGCTCCTTATGCTCTCTTGTATCATTCTAATGATGGATCGCAGAGTGTGATCCGAAATGTTGATGGAAAAAATTCTAACAGAGTCTACCCAGAAGAAATCTCGAATAATCTTTATGGATTATGGAAATTCGCTATCATTAATAGATAATTTATGTTGTAAAAACTATTAATTATAAATTTTTATTTTCATTATATTTAGACAATATTTTACATCTTCATGAATTAAGCTATCACAACATTGAATTCTCCTACTATTTCCTTGGACAACTCAATACATAAATTTCTACTTATAGATAACTATAATTTAGGTATCAAAGTGATGCAGTCAAGTTTGGAGGATCTAGTTAAGGACTGTCCAAACTTGCAGCCAAACCACAACATAACGGAATTACACAAAAATAACACTAGATCTGTAAAAGAGGAGAGATCTTCATTCATAAATTCACTGATTACATGCAATGTGTCAGGCTGTAAGGCCTTCCCAGTTATGGTCAATTACAAAAAAAATAGTAAATCTAAGAGATCAACAAGATCCGGTCTGATTCCAGCTAGTCCAATCCTGAAACAATCAGAAACTGATGGAAACCCTAAGGAAGATTTGAAATTGTGCTCACAAGCCACCAAGAAATCTCCTTGTTGCCAAGCCTCAACAACTAGCTCTACTATCACAAACTATCAGATAACAATCTAATCTGCAAGATCCTACAAGAACTTTTCCACAACTTCGCTTCTATCTCTCTTCCCAGACTTATGTCCTAAACAACTACCCAAACACCCTTAAAATACTAATCATCATCCATAAGTCGGTTGGATGAAACTATTAACTCTTCCTAAAAAATATTAAATACAATACAAGTCAGCTCTCAAATAGCCTTACAATAATTAAATTCAGCATGTCGGCCTCCAGATATATAAAGGAGAATCCAACAAAAGATACGAACAATAAATGCACCAAGTCGGCCAAGAAAATCTTCAAGAACACCCGTCGATAAGCCAAACTACCAAGTAGTAGAGAAATAACCGAGCATTAGTGAACTGACCACGCCAAGCATCACCGAGCAACGTAGTTATCGCCGAGCACCAGGGAAACTGACGCCTTCAATTACCGAGCGTTCTTCAAAAATTGAGCACCCCGATAAACACTGTAACTGAGCAACCAAACTCCAAGACCGAGAAAATAATTCACCGACTAAGATCAAAGCTACTAATCTGCCTTTCAAAACAAACATTTTTTTGGTTGATACAAGATTTCCAAGAATCCTAGGATGCTCCAGCATCAGACACCCTTGGTAAAGAAAATTTTCCCATAAGGAAATCAAGAACGTCTTAAGGGAATCAGAACAGGTATGCCATAACTATTCTTAACCCATATCTCCTCTTGTCCTTCATCCCAAGTTGTCTTCACTTCATCCACTATCCCTTGCAGCAAGTTTTCCTGCTTCCCACTTCTCTTATCTTTCCTGCCTGCAACTGATAACAACTGACTTTGACCATCCCTTCCACTACCAATCACATCAGTACCTCGGTAAACTCCATCCTCTTCGGACTCCTCAATCAACTCGGCATCATCCACATCTCTCTATGTCATCAATGTCATTATTTTCTATATTATTTCTATAAGAAAGACCATCGGCCTCTTAATCTCAACAAACTCTTCAGATATATCATTCTCCTTTTCTTTCAAATTAGACTTTGTAGGAATAGGTTCATCAACCCTGTGCTCCTGAGGTTTGTCATAAGGAAAACACCTGATAACTCCACATACCTTAGTCCATGTATCCTGTAAAGGTAACAACTTATGCCTAGATCCTTCATGCCTAACCACATAGGTGTTTGCACAACCATCAAACAAAACATTTCTATCAAATTGCAAAGGCCTTTCGAGCAATAGATGACAATCATCCATAGGCAATACATCACACAATATTTCATCATGATAAGATCCAATCTAAAAATTAACCAAGCATTGTTCTTCGATCCTAACTTTAGACACATCTTGTATCCAACTAATCTGATAAGGATTAGGATGTTTCTTTCTTTCCAAATTCAATTTACTAACCATCTCTTCTGAAACAAAATTTTTAGAACTACCACCATAAACTATAACATTACATACCTTATCCTTGCACTTACATCTGGTTCTAAACAAATTTCTTCTTTGCACTGGTTCTAGGACACATGTAGCCAACCTCCTAGTGATAAGAAATTCACCTTTTTTTGCAACATTCTCAATGTCTTCTTCGGCAATTAGTGCAACTCTTTTTCTAGGACATTGAAAAATTCTATGACCCGCTTCACCACATTGATAATAAGTACTAGTGAACTCATTTTTCCACCTTCCTCTTTGTCAAGTATTGAAATTCTTAGTGACTTGACCACTGCCAGATCCTTCATTAGTCTTCTTAGGATTTTCTATCACATTACCTCCAACAATTATTTCACCAGTTTTACCACCTCGGTTCCTATTATTTTGTCTTCCTTCAAACCTCTTGTTCAGCTTCTCCTCAATCTTCAATGCCATCTGATAATCATCTCCTATAGTTGTAATCTGAACAATAAGTAACTCTTCTTGATACTAGGTCTCAAGCCATAAACATACCTAGCAACCTTCTCTTTGTCAGCTTCACAATGACCAGTCTTAATCAAGATTATGTAAAACTCCTTAGTATACTCCTACACTGATTTGTTGGTCTTCTTCAAGGCTTGCATCTTTTTAAACATGTCTAACTCATAATCCACAAGGAATGAATTGCTTCTTCAACTTGTCAACCATTCAGTTCCACTTAGTGATCTTTTCCTTTCCTCTCCTACTTCTTTCCAACTGAACTTCCCTCCACCAAATATTTGCATGACCCTTCAATTTAGTCTTTGCAAATCTAACTCTATCAGGATCTTCTATTTCTTCATACTCAAAGTATTCATCTATCTCATTAATCCAATCAATCAACTCTTCTGGCCTAAGGCTTCTAGCAAATGTAGAAACTTCAATCCTAGGTCTTTTCCCAATTTTAGACATAGCCTTCAGGATTCTATTTTCTTCAGGATCCCTAGCTTCTTCTACAGCTTCTTCAAAATGATCTTCTTCATCAGATTCATCATCACTATCTTCTTTCGATGTAGTCTTCTTTCTCAATTCCTCTTGTAGATCTTGCACTTGTTTCTGCAAAGCTCTAAAATCATCAAGACTGAATTCTCCAGCAGCTTCCTCCTCTGAGATCTCATGAGCTCTCCTCGGAGGCATCTTCAATCAAAGATCCTGGTGAAAACTGCCTCTCCTTCGATGATCTATCCACACATTCAAGATCAACTTGCTCTGATACCACTTGATGCAATCAAGTCTGGAGGATCTAGTTAAGGACTATCCAAACTTGCAGCCAAACCACAACATAACAGAATTACACAATAATAACACTAGATTTGTAAAAGAGGAGAGATCTTCATTCATAAATTCACTGATTACATACAATGTGCCAGCTATAAGGCCTTCCCGGCTATGGCCAATTACAAAACAAACAGTAAATATGAGAGATCAACAAGATCCGATCTGATTCCAGCTAGTCCAGTCCTGAAACAATTAGAAACTAATGGAAACCCTAAGGCAGATTTGAAATTGTGCTTACAAGCCACCAAGAAATCTTCTTGTCTCCAAGCCTCAACCACTAGCTCTACTATCACAAACTATCAGATAACAATTTGATCTGCAAGATCCCATAGGAACTTTTCCACAACTTCGCTTCTATCTCTCTTCCCAGACTTCTATCCTAAACAACTATCCAAACACCCTTAAAATACTAATCATCAGCCACAAGTCAGCTAGATGAAACTATTAACTCTTCCTAAAAAATATTAAATACAATACAAGTCGGCTCTCAAATAGCCTTACAATAATTAAATTTAGCATGTCAGCCTCCAG
This sequence comes from Chamaecyparis obtusa, assembly GCA_027943335.1. NCBI lineage: Eukaryota > Viridiplantae > Streptophyta > Pinopsida > Cupressales > Cupressaceae > Chamaecyparis > Chamaecyparis obtusa. The sequence goes on along the minus strand of BSBK01004996.1, from coordinate 439,200 downwards.
ATCTACAAAGGAGAATCCAGCAAAAGATACCAACAATAAATGCAGCAAGTTGGCCAAGCAAATCTTCAAGAACACTCGTTGGTAAGCCAAACTATCGAGTAGCAAAGAAATAACCGAGCACTAGTGAACCGACCATGCCAAGCATCATTGAGCAACGTAGTTATTGTCGAGCACCAGGGAAATCGACGCCTTCAATTACTGAGCATTCTTCAGAAACTGAGCACCCCGGTAAACACTGTAACCGAGCAACCAAACTCCAAGACCGATCAAATACTTCACTGACTAAGATCAAAGCTACTAATCTTTCTTTCAAAACAAACATGTTTTTGGTTGATACAGGATTGCCAAGAATCCTAGGATGCTTCTGCATCACAAAGTGACATTATTAAATACACCGATTTAAGTACACCTAGCCTTCCACACCCTTCGCTTGCCACTAGAGACCCTTCACTGCATCGGTAAGCTGCTTCACACATATCCTCCATTTGTATTTCGAATTACATATTATAAGAATATATTATGGTTGGTTAATTGATGAAACTTTAAATTTACAAGAAAGTACAATTGTAGTCATATGAGTCACCAGATTGGTTGAAAATTATTATAATGGGCACTAAGAATTATTAGTGTTGATGTCTATAAGAGCACATATTATTAATTATTTATATAATGTTAGTTAAAGTCAAATGTGGCCTAGTGTTTTGTAGCATTACTATAGCCAATTGCTATTACTTGAAAAATGTAAAGAGGAATTATTTTCCAAGTCTATAGTAGTGATATGCTCCAAGTATAGACATTAATAATTTGTGTCTATTAATTTTTTTAAATTAAAAGTTAACAATTTAGATCTACCAAAATGCATAGTGTACCATCTTAAAATGAACGCACTCCTCATTTAAGAACTTTTAGCTCATGTCATTTATTGAATTTTTTGACCATAGATGGATTTGTGCTCAGTTCCCTTTTTCTCTTGTTCAATCCTATTTTCCCAACTTTCATCTATGCAGTTTTTGAGACCTAGGAGTTGGTTCTCCTAGGCCACCCCAAGAACAGGTCAACCAAGTCAACCTATTCCTGGAACAGGTTGATCTATTCCCTAGGGGTTGTGAGCCTTAGGCCCGGTTTTGTCTCGGGGATTCAATTTGCAAAATTTGGTGACCTCATCGGCTTGCTTTATTTTCCTACTTGGAAACTAGTATAAAAGGAATCTTAGGCACCTCATTTTAGGGGAGGAAAATTCATGATTGAAATCTCACATCCAAGCGTTCAAGCATTCAATCATCCAAGTATTCAATTCTTCAAAGATTCAATGATCCTTTGTGGACAACTTTCCTCTTCAAGATCTAACATATTATTGGCCATCAAGGGAGGAGATCTACATTGAGGCATTCATTATCTTCTTCATTTGATGCAAAATTACATCCATATATCCATGAATTTATTTTGGTAGACCCATAGCATTTGTGGATATTTCCTACATTGCAAGTTCAAGATTGACATACAAACACAACAAAATCCTTATTGACAAGGGTTTCTTCTAGAAAGGTGAATATTTGCATTTTCCTTTTTCTATTTACACATTTACATCTCAATTCAAGGTTGATTCCTAAATCTATGGCTTGAACAAGGAAAGCCCTTTATCCACCCCAACTCAAAAACCTAGTTTTCTATGTGCAAGAGCATGATCTTAGAATTGCAACTACAGATCTAGAAGTTGCAAATAGAGATCTACCAAAAAATCTAGTTCGACTTCAGTAAAGTGCCTTGGGAGTATGGTGACTTGGTTGACCTATTCCAAAAGATGGTGACACGGTCGACCTGTTCTTGATAGCCTGAGATTTTTGGCATTTTCTAGGTTTTCAGTCATTATCATAGATCCACAGTCAAAAATTCAGCTATAGGTCCAAAATAATAGTTTTCAAAGAAGAAAAGAATATTCCTCTTCATACTTCAAGGTGAGTACCTCATTATCTATTTCACATCTTAGTTTAGATATATTTTCACATCTTAATTAGGACTGATTGTTTATGTTTAGCACCTAGGTCTCTATTGCTTATCTTGCTAAATCAATTAGTTAAATGTTACAAGTGCATTTACACAACCTTAATCAAATCTTACATTGCATGAAAGAGGAATTGCTTGTGTACTTCCTTAGTATAATTTGGGTTTAGCATTAGCATCTCCTCATCTTCTTGGGTTTTTGCTAATCTAACTTAGGTTATATTGAGAGTTACGCCTGGAAGCCCCTCTTTCTATTGTATTTCTAATGTTAGTGTGGAAATGGTTAATTAATGAACACATTTCACATAGTTTACATTACTAAATTCATTGACACCATTTTCCACCTAAACACAGTAATATCCATGTATGAAAGATGAATATTATAATCAATGTTTTTGTCACTACATTTATTATTATTCTTATTAGGGTTTGAGAGAAAAAGGAAATTATAGATTGTTTGTTCCAACAAACAAATCTTTGTAGTAGCAATTTTGATTTTAGAGCTCAATGCATTTGATAAAAATGAATAAAAAATGTTAGATAGCATTGTACAAGTAGTCTTTTCCAACAACTAAAAAACATGGTAGCATGTATATTGCAATTATAAGAAAAGAAAATTTTGATAGCATGATATTATAGATAGCCACTCTTTGAATAAGGTGGGTTATTAAGAATTTATGATGAGAATAATTTAAAATCATCAATTATTTTGCTATTAATCAGCAGCAAAAACTAGGGTGTTGGTCCTTACAAAACCACTGCCCAAGGGTGTACAGACACAACATATTAACTGTAGAAAAATTTCAAGCTTAGGACATAGCTACACTAGTACATTTGGGGCCAAATTTTGACAAACACTTCCGACGGGTAATTTTTTATTATGAATTTGTTGTTTTTTTTTTATAATAGGCCTCGATGGTGTCGGTATTCTGATGGGTTTTTAATTGACCATCAAAATTCTGACAAGTTCGGGGTATAGATGAAAAAAAAAGTGAAACGCCCAAATCATTTTTATTTTGATTGGAGAGAAAACGAGCGGATGAAAGCTGAGCATGGGAGAAGGTATGTGATTTCTTCATCTTTGATTGGTATCTTTGACGGGCAAAGTCTTTGAGCCTCTGACATCATATTCGACTGCAACTTTCAAATGCATTGCATTTTATTTGATCATGAATGCTCTTTGAAATGACCGCATTCTACTGGTGTCGTGCCCTAGCCCGTGCTTTATCTCTATTATTTGATGTTATTGGTGCTTGTGCTCAAGGATATCGATTCACTATTTTGAAATGTTTGGATTCACATTTGTTGATATTACTGGCACGTTTAATGACGCCATTGTATATTGCTGAGATGCTCAGTGAAATGACCGCATTCTACTAGTGTCATGCCCTAGCTCGTGCTTTAACTCCATTATTTGATGTTATTGGTGCTTGTTCTCAAGGATATCAATTTTTTTGAAATGTTGACTGTGGTTATCAAATGGATAGCCCATGAGCTTCTAGCTAGGCGCCATTTGTATTGATAGCTTAGAGCATCAAATGTATTGTATCATTGATAGTTGAGACTTTGTTAAAAGGAAATAGGACAAAGAATGATTTTGATTTATTTTCTCTATTTTGATCCCTAAGTGGCTTACAACCCTAAAGAAGTATATTTAGATTTATAGATGCAGTTGCAGGATACATAGCAGCTAATAATTCACAAGAAATCCATGCATCCAATTTGAATAGCAATTAATACAAAGAAATAGGGTCCTCCAATGGCCCAATCATCTAGACCTTGACTATCCCCTCAACCAGTGACCCTTCAAAACTGGGTTATCATGCAATCAGTGAGTGATCCTTCATTCTCCTAGTCTGCCCTGTATCCAAACATATTGGAAATACACAATATAATGATAACAAGTCTTTCACAATCCCCCTTCCCTCAAGGAACACTATCAACCATCCCTATATAGCTCTCTACTATCACTCCATACTGTGATGACCATAGTGATGAGTAAAAGTCTACCACTTCCTTGTTGATTGCATCTGATTCCAAAAATTGCTGACCAACTTCATTCTTTATTGAAGTTATTCTATTAATTAATGGTCTTTCCTTGACCAAACTATGGAAAAACATTGTATTGCAGTCCTCATCTTTCAACCAATTCTCTCTAGATTTTTGGCATCAATATATTTCTTCTCACTGGAATTTCCTCATATTGTTGTTACAAGTCCTTTTCAGTTAAGAAATCAATTTTATCCATACCTTCCTGAATCACCTTATTTTTTAAAACCTCTAGCTGCTCATCCAATGTTTTTTTCCACAAATATATCCTTGAAATGAATTTGATTCTGACACTTCCACTTATTCTTGATATACTATCATTTTTTGAACAATTGAAACCTCATATTTCCTTAAATAACAAGTACAATCTTCCAATAGTTTGCCACCATTTTCCAGAATCATTCTTCTCTTAGCCACACTTTCTCCATCTTCAAAGAGCATCAAATCAGTACCAAATCCTTCTACAAAACTAAAGCATCTGGAAAGTGATTGGACCCAATCATGGGAAGTATTTTTGCCTCAAAGATCAAGGGGAGGGATCCCCATTCTCTTTCTAGAAAAAATGGTCCAATCTCTCTGTGATGTATGAGAATCCATGTCTTCTATTCATCCATGTAAACACCCCATTCTTGGTTTTAACTTCCCACAATCCATTTTTGGTGACAAAGATCTAAAAATCAAATTGGATCCTTCTCATAGTCCCCTTGCTCCCTTTCTTATCAGCCATATCCAATGTTTCTCTTCATCATTGCTCTCACATCTAATTAGGATTTTCTTTCTATTGATATTAGTGTTTAAGACTTTGTAATTAGTGATTTAGTGAATATCAAAACGTGCATACCTTTCACAAAAATGGGTGAAATCTTGGAAGAAAACCATCAAGACAAACTAAAATCTACCGACTGGTTGAAAACAATGTAGTTTTAGACACCGAAGTTTCTCAACTCAAAGCCGGTCACTAAGGCCCTTTAAGTTACCAAAATCATCATGTTGAAGATTTTTTTGGATTATATGAGGTATAGGCATACATAGTAAACACTTAATGTTCAAAGACAAATTTCAAGTTAGCAACATTCATCTAAGTTTCATGCAAGGAAAACCAAGAACCATTATCTTCAAAGATTAAAGCATTTTTTCTCACAAACACAGGTGCCATTGAATGAGAATCGAAAAAGAATACTCTCACACAAAAGAGACATAAAATGAAACTATAAGAATGACCCTAATGCCTGCATTTTTGTTCATAAATATTGGGATTTTTTTAACATTGGAAAACTCTTTAGGAAGATTCAAAGTTCATTATTTACATAATAGAGGTTTACAACCCTTAATCTTCTTTATATACTAGCATGTATTAATTGGATGACAAATAAAGAAGCATTTAAACAATCAAAAGACAATGAAGATAATTTTAAATGCATTTAACACAAAAAAATTTTACAAAACTGAACCAATGGCATGTTTACAACAAAGAAATAGAGTGATAATAATATGCTTAAAATTGTATTATGTTTAATACACGCCAAAGGACCAGTCCCAACAATTCTTAAACATACTTTAGCTGATATGATGAATTGTTAATAAAGGTCTAATTCTGAGAAGAAAAACACAATTCAGTTTGGTGTTTTCAGGTTATGTTAAAAGTTGATTTGGTAAAATCCTCAAAAAACACACTACATGTTCTAAAATGTAAAGAAGTTGAATGCTAAATGTAAGATATATATCTCATCCATAGTAATCAAAAGAAAGGAAATGAAACTAAGGAGATTTACCGATCCAAAAATATAAGCGAATAGAAAACATGATTGGTACCTTATGAATTGGTTTTTGAGGTGCACAATCTTCATCAATCTCCACAGAAGAAGACCCCTCCTCACTGCTACTGCTTCTTGTTTAACAATTGGTTTGGAAAAATGCATTTAACACAAAAAAATATTTACAAAACTGAACCAATGGCATGTTTACAACAAAGAAATAGAATGCTAGTAATATGCTGAAAATTCTATTCTGTTTAATACACGCCAAAGGACCAGTCCCAATAATTCTTAAACATACTTTATCTGATATGATGAATTGTTAATAAAGGTCTAATTCTGTAGACTACTAGCACAAAGGAAGATTTGACCTAGCCAAATCTTCCTTGTACCACATGAAAAACTGTGTGATAACTATGTCTACTCCAACCTTAATTGTTTAAGAATTCATCATACCAGATAAAGTATGTTTAAGAATTGTTGGGAGTTCTATTACACCTTTGTTGTAAACATGCCATTGGTTCAGTTTTGTAAAAAAAAAAATTGTGTTAAATGCATTGAAATGAAACATTAAGCATAGTAATAATATGCTTAATCTATTAGTAATTTGCAGATTAAATGCAGATAACACCTTTATCAATTTAGCATGTTATTATAAGATACTAAAGAAGACCTGCTATTTGTCAGACAAATCTTTATTGTCCCCCACATTGAAGACAATGAAGATTGACCTCCTACCCCACAACAAAGAACATTGTAATAAGACCTTTTAATCCTAGTGACAAGAACATAGAAGCATTCTAACTCATTTGTAAAGAAAATAATCTTTCTATAAAATGAAATGTTCAACCTAATTAATACTAGCACTTGCACTCAAAGGATAGTGATCTGGGTGAAAGACTTAAGAGAGACTTTGACCCAAGAGCTTCATCATCAAGCTCTACAACCTCTTGTAGCTATCTTCATAGCAACAAGAGTCATTGGATACATCAAATTTCTCAAAAGTTTGTACTTAGTTTGTAGGTTGACTTTGTACAAAGTAGATTGTAATTGAAAATTTAAAAACTATTTGCATCTAGTCATTATTCAAGCACTATGCAATATGCATTGTGCAACACAATGAAATCAGCAATGTGTATAGAAATGACAAAAACTATATTCCACAATTCTTGGGCTAAACTCTAAATTTATTTTCTTTTTATATCTCTATGCTATTGAGACCACTTCCATTTTATTAAACATAATTTTTCCCAATTAAAAATATCAATTAGAATAAGATATAATATAGTGTTAGAATAAAATTTGTACAAAGACATGTAATGCTTATCATGTTAATGATCAAACACACATATGGATTCACTGTTCCATGGGACAGTGGATTACCAGAGTTGTAGATAATTTAATCTTTTATTGATATTCCTCTTGTTTGTTTCATACATCTTGATGCAGAGCCCTCTACTATCACCTTAAGGAGACCAACTCAACTCAAGGATTCAATAAGTAACTCAGAATCCACTCTAGGAATTAGCCTCAACTCAATGATTAAGTAGAGTTCCCTGAATTTGTTAATCACTTCCACAACCCTACTACACAAGTTCACTTCCTAATTTTGGCAATTCCTCCTAGCACCATCTCCATCCTAGGCCACCTAGTCCACCTAGTGCACCTAGTGCCTCCACCATGTCAAAACCTCAAATAGGCTTTTCACCCTGATCCTAACATCAAGTATCATCTCATCATGGTCTATTCACCATGTTTCAACACCCCATTCACTCTGGTCTATTCAGCTTACACCATTCTTCTTCTGCAGCCCTTCTAGGCCTATCTAGTAGCCCTACACACACAGAAATCAACAAATTACACCCAAAGTCTCCAAACAACCTCACAAAGTACTTACCTTTTCATGAAATACCCTTTACAAAGTTACTAACCCCATCTTAATCTCAATCTTCCATCCTTTGACTGGTGAATACTTCCATCCCCAAATGCTCTTCTCCTAGGCCTAATTAGCCCTCACTCAATAAAGAAACTCCTATTTCCTATAGAATTAGACCTTTATTAACAAACTCATATCAAATAAAGTATGTTTAAGAATTTTTGGGACTGGTCCTTTGGCATGTATTAAATAGAATAGGATTTTCAGCATATTATTATCATTCTATTTCTTTGTTGTAAACATGCCATTGGTTCAGTTTTGTAAAAAAAAAATTGTGTTAAATTTATTTTTTCTATTTTTTCCATTTGATAACCACAGTCAACATTTCAAAACAATGAATTGATATCATTGAGCACAAGCACCAATAACATCAAATAATGGAGATAAAGCATGGGCTAGGGCACGACACTAATAGATTAAAACTGAACCAATGGCATGTTTACAACAAAGAAATAAACTGATAATAATATGCTGAAAATTCTATTCTATTTAATACACGCCAAAGGACCAGTCCCAACAATTCTTATACATACTTCATCTGATATGATGAATTTTTAATAAAGGTCTAATTCTGTAGACTACTAGCATGAAGGAAGATTTGACCTAGCCAAATCTTCCTTGTACCACATGAAAAATTGTGTGATAACTATGTCTACTCCAACCTTAATTGTTTAAGAATTCATCATATCAGATAAAGTATGTTTAAGAATTGTTGGGAGTTCTATTACACCTTTGTTGTAAACATGCCATTGGTTCAGTTTTGTAAAAAAAAAAAATTGTGTTAAATGCATTTAAATGAAACATTAAGCATAGTAATAATATGCTTAATCTATTAGTAATTGGTAGATTAAATGCATATTACACCTTTATCAGTTTAGCTTTTTATTATAAGATACTAAAGAAGACTTTCTATTTGTTAGACAAATCTTCATTATCAGACATACTTTATCTGATAAGATGAATTCTTAAACAGTTAAGGTTGGATGAGACATAGTTATCACACAGTTTTTTGTGTGGTACAAGGAAGATTTGGTTGATTAAGAGTGAGGCCTTCTTTAGAATCTCATGAGTTTTGTACTACACATGCAACATATTGTGAGTTTGAAGAGAGTTAAATGCTTCTAATTGAAATCAGTGATCTTAAAGGTGTTAAAGTCTTGTTTTGGTTTTTCCTTTCCACTATGCAATAAGGAATAGTTTTCAAACATTCATATTCACTTGTTGAATGCTTTGGAGACTAGTGGTTTGACTATCCCTACATTACCAGTGACTGAGATTCATTAAAGGATACAAAACCCTTCAATTTGGGTTATTGTGTGTGGATTCAAATGTAGGTTTGATTTGGTTAATGTTTAAAAGAGATCAATAAAGTATTTAAAGACAATCTTACATGTTTGGAGAGGTTTGAGAGGCACTTATCATGATTGTACCCTCATAAACAATGGCATAGACTGGTTTTACTAAGTTTCTTTTCTCTATTTTGAGGTTCTCATTGCCAAAGTGGCCAAAGACTATGTTAGGCTGATAAAATATGGGGATTCTCTTTACCGCTGTAAATCTTTGAAGGTTTCTACACTTGGACGAATGTGTAGCATTGTTAAGAGAATTGGACCGAGTTTGGCTTACCTCAAACAGGTGAGGCAGCATATGCAAAGGTTGTTGTCTATTAACCCAAATACAAGGACTATTTTGATCTATGGGTACCCTAATGTTGGCAAGGCTTCTTTTATTAATTATGATGAGTTGTATCATTCCCATCATGTCCCATGCTTGCACCATGTGTACCCTCAAATATAGGATGTAAATCATTGTTCTCTTCTTGACCAAAGGCTTCCATATCTTGAGGTAGTGGAGTTATGTCACTGTTATGAACTCAGAATTATGGTCATACCCTAGTGACAAATTTTAAATGGATACAAGCACCTTTTTTGTACAATGGTCAGGCCCAGCCTTTATATCTTGAATGAAAATGCTAGATGCCTCTTCTTTACTGATTAATCCATGTGGCAAATCTGCAGACTTGTGAGAATGAGGAAAGGAGCCTCTATTGTCCAAATTCAAAACTTGGGACTTTTCTTTCCTTCCATCTTCAGATTCACCCCACACCACTAAATTTAGATTTTCCTCATAGTCTTATCAATTGAGAAGAGGAGTTGGTGTGTCAAATGAATCCATATCCATATCAACTTCATGTTCTTCACCAATTTCTAATCCAAAATCAGTCTTTGAGCAATCTGAATACTCATCAAACCTCTCTTGAATGTCCTCACTACAAGGCACATGTGATGACAAAGAACTGCTAGTCATGAAACTCATAAAATCAAAATCATGTTAGAGTTTTTAACAATAATGTCTCCATGGACTGTGGTACCTTGCATATTGCATGAAGTTACAAAATTCTCCTTCACATCTTCCACCATGAATGATAGGACAACTTTGTAACCAACCAAAGAGACACCAATTGGATTTATACCTTGTAATATCATAAGGCTGATCTGAATGTATTTTCTAAACACTTTGACTAAAGTTGTTTTCCGAAGTCAATTTGCAATGTCTTGTATTTGTTATATGAATGGTTTAGTTTAAACAAGAGAGCATTGTATTCAGGTCAATCATAAAGGTTTACTCAAATAACCATGATAACAATTTAATATCACAAACTTCCAATTAAAAAATGTATCAGACTTAACTTTTGTCAATACAAAGTGAGAAGGAAATGTAATAACCCAACCTGGTTCAATCTCTGTATGTTGAAATACTAGGACTATTTTGATTTGTGGGTACCCTAATGTTGGCAAGAGTTCTTTTATTAATAAGATTACTAGGGCAGATGTGGATGTGCAACCTTATGCTTTTACTACCAAGTCTCTATTTGTTGGGCATACTGATTATAAGTACTTGAGGTATCAGGTTATTGATACCCCTGGTATTTTGGACCACCCCTTGGAGGACAGGAGCACCATCAAGATGCTCAGTGTTATTGCCTCAGCTCATTTGAAGGTGGTTGTTTTGTTTTTCCTTGATGTTTCGAGGTCCTATGGTTATAGTATTGTGCAATAGGCAACATAAAACCTTTGTTTGCAAATAAGCCTCTTATTGTAGTTTGTAATAAGATTGATTTGCAACCACTAGAGACACTACCGGAGGAGGATGCAAAATTGGTTGCGGAGATGAGATATGAGGCTAGAAAAAATATGGGTGGGTTCTTTGGGAATTAGGAAGGGGGTGGGGGATGATGGCACACTACTCTACAAGCTTGAAGAAGCAGTATATTTTGGAAAATGAAGAGTGGAAAGAAGATGATATTCCTAAGATCGTGGATGGACACAATGTTGCAAACTTTATTGATCTGGATATCTTGCAGAGGCTTGAAGAACTGGAGAGGGAAGAAGGGCTTAGGATGGTAGCTAAGGGTGACAAGGATGATGAGATGGAGGAAGTGGAGTTGAATCCTAATGAAAAGGAAGCTCTGGCTACAATTAGGAAGAAGAAGAAGATGCTTATCGTCAAACACAGATTGAAGAAGAGTAATGTAGAGAGAAGGCCTACCGTACCAAGGAAGTTTGAAAAGAACAAGGAATATGGCTTAAATAGAATGGGAAGACATCTTTCTAGCCTGGGCTTGGATCCTTTGACAATTATCTTGATAATAAATGAAGCAGATGAGAGTTGAGCAATTAGCTTCCCAAGAAAAATCTCATAAATGAACTGTGTGTACCCCAATTCCTGTGCCCTCTGCGCATACCTAAATGATATATTTTCAATAAGGGTAAGGCTTAAAGAATTTAATTTTGCATCATAGTCTATAGTTGTTGCAGTAGTAGAGCATCAGGCACCACCTTCAGCACAATATGATCACTAGATAGGTCTATATGTTTTATGAAGTTTGGTCATTGTGGATAAAACATATAGATCTATCTAGTGATGCAAAATTAACTTCTTTAAGCCTTACCCTTGTTGTTTCAAATATATCATTTAGGTATGCACAGAGGGCATAGGAATTGGGGTACACATAGTTCATTTATGAGATTTTTCTTGGGAAGCTAATTGCTCATCTGTCATCTACTTCATTGTTATGAAGCTAATTGTCATAGGATCCAGGCCCAAGCTAGAAATATGTCTTCCCAAACACATAAAAAACATGCACACAAACACGACAGTTGAGAAACATAAATGTAGATATCACAATAGCTGAGAAATATAAATGTAGGTATCATGGTCACAATTTTTTGGAGACAACATAATTGAGTTGTATACCCGGACGATGCAAAGCAACTACTACTCCTCTGGTTCCAAGTTGACAATGCAGGATCCAAAAACCATAGATAAGGAATAAATTTACAGAGCGGAGGATGGCCATAATGACCAAAATAATATAGGACAAACCTCAAGTTAAATGAGGCAACTTCAAACATTTTAATATATTTTCATTATTAAATAATGAAATTTTCATATACTAGTGTTCTAAGCCCCCTCATTACATGATTTATTATTGTAAACCCCCTCTGACTTACACATCTAGAAAATGGAACTAAAACCTATTGGGATTGAGATAAACCTTATAAAACAACAACAACTAAGAAGGATCTCTTGCCAACATCTATTGAATACAAGGTCCTCCAAAAGATGTATTCAACAAATGTTGGCAAGCGATCCTTCTTAGTTGTTGTTGTTTTATAAGGTTTGTCTCAATCCCAATAGGTTGTAGTTTCATTTTCTAGATGCGTAAGTTAGAGGGGGCTTAGAACACTAGTATATGCAAATTTCATTATTTAATAATGAAAATCTATTAAAATGTTTGTATTTGCCTCATTTAACTTGAGGTTTTTCCTCATGTATTATTTTGGTCGTTATGGCCCTCCTCCACTCTCTAAATTTATTCCTTATCTATGGTTTTTGGATCCCGCAGTGTCAACTTGGAACCAGAGGAGTAGTGGTTGCTTTTCATTGTCTGGGTATACCACTCAATTATGTTGTCTCCAAAAACTTGTGACCATGATGCCTACATTTATGTTTCTCAGCTGTTGTGTCCCATGACCCCTTATGACCCTTTACAACCCTTTATGATCCCTAAGAATACACATCTTAGAGGTCTTAAAATGTCATAAAGGGTCATAAGAGGCTCCTAGGAGGGGCTAGATGACCTTCCACCTTTACGTGGTTGGCCCTGTTAAGTAGAGAATATTAAACTATTCTCTAAACAAAGAGAAGCTCAATAATTTAAGGTCTCAGTCCATGGAGATGCTGAAAAAACAATGGGAATCAATGATGGAGAGTTTTTAGATACTAAGAAGACGTATATGCAGTGGAGGCTAGAAGGGATTTTTGTGGAGATTTGCTAGATGTGGAGATTTTCTAGAGAGGTTTTCCAGATTGAGTACTAGTGCAGAGATGATGATTTAGTACTACATTTATAAAACCTTCACAAATATCCCTATTTTGGCCTCCACTCATACCTCTTCTCAGAATCTAGAAACTTTGGATATTGTTTCTCATCCATGCACAAAATGTGCTAGTGATCGTATAAAAATACTTTTGCGAGACTGGGATCAATTATGAGAAGGTAAATAACAATATAATTTTATTGTATCTTTCATTTCTTTTATCCATTCATATTTTCTGCCTTCTCTTATATTGGATAATGTGCAGTGTACATAAAGGCAAGGCGATGATTATTCTCAACGATCGACATGTATAAGTCTTCCAGCCGTTACCCAATAGCTAGGACTAAAGATAGCAAAACTCAAGAGACCATCGTAGTTGGTCTCCATCTTTGGTCCATATACTGACAAAACATTTTACATTTCGTTAGCTCATCAAATGCGGTGACTTGAAAGAATTTAATGGATGATATTTTCATGTATAACATATATTATTTTAGTTTGATGGTGAATGAATTTATCTACTTCACGCACTTGTATACATTGAGCATAGCCATAAAGAAGCATCCCCTCCCATGGCTTGAGTAATGTAGGCCATGGGAGGAGATGTTTCTTTATAGTTGTGCTCGTAGTATACAAGTGCATGGAGTCGATAAATTCGTGCAATGCCAACTAAAATAATATACGTTATACATGAAAATATCATGCATTAAATTCTTTCAAATCCCCTCATTTGATGAGCTAACGAAAGGTAAAACATTTTTTCAGTATATGGACAAAAAATGGAGACCAACTATGATGGTTGTGCGTGTGAATTTTGTACCTAGCTAGAGACAGAACACTTCAGTAAAACATTAGAGGTTACCAAATCAAGAAATCTGCAACATAAATGAACTAAGCTAACCAGGCGATTTACTGCCTTCTAGTAGGTGCGAGTATGGTATTCTCAAATTAAGACCGAGATGAGTAATAATGCAACACCTAAACGAAGGATTTGAAATGATTGAAAACAATGGAATATGGATGCAGATTAATCTATCTTTTTGTATTTTCTATGTAATATGATGAAAATTTGATATGGATTTGATCTAAATGAATTGAAAATGAATTACAATGCAAAACCTAACAATGCTATGAATGCTATAAAAAAAAATGAATTGAAACTATGAAAATCTCACAATCGCTTGCTCGCAAGAGCTTGATTCTCCAAGGATGAAAAAAACAAAAGCTTGAAGGACCTTTTGTGAAGAGTTGAGCCTTATTTTTATAGAAATCCAGGGCTTTGAGGATACATTGAGAAAGCCATAAATCACTGTTGATAAAATCAGGTTGATTTTTGAGTTAACAAGAAATTAGGAACATATCAACTCATAAAATCATGCAAAAGAAGCTTTTTGACTCAAAATAGAGTTCAGATCACTTTTTCAACTCACAATCACATGTTGAGTTTAGAAAATTAACAAATTGAAATTGATAAGTGATTTAAAGTTGACTTCTTTTCGGATGGTGCATGATTTAATATGAGTTAATTTAATAATCAAGTGATTTATTCTCAACTTAACTGATTTATGGGTTTATCAATTATTAAATCAAACTTTATTCCAAAACTATATCATTAAATATTGACAATTGGATTTAATTAATTAAATAAGAATTTAATCAATTATTTACAAGATTTTTGATTTATTATCAAAGTTAAATAATATAAAGTAGGAATAAACCTAATTAAATCTAATTAAATAATTAAGTGGCAAAATTAAATCTAATTAATCAAATATTCAAAATATTCAATTAATCAAATTTTAGGATAAATATGATTTATCACCAAATAATATTTAATCAGGATAATTAGATAAATTAGGAATATTTTAGGAAATATTCCCCGATGCAGAATCAGGATAAAATCAATTAGAGTTTTGATAAATTGATGTGCAAATGTGCCTTAGGTTAGGACTTTGATGCCGATTTCGATCGATTTGTTGATGTAGGAGGTTAATGAACCTATAGCCCATTTTTGGGGTATTACATTTTGCCCCTCTTTGAATTACTATGTGAAGTGTAATGGTTCAAAGAATAATCTATTTTTGATAAAGATGGGGACTCGGTTATGCGGTGGGAAAACTGATCCTGAAAGATTAACCGATTTGGAGACAGAAACTGATTGAAAGATTTGAAGATGTTTGATTCAAGTTTTGATTAACCAAAGAATTGAGATGATGTCAACTATATCAACACTGAACTGGTGATTATGAAGAAGTGCCAAAATGCCTGATTCTGAACCTATGATTATGAAGAAGTGACTGTCTTAACTCCAGACCTGATTGTCTAAAGGAATCAAAAGGATGCCAAATCTGAACCTTTCAGTTACGAAGAACCAAGGAAATAACACAATTGAACTGATGGTTATGAAGAGGTGATACAATTTACAAGATTGATTAGGATACCAGGTCGATATGGATCTTGATGAATCTGATATGCCCCAAGCGATGAGGACTTTTGATGAATCAGTAACTAGACGTGGTTTTTGTCTTGATCACTAAAAGAAAGATTTGATGTATAAATTTGATTAAAGATGTGCAATACCATGCCCCCTTCGGGAGAAAAATCAAAATCTGACAAGAAAAGTCAGTGTTTAAATGGTTTAGAAGCATGTTAATTGATTTGAGAATTGGTTATGCATGTCCGAAAATGCGTTCTGCATCATTTGGAGGTCTTGAAGACCAAGTTTGACTAGGTTTGACCATGAGTTGACCATGGTGGACCAAGTTGAATTTTCAATAGTTTGATGTGAACTAATCAGTTAAGTTGAATTCTAGATTTCATTGATGTTTAGAAGGTCGATTATGCAAGCAGTCAGCCGTCCTAGGTCCAAAAATTTTAAATCACAATTTTGACAAAGTAAATGATCTCAGATTTCAATTTTGATCTTGAAAATGGATTCTAAATGTCGAAATTAGCCAGGGGTGCAATTTTCATGCAAAACGGAGCACTTTGAAAAATTAGGTCAAAACCTATATAAGGGCCAAAAGGGTCATTTTCAAATCATTTCAACCTTTTGTCTTTTGTGAGCCTTGTGGAGCCCTCTGAGAGAAAAATGGACAAAATGGAAGTGCATGTCTCCTCGCATCGATTTGAGTGTAGCTGGCGATTCCAACAACCTCCCCAGTATGGGAACCCGGTAAGTGGACCTCTGTGCCTCTCTGTGAATTCAAATTTTTCATGTTTTAAGCATTTTTAGGATTTTTCATACATTTTTAGCTTTTTGAAAATTTTCACCATGAAAAGTCATACGACAGTCCAGTAGGACTCGTACGAGTTTTGAATGTCATTTAGAATGTCGTCCCCACTTAAATTGTAACGTGTATGAGAGGGACCTATCTGTCATATGACATTTCATCGGGTCCCTCAAGTGTCATACGGGAACCTATAGATTGTTGTGTATACATGAAATATCATGCGGGAACCCATAGAAACTCATACGAGTTTTGATGCCAATCTGAAAACTCATATGGAAAACATCGAGTGTTTTTCTCATCCTTAGGTCAAATTGTTGATTTTTTTAAATTTCTAAGGCTGATTCCTTAGCATTTAATGCACCTTCTGAAGTATTCATTTTTTCAATTTCTATGCTTATAGCTTGATTTTGACCAAGTTACTGATAGGGTACCCTATTTCTATGTTCTTAGGTTCATTATCCAGATGTACATGTTCGGATCTCACATCCTACGACCTAGAGACTCTGTGTATTACTGCCTAACCCTCTCAAAGTGCACCTAGCTGCTTGCGGTTTTGAGTACCTTATCTAGTTGCCTGATATTCAGGCAAACCATCATTTGATTATTGCATTTGATTGAGAGATTCCATTCAGAGACGTAGACATTCCACCTGCCTACCGGAGAGATCACTGTGATGCCAGAGGATGTGTATAGGATTCTGCGTATACTGTTTCATGGCCCTCATCCTGATTATATTAGTGCGGGGAATGCTGGTCTACATGTCTTTAGGACTCTGTTTGGTGATGACGACTAGTTAGCTTAGTCCATCTCCTCGGAGGCTCTGGTATAGAGATATGGGAAAACTCACATATTAGAGTGCATCGTAGAAGGGATGATCGGTGGGATCATCATGTCTGACCGTCAGCAAAATGGTCTTCTGATGGGTTGGGCCCCGATGGTAGCACCCCTGATGGCTAGTCCCTCTAAGCTAGGATGGGGTCAATGTCTACTTTCTCACATGTTTAGTGAGATGCACGAGATAGTTTACCATGAGGGTAAATCATTTTCTTCGAATGCACTTGTACTACAAATTTGGGCTTCAGAGCACATCCCAATATGTCGACCGATATGCGGTGAGGAGAGGTAGCCACATGAGCCTCTGATATATAGATATTCTAGGTATGTCACACAGGTCCAGATGGGTCGAACTGAGTACTGGAGGCATGTCCTAGATGAAATGACATTTGTGATTTGGAGGTTGTTCTTACAGATTGAGGCCTGGCCAGCTGCACATGCCCAGTTCAGTTACTTATGTTAGAGTCGAGTGCTAATAGGATGATCTACCACTATTTTAGAGAGATTTATCATCACGAGGGTATGTAGATAGTATGGCATCATAAATGATGCACCTCAAGATTACGCTACTTATGCACAAATGGTCCGAGATCTTGGGTTGGGTTGGACAGCTCATCTATCTTACACCTTGTGTAGTCAGGAGTACACTGGATATGTGCCAAGAGATTGGGACTACAGGCTGCAGGTTGCCGATGCAGGTGTTATTGATCCATTTATTGCTTGGTTGGTGTAGCATCCTATGTGGAGATTCTCTGATCCGACTAAGCTGATTCTAACTATGGAGGAGGCAACAGATGTGATAGGTCCACCCATGGGTAGAGGCCAGAGGTGATGAGATGTGTAGATACCAGTGTTGCAACCTATACCACCTAGGCCTAGGGTGGTGATTACTCCATAGAGAGGAGCGGGACAAATGAGATCACCTTGCCCTCAAAGCTCTATAGCAGGCTAACCTGCAGTTCTTTAGAGGAGATATAATAGAGGTGAGGGTGGTCATCTGGGTAGTGTAGGTAGTGTCGATGATGTATAGGAGCACAATAGGATGTGGGAGGTACTGATGAGACACAGGTTGATCTTGATTTTGATCTAGGTGCTGAGGTCCAATGCCTTAAGGTGCACAGACCAAAGGCTACTGATCAGCCTATGGAGGATTCAGAGGCACCGATAGTGGAGGCAGATCCTGGACTGAGGCAGACACCTTAGGATATCATTAGGCGACTCAAGCTGTAGATTAGGGATTTGAGATTGTAGAGTGCCACATTAGAGGTACAGTTGAGAGAGTCTAAGAAGCAGAGACTAGAGTGAGAGGCAAACATGAGACAGTTGTAGATTGAGGTCACTCATTAGACTAGTCGAGCCTCTCACTATGTTTCTGCATATTATGCGACTGTACCTATTGTCCAGAGAGTGCCTACATATTCTCAATACATGATTGCTTCAGAGGGAGCTAGAGAACCATGGATTGACCCACCACCAGATGTGTTGTTGCCCAAAAATGATGGATCACTTTTGGCCAACTGACAGGTACACACTGATACCTCTGTAATTCTAGCTTAATCAAGCCAAGGCTGGTAGGCCTAAATTCACTTTAAACTATCAAATTCTCTATGTTGCACAACTACGTACATAAATAAACAAAGTTCCTCCCAAGGTGGTGAATGATCCTTGGAGGAAAGCAAAAAATCCTCTAATAATCTTTATTCTATAAATCTTGACTAAAGTGGATTAAACTAAGGAATCAAAAGTAATATTTTTGAAATAATGATTATATAATCTACAAACCCACAAAGTATGAACCAAATGACAATTTCCAAATAATAGTTAGATCAGTGCCTTCTAAATACTTGGGCTATAGAGTCATAAAACTTTCAATCCTACGTACAATCAGAGATGGTTTTAAGGTAACTCACTCCTGTAAAGCGAGACCATCATCCTACAGGCTTCAGTTGAAACACAAATTTAAATAACTTATACAATTAGTCCTATGGATTTTAACCCAACTTAAGAGCCCGAAAGGAACAATAACAGGTTCTCAGACCATGCAACTGTTATTCAAATTGTATAAATTAAATTAAATAAATGAATCAATGAAAGAACACAGTAGAATACCCCGGTTCACAGAGTATCTGAAAGACTAATTGAAAACATATAACTTATAACCACAAATAAAAAAGAAGAGCACTTATCTTTATTAATGTTGAAAAAATAGTATATTAGAGTTCATATTGCAGTTGTGATCAAATTCTATTCTATGAAAATGTATCTTGTATTGTTCTCCTATATTTACATTTTACATTATGTATTTATAAATGCTTGAGTGTCTTTCACACCTCTTTAGGGTGAAAAGACACACCCTTGTTACAAATTATTTTGAAAAAATGATAAACTAACTAAAAATAACTACCTAACTTTCGGATTTGGGCTTGGTTGAAAAACCAAAACACCTCGTGGAAAGCTAATATTTTAATTGGAGATAGGAAATTTGATTTCCTGAACTAGGTCATTTTTAGATTTTTAAAATTTGACCATCTTCTGCCTCTGTCGACATCATATTTGCAGCAGGTTGAAATTCCAAGATTTTTTGAAGGCTTTGATCACAGAATTTTGATTGTTCCTGTCACAGAGCTTCCTTCCATAATATCTCAAATTTTTAATTGAAAATTAATGTAATATTTTATCCCATTTCATGTACTCCATCATTAATTATTTGGCATGGAAATTAAGAGGCCATTTTTTAGGGTTTTATCACTATATAGGACTCCAAATTTTGTCCAAAATTTAGAGCTCCAACAGGCTCTTTCTGGGGATGTATGCACTGTGTAAGCATAGTGAGATTCTAGCTATCTCTGGACAAGCAAACCAAGTGTGAAGTCCATTAGGCTATAGAGTCACTGCATATTTCAATAATCAAATCAAATCTCATTCGATGGCCCCATGCCACCAAAACATGGAATCAACATTTTCCCCTATCAAACACTTGATTTTGATCATATAACACTTTGGATTTCCTGAATACAATGCCATCATTTTTGTGAAAAATACTTGTTGCTTTATCAATGTATTTTGTGGTATTCTCTTTTTGTTTTTCATTTGATAAATCATCAGATGCAGTTTGTTCCTTGCCGAATGGAATCTCCCTATGGTCATGCATGTGACCAGTCATATAAGCATTAGAATAAATCTTCTTTGCGTGATTGTCCTTTTGTATATAATTTTCTATGTCTCCATATTTATAATGTAGATTATGTTTTTCTAATCCAATCTTTTCTTCAGGCCTATGGTGAAACACTTGTTCATATAATGGTTTTAAAGATGGTTCATGTCGAGGAGACACTTCTTCACATATATCAGGACTATGGTCAGGTGAAATATTTGAGCAATCTTCAAAACTATCCTTTAATCTATTTCCCCCATTATGCTTGGTTGATTCCATCTCACATTCACATATTTGGTGTACCTCCAGCTCAAAGGATGAACTAAAAGATATCTCACCCTCTGAATTCACTTTATGAGTTTCATCAACTTTAAAATTAGGACTGTTATCTTCATTATGATGCTGATGGATTCTATTGCATAAAGGATCCTCTTCAAACAATGGATTCAATAACATAGAGAAATCAGACATATCTTTGTCTACTTCCTCTTCAAACAAGGGATTCAAGAACATAGAGAATTCAGGCATACATTCATGAGAATTTTCATTTGGATCATCAAATTTTTCATCAACAAGACTAACATCTTTATTAACATTATCTCATGAAACTTCCTCCTATTCATGCAGTTCTATTTCATCTCCACAATTTGATTTCTCTTGAATATGGGTTGATCCATCTACCTCCTTACCATGGTGGATTGAGAAAAAATTTGGACTATTCTTCTCAGTGTGTCTTCATTATTCTATGTCTAATAAAGCTGAAATTTTTCTTGTACTGAGAAAGTTTTCTTCCTCATCATCATGGTCATTGATACATGTTTCCATACACATCTCATCATGAACAAATTTTTCTTCAATTTGATCTGAATTTTTATCCTTTATGTCATCACAAGTATTATTATGGTTCTCATGAATGTATGCTTCTTTATATCTTGTATGACTAGTGCATTCATCTTCCTCACCAAGATAATCATCAAGCACAAGGCCTTGTTCAAGCTGAGCAATAGCCTCCCTTTTTTTTTCTTCATCATATTCTTCTAATATATGCGTAAGGAGCTTTACAGAAGGATCATCTGATGTAATTCCCATTTTTTTGACCTTTCTCATGATTTCTTTTTGTGAAGGCATAATGTTTGAAGGTATTTCTCGAAGAATGTCCACCGTTCTTATTAGCAAATGTGCAAAAGACTCCCCTTCAAATCTCTCCAAGCCAAAAAATGCATCAAGTGGAGACATGTAAGAGTCATCTTCCATATTGTTATCCTGAATCTTGTCCTCTTCATAATGCATATCATCTTCACTTGCATCATGAAACATATCAAGAAACCATTTCTCTAACTCTCTCCATGATGATATGCTTTGTTCAGGTGTCATACTAAAAAGTAAACCTGCATGATCTGTCAATGATCTTACAAATAGTTTCATAATCACATCTTCTGCATAGATATGACAATCTAGAATAAATTTACAAAATGCCCGCAAATGCTCCGTTGGTGATTCTGATCCATCTCCACAAAATTTTGGAACATATTTTTCTATTTTAAGAGGAAGATCTCTCTGACCACCAGGGATGTTATCAAAACTCAATGGTCTATATACTTCAATAATAAATTGTGTTCTTGGGTCACAAAATTTTGATACTTTATGTGAGTATGTATTTTGGTACATACTGAATATTTGAATTTGTAGTAACTTTTTTCTTTATACATTAGGTTCTTTTCAATAGAATCGCCACCTCTTTAAAGAGGAAAACTTTACTTATCTCCTTCTAGGTCTTCTCCCTCAATAGAGTCACTAACTGAAATATTTTTTTTTATATAGAGTCACCACCTCATTTGAGGAATGTCTTTCTTCTAGGTTCTTTCTGTCAGTAGAGTGTGCTTCCAAAAAAACTAATATAACTACTTTTTGATTCTAATCTGC
This sequence comes from Chamaecyparis obtusa, assembly GCA_027943335.1. Lineage (NCBI taxonomy): Eukaryota > Viridiplantae > Streptophyta > Pinopsida > Cupressales > Cupressaceae > Chamaecyparis > Chamaecyparis obtusa. Next base: position 416,932 of record BSBK01004996.1, on the reverse strand, counting down.
GAAATTTGAAATTCTAGGTAACTTCACAATATATATTGTGAGCAACTCTCCCCAGTAGAGTCACCAATTTGTTGGTGCCCAAAAATGATGGATCACTTTTGGCCAACTGACAGGTACACACTGATACCTCTATAATTTTGGCTTAATCAAGCCAAGGCTGGTAGGCCTAAATTCACTTTAAACTATCAAATTCTCTATGTTGCACAACTACGTACATAAATAAACAAAGTTCCTCCCAAGGTGGTGAATGATCCTTGGAGGAAAGCAACAAATCCTCTAATAATCTTTATTCTATAAATCTTGACTAAAGTGGATTAAACTAAGGAATCAAAAGTAATATTTTTGAAATAATGATTATATAATCTACAAACCCACAAAGTATGAACCAAATGACAATTTCCAAATAATAGTTAGATCAGTACCTTCTAAATACTTGGGCTATAGAGTCATAAAAATTTCAATCCTACGTACAATCAGAGATGATTTTAAGGTAACTCACTCCTGTAAAGTGAGACCATCATCCTACAGGCTTCAGTTGAAATACAAATTTAAATAACTTATACAATTAGTCCTATGGATTTTAACCCAACTTAAGAGCTCGAAAGGAACAATAACGGGTTCTCAAACCATGCAACTGCTATTCAAATTGTATAAATTAAATTAAACAAATGAATCAATGAAATAACACAGTAGAATACCCTAGTTCACAGAGTATCTAAAAGACTAATTGAAAACATATAACTTATAACCACAAATAAAAAAGAAGAGCACTTATCTTTATTAATGTTGAAAAAAATAGTACATTAGAGTTCATATTGCAATTGTGATCAAATTCTATTCTATGAAAATGTATCTTGTATTTTTCTCCTATCTTTACATTTTACATTATGTATATATACATGTTTGAGTGGCTTTCACACCTCTTTAGGGTGAAAAGACACACCCTTATTACAAATTATTTTGAAAAAATGATAAACTAACTAACAATAACTACCTAACTTTCGGATTTGGGTTTGGTTGAAAAACCAAAACACCTCGTGGAAAGCTAAGATATTTTTTTAAGATAGGAAATTTGATTTCCCGAACTGGGTCATTTTTAGATTTTTAAAATTTAACCATCTTCTGCCTCTGTCGACATCATCTTTGTAGCAGGTCAAAATTCCAACATTTTTTGAAGGCTTTGATCACAGAATTTTGATTGTTCCTGTCACAGAGCTTCCTTTCATAATATCTCAAATTTTTAATCAAAAATTAATGTAATATTTTATCCCATTTCATGTACTCCATCATTAATTATTTGGCATGGAAATTAAGAAGCCATTTTTCAGGGTTTTATCACTATATAGGACTCCAAATTTTGCCCAAAATTTAGAGCTCCAACAAGACGCACCTGCCCCACCACCACTAGATGCAGAGGAGCAGGCAGACAACTAATCTGCCTTAGTGTTCTTGATTGTTCTTTTGTCATTTTTTCCATATACTGATCATATCCGATAGCTCACATGAGCTCATTCTTTTGTATATTGTGCCAGTAGTGCACCTCTAACTATTCCAAGTTTTTGATATATATATATATGAGATCGATTTTGGTTATGACTTCATATGCACTAATCATTTTTGTTATGATGATTATATCATGTGATGAATTTGTTTTGAAATGCTTTAATTAGTGTAGAATGTATGGAATATGCAATGCAATGATTTCTTTCAAATGTATGGATTTATGCAATGTAATGATTATGTATTATGAAAATGTATGATTTTGTTTATGCTTTATGTATACAAATGGATGTATGGAATGTTCATGTAATGTAAATACAGTGATACACATGATATATTATTTTGTAGGTATTGATGAAGACAAGTACTCAGTCATTTGTCAAAAAGGATGTGTAACCCAGGATGGTGACTGCTTGCTAGTTCAGTTTAACGGACCTTCATACAAAGCTCAGCCCTTGTGTCATGTTTAGTGATATTTTTGGATAATCGTTAAGCATTCAAGTTGATTTGCAAAATCATGAGATCATGCAAGTATGCAAAGTGCAAAATGAAATGCAAACCTAAGACCTAGGACTTAGTCACTGATCATGTGTCGGTCATTTTCATCACTGAATATTTTTTTGTTCTTTTCTCTTTTAGGTAACATTAGATAAATTAATACAATTCCTACTAGCTAGACAACCATAGACAGATGAATATTGATTTTTGTTTTATTATGTCGGATTAGATATAAGCATCAAGGCAAAAAAGCCAGGATGACCTGAATATCATGTCCATTTTGATATAGCAATTTGTATAAGCATCAAAACATAAATGTTGTGATGACCTAAATACGCCTTGCATAATAAACATGCCAAGCAAAAGAGAGATCATTCTCATTCTTATGTGAATTTACCCGCAATGACCCCTTATCGTTCACATCCTTAGATAAATTTGCATTTCACAATAGAGAAGTAGAAATCACTCAAAAGATAAAGTTAGATCAAACTTCCTTGAATTTTCTAGGTATCAATGGTCGAGGTACACATGGCCATCCAATACATGATGAAGGTACTTGTAGTGGACACCAATTCAATCCAAAATTTCTAAAGTTGTTAGATTTTCACTCAAAGAAGAAAACAAAGAAAAATATTATGTCCCCAGTCATCACTCTCTAAATCCTATGAAGGACATCATCGAAGAGCTTGTGGGAACATAATATGAAAAAATCTCAATGTGAATCAGTAAGCATAGAAAGATGATTTAAACATGTTGCAATGATTGTTTTCAGTTTGTTGTTGCAAAATCCTTTTCTAGTGAGGAGATGGACTGACTGACTCAGACATAGCTTTGGAAGGATCTTGATTGGATATGACTCATCTGAAGATACTGAGGACTTTAGGATATGACCTTGATTGCCCCCAAGTTGAAACTTTGATAAGGTACAGACACTGGTGCTAGATTGATGCTCAGACCGACTTTATTGAAAATAAGATGCGAAAGCAAACCAGGAGATATATACAAACTAAAGCAGATCAAAATCTGGGAAAGACCAAAATTGCGCTGATAGATAGAGCATTTTTGAGCAAGTGGTGCCAATTTTCCATGTTTTCGCCATCTTGGCAGAGATTCTATTTTTGCTACCAAGGTGCCTGTTTCTAGGTTTTCACCAAGGCACTTTTTCTTGTTCTTCTTTTTTTGTATTTTTCATCTTTTCAATTTTTTTGTACTTGTTTATTTTTTTTATTTTTTTGTGATTCACCAAGGCACCTATTGCAAGGTTTTCACTAGGATGATCATTTTTCAGGTCTTTTTATGATTTTTATGATTTTTTCAGGACATTTTTGAAGACTGAATGTCTTAGGTGTAGAATTTCTTCAAATGCAGAATGTTGATTTGTTCTCAGAGTTGTTCTCCTTCAGTCATTGAGAGTTGATAGGCTCTAGAGCCAAAAGTAATTATGATAACAAAGGGACCCAGCCAGTTGGGTTCAAACTTCCTCTTGCGTTCTCTATGTGATTGATTTTTAGGATTCTCTCTCAAGACTAGATCACCAACCTGAAATTCTTTGTGTCTGACTTTCTTGTTGTAGCCTCTAGACATTCTTTTTTGATATACTCTAAGATGATCATATGCTACTTTTCTGTGCTTATCTAGTAGTTCAATTTCTTGCAACCTAGACACTCTGTAGTCATCATCAGTTACTAGACCATGCATTCTGATTCTTAGTGATGGGATTTCAACCCCAATAGGTAGTACCACTTCAGACCCATAAACTAAAGTGAATGGTATAGCCCTAGTGGGTGTTCTGATACTTGTTCTATAGGCCCAGAGAGCTAGATTGATCATGAGATGATAGTCTCTTCCTATTTTATTAACTATGTGATGTAGGATTTTCAATAGATTCTTGTTTGATGCTTCTGCTTGCTCATTCCCTTAAGAATAGTATATGTACAACCAATGTTGTGTAATCTTGAATTTAGTGCACAAGGAATCCAAGTCCTTATTCTTGAATTGGCCACCATTATCTATGACTATTGAATGTGGAATTCCATAGTGGCATATGATGTAGTTCAGAATGAACATTGAAATTTGCTTGCCAGTTGCTTGAGTCAAAGGAACTGCTTCTACCCATTTTGTAAAGTAATATGTAGTTGTAATGATATGGGTATGTCCATTGGAAGAATATAGATATATAGCTCCTATAAGTTCAAATGCCCATTGTTGGAAAGGCCATTGTGTAGTAAAGGGGATAAGATCTCTCCCTGGTCCATGAATCAAGTTCCCATGTACTTGGCACTTTTGATAGTTCTTTGCATATTTGATAGCCTCTTTTTCCATTTTAGGCCAATAGTACCCAACGCTAATAATTTTTCAAGCTAGTGTTAAACCATTGGAATGTGATCCACATATACTGTCGTGGACTTCCTCTAGTGCGCGTTGAGACTCTTCACGTTCTAAACACCTAAGAAGTGTACCATCTAGACTTTGTTTGTACAGATCATTACCAATGATGACATACTGTGATGCATTTCAGATAAAGTATTGTTTCTCATGGTGGTTGAAAGTATCAGGGATGATTTGGTCTTAAAGGTAGGAGAAAAGGTGTTTGTATCTGGAATAATCATGACCAACAACAGTGCAGATCATGTGGGTTTTGGGGGAATCATATGCAAGGAATGACAATGCTTCCACTAGGAACTCATAATGTAGCTCATGTTCGGGCTACTATAGTAGAGATGATAGTGTTTCCATAGCATCAACAACCTTGTTCTCCATTCTGGGAATCTACTCAAACATGATAGATATGAAATATTTCTTTAAGTCATCTACCATGTGTTTGTATGGAACAAGTTTCTCATCTTTTGTCTAATATACATCATTGACTTGATGTATGACTAGCTATGAGTCTCCATGAATGTGTAACTCTGTCACTCACCACTCAATTGCTATCTTCATGCCATTAAGTAGAGCTTCATATTTAGCAATATTGTTTGTGCAAGGAAATTTTATTCTGAATGCTTTTGGTATTGAGTAACCTTGTGGTGTTATGAATAATATGCCTGCTCCAAATCCATTATGTGTGTAAGATCCATCAAAGAAAAGATGCCAAGTCCAAGTAGATATGTGTATGATGGATGAATCAATAAATTCCATCTGTAATGGTGTATCATCAAACATTGGTGCTTTAGCTAACTAATCTGCAATGACTTGTCCTTTGATATCTTTCCTTTCAACATATTCTATATCAAATCTGCTCAATAGTATCACCCATTTAGCTACTCTACCTATGAGGGTAGATTTACTCAATAAGTATTTCAATGGATCTATCTTAGCTATCAATTGTGTAGTATGAGCTAACATGTAGTGTCTCAGCTTTTGTGATGCAAAGATGACAGCTAGACATGCTTTTTCTATCATGGAATAGTTCTTCTCATAAGCTACTAGTGTTTTGCTGATGTAGTAAATAGCTCTCTCTTTCTTTTTTTCATCATTTTGACCTAGTAATGCCCCCAATGAAGTATCTACGGTGGAGATATACATAATCAATGGATTCCCTTGAATAGGAGGCATCAAAATAGGAGGATTTGATAGATATTTCTTGATGTGATTAAAGTTCTTTTCACACTCCTCATTCCATGTAAAAGTCACACCTTTATGGAATGCCTTTATGAAAGGTTGTGATATATCCACTAACTGAGATATGAAACGTCTGATTGATTGCACCCTTCCTTGTAAGGTTATCATTTGATTGATATTTTTAGGAGGTTTCATCTCCATGATAGCTTTGACTTTAGCAGGATCTACTTCAATGCCCTTCTTTGAAACAATATATCCTAGGAGCTTTCTAGAAGTAACACCAAAATAACACTTTTTAGGGTTCAGTCTGAGACTAAAATTCTCCATTCTATCTAGTATTTTCCTCAAATCATTCAAATGTTTTAATCTTATCATAGACTTAGCTAAGGTGTCATCAACATAGTCTTCCATAGTTCGATGCATCATATCGTGAAAGATAGATGTCATAGCTCATTGATATGTAGCACTAGCATTCTTAAGACCAAATGGCATGACATTCCAACAAAAAGAACCCCATGCACATGTAAAAGCTATTTTCTCTTGATCTTCTAGAGCAATTTTGATTTGGTTATATCCTAAGAAACCATCCATTAAAGGATACATTTCAAAGCCCGTATTTATATCCACTATCATATCGATGTTTGGTAGTGGAAAGTCATCCTTAGGGCATGCTTTGTTTACATCTTTGAAGTATGGGCATGCTCATATAGATTTTTTTGGTTTTGATATTGGAACAATGTTAGAGATCCACTCAGCATAATCAATAACTCGGATAAATCTAACTTTTAGTAACTTTTCTAGTTCAGCTTTGACTAGGAGTGCAACATGTGGATGCATCTTTCACAATTTCTGTTTAATAGGTTTGACTCCTGGAGCTATAGAAAGATGATGCATTATCAAATTTGGATCTAACCCTGGCATATCTGAATACTTCCATGCAAAGTTGATTTTCTTTTCTATCAGGAAAGTAGTGAATGCTTGTTTCTCTTCCTCTAATAGGGATTGTGCTACATGAATCAATTGTGGTTCCTCTGTTGTACCCAAGTTGATAGGTTGAGTGGGTTCTATCAATACTGGAGATCTATCCTATAAATGGCTCAAAAGGACATCAAATATCTCTTCCTTAGGCACCTCAAAGTGGTTTTCACCTTTGGATACATCTTTTGTTTTTACTATTTTAGGTTCTAAGACTGCCACAAAGTGGTTTTCACCCTCAGAAATCTTCCTCTTTTTGCCTTTTTTTTTTCTGAGTAAGATATTTGATATCTAAATCTATCATGCTAATGCTAAGTTCACTAATGGAAGTCATCATAGGTTCCACTATATTGAGGTAGCAGGCCCAAGAGCATAGTCATTTTGAAAGGTATGGATATCTTGGCTCAGATCGGTAGATGTTTGGTCAATAAGCTCTGGATGTTGGATAGTCAATGTAGGGGAGGATTGGGAAATGGTGTTCATGCATATGGTTTTGTCATCATTGGTCCTTACCCAACTCTCAAATTCAAAGGTGATATTACTACTCAGAATGTTCAATTCATGAATAGTCTCAGCGTCATTATTGGATTCCACTTCATCCATAGGTTGATCAAACTCACTAAGTTCACCATTTCACTCTAGACTCACATCAGTTTTAGGTGAATATTGGTGAATGACATCAATGTTTTTTTTAATGATAAGCTCATCTTCTTCTAGAATGACTCCCCATTCATAGGCATTTGATTCTTCATCTGGATCTCTGGGAAATCTGAGAACATGTGTAAAGTTAGGATGAATCCTCCAAGTAGGATTGCCTTTAGATTCTGAGTGGAATTCATAGTCATGGGAGTCTATTTCAGAATCACTATTGTATCCCAAGTGTTTAGCTATTGTGGTAGGTTTACCTTTTTCTTGTTTAGTAGTTAGCTCTTGTGTATCTACTACATTGATATTCTCCTTAGGTTTTTCTTCATCTTTAAGAAGATCTAGTATTTCTTGAGGTAAACGTTCATAAGGAATAAGATCAGTGGTGTCTAAATCATCACTCTCTAATTGTGGTATTTCTTCCTCTAGCTGAGTTTTTGTTGATGGTTCAATCTACTCTAAGACATGTGGAGAATTTTTGCTGAGATGAAAAGGCTTCTTTTGATATCCTAGGCTTGTAGTATCTTTAGTCATCCTTCCATAGTGTTCAACTAGTTTTATAATTCATTTCCCTCTTGTTCCTAGAGGTCCTTTTCCAATGTATCCCATTTTAGACATAAGTTTGTGACCTGGTCCATAAGATTCAACATGGTTTTTAGGTTTTTTAGAGTCACATTTCTGAACTTTTTGGGATTGAGACTCATCTTTGTATAGCCATGCTAATATAGGTTCTTCCTCATCAGATTCTTGTTTTGACACTTTTTATGTGATAAAACTTCCATTAAATATGACCTGAGATTCTTTAGCTTTAGATTTCACCTTGTCTGAATGTTGTCCATAAGATTTTGGGGACAACGTGAGAGATGTGAGAGATAAGACTGGTTCCATATTATATTCTCACATGCATGTGTCCTTGATTTTGACTTCTTTGGCAATGCCTTCCATCTTGGATGTTGATGCAATATCTATTTTCTTAGGGAAAGATTCTCTATTATGTGGAACAAGTTTGTCAGCACTCTCTTTCAAAGCATTGCAAGATGTAGATATGTTAGCTGGAATCGTCACCTCTACTCCATCAAAAGGAAATTTCACAGATTGATGGTATGTTGATGGAATAGCTTGCATTTCATTTATCCAAGGTCTCCCTAGAATAAATTTGTAAGCCAATGGAAGATCTAGAACTTGACAGGTGATGTCTTTGATAACTGGTCCTATTCTAATAGGTAGGACAATTGTTCCTTTGGAATATATTTCTTTCTCATCATATGCTTTTATGGTTATCTTATTTTTAGGATCAATAGCATCTTCTGATAATCCCAGTTGTGTGACCAATTTGTAGGAACAGATATTTAGACCAGCGCCTCCATCTATCAACACACGTTTGACATGATGGTTTTGGATCAAGAATTCAATGTGCAAGGGCTGGTTATGCGGATGACTCAATGAATTATCATCTTCCTCTAAAAAGGAAATATACTGGGGTGATATCAGATGACCAACCATAGTCTAGAATCTGTCTAGATCAAGATTGTCAGGAACATTGGAGTTGAGCAAGGCTTTGTCCAGAATAGCTCTATGAGTAGGAGATATCCAAAGCAACTCAAACATGGATAGTTTTGCATCAGTATGATGGATTTGTTGGAAAATATTGTATGATTTTGGCTTGGTCTCTTTAGGATTTGATGATTTTGAGGGAGCCCTCTATTAGGAAGTAGATGAAAGATTGAAAGGCATCTTAGGGGTGTTTGATGAACCCGAGTTTTGTCCTTGTAGATGTTCCTAAGCTTGTGATCGAGTTACTGCATTTTTTGATTGATTATCTCTATCTCTTTTTACAATAGTGATGACATTGCAATGTTCAGATAGGCATGGTTCAACCATGTTGATGACATCATTATTTCCAGAGTAGGCGTAATTGAGTTTAGCACCCATGTTAGTCTTAGAAGATGAATCTCCTTGATTATGCTTTGGAAATGGTTCTATGAATTCTATATGATCATTGTTGGTCTTATGGTTGTCAATTAAAATTTCTCCTTCATCAATTTTGTCTTGAATGAGATGTTTTAAGCACATGTAGTTATTGGTTTTATGACCTTTATTTTGATAGAAGTCACATAAATCAGTCTCTTTCCACCATTTAGGTTTAAATTCAAGATCATATGGTTTTATCTTAGGCAACGTGATGATTTTTTTTACCAATAGTGTTTTCATGGTAGATTCTAAGGACTCACCCAAAGGAGTAAACTTGCGCTTTGGTTTTGTAACCCAGGGTTTATAGTCATTAGACTTTTTAGCAGATTCAGATGCCTTTTGTTCATAAGCTTTTATGGCTTGAGTGCCCATGGTGAGATTGAATGTAGGTGCCTTTGATGGAGAACTGATGTGATCAACGACACCATCTGTTACAACATTCTTGTTCTTATTCCAAAATTTCACTTTGTCTTTGTTGTTGGAACTAGAACCGAATTCATACTTGCTATCTTTGTTAATCGATATGTCTCCCTTATGAGAAAGCACATTTTCAAATTTTATGGCATTTTGTACCATTTTCTCAAAACAAGTATGATCTTGCATTTGCAGATGATAATTGAGTTCCAAAATCAGATTGTTGATGAAGATCTCGAGTTTTTCAGTTTTCGGAATAGATCGAACATAGAGTGAAAAAATTTTCCTCCATCATTTGAGGAAAGTCAGGAAGGGTTCTCTTGTCTTTTGTTTTAGATTGTAGATATCGATCATAGTGGCTGGATGTTGAATATTGTAGGAGTATTGTTGGTAGAAAATTTTGATCAACTCCTCAAAAAAATTTATTGTTGGAGGCATTTTAGAGAACTAATGAATGGTTGCTCCTCCTAGAGATCGAGGGAAAAGATGCATTAGGTAGGCTGGTTCATGCATGAACTCCATATATTGAGTACAAAATTCTCTGACATGATCTTGGGGATTAGAGTTTCCATCATACTTATCATATTTTGGTATCTCCACTCTTTTTGGGAATGGTGGCATGTACAAGTTTTTATCAAATGGAAAGGGGTATAGAGCCTCCATAGAAAATTATACATTTACAACTTTAATCTTTCAAATAACAACCCTTGAAAAAAGCCTAGAACTATCCCTCCCAATTACATTGCTTTTCTTTTCAATTACATCTTTCTGATAATAGATCTCATAATAACAGGTACATGAATGACCCAAAGGCATTACAACATATCTTTTCATCTTCCCTTTCAAAAATACATAATACAAATATCTGCATCAATACATAAATTTGAACGCATCCAAGTCATGAACCATGAACAGGACCTCGAAAGATTTTTGCCACCCAACCATCTAGAACTGATGAGGTTCCACCCCCCGTGCTAGGAGATAGAACCAAGATACTCACAAGGCCCTAAGCAATCTAAGGCTCAGAAGATAAAGAAATCCAAGACTCAAAAGAACATAAAATATCAACATACTATAACATAGAGGTGAAGGTTCTAGGATAACACCTAAGTGAGTGTCATCACACAACCTATGTATTGGGATCCACCCTAGCAACCATGTAACCCCAGTCCCCCCTTTATGAATAGGGATCCACCCTGGTAGTTATCCCTAGTCCCGATACTCCAATTAGGTTTGTTTGGCCATTATTATATTCTCTTTCATTATCTTTTGAATCCCCCCTTCCCAGGTTAATTTTTAAGGTTTTCATTTTTACAAACCCACCCATAGGAACATCTGGCAATCGCTTTAGGGTTTCAACACCTATGGTGAGCCACTCACTTAAGGTTCCTATCCCCTTACCCCACACACACACAAATCCATGAAAACCTCAAGTAATCTCAAAATGATCCATCTCATAGGTCTAGGGAACCCTTCGGTGCACTCAGACCACCCGGACAAGTCCTGACCTTTCATTATGGATTCTACCATAAGAACAAGTATGAGAAAAAGCTTATAATCAAAACCAAGTATAGAAATTCATAAGATACAACATAAAACTTCCCACATGCATTGCCACAACATCCATCTATGGAAATCTCATGAACCTAAAATTTGGTTAAGTCTGAATTTTTGGGAAAACTCAAAATTAGAAATTGCATATTAACTCCCATGAATCTGAAACCTATCCCAATCATCTCAGAAGGTACCTAAACCCTTTATACAAGTATAACTTAAAGTATAAGAAACTTATACTTAAATGTTATAATTGTATAATTGTATAAAGCCTATTTTTCCTCCACTAACACTAATCTACTCAGTTGATACAATCTGCTCGGTCACCACTAACTTCCTCAGTCATCACTAAACTGACTCAGTCATCACTACACTGACTCGGTCATCACTAGCCTGACTCGGTCATCACTAAACTAACTCAATCATCACTAGACTGACTCGTTCATCACTAAACTAACTCGATCATCACTAAACTGACTCGGTCATCACTAGACTGACTCCAGAAATGATGAAATACGACTGTCAACTTTGACTTCTGGGTAAAATTGGGCATTATGGGAACTATGGTTGCCTAATTGGAGCACGACCCATTTGAGATCTCCCAGTTTCCCTTTAGAAATGGCTCATTAATCCATCCTATCTATCTAATAAATCTGTTCTAGATTTGGGCAAATAAAAGCGTTGCAAAAATAAATATGAAACTGTAGGTCTGAAACAGAAGTTCTAAAGCCTCAAAGAACTCATGGACATTCTGGATAAGAAAGGAGATACAAGGGAAATGCTAAGGACCCTACAACCTCCTACAAATGTAGAAATAATCATATACATACAATCATGGAAAAATATTTAAACATAATCCCAAACTCCAAATCACTAATACAGGCACAACATATATATATGTAGAACATAATCATTCTAAAATTTACATAGATATCACAACACACAGAGGGCACATCCATACACAAAGAGGAAGAATGGAGATTCTTCCCAGTCTAGACCCTACCTTGGGTCCTGTGGAGAATCCTCTTCCCTTGGTTGGAGAATCTCTGCGAAACTTCAATCCTTGAGTAGATGTCCCTCTGGAAATCTTCCTCTGGCAATCAACTCCAAGCAATCCTGACACAGATGATTTCACCAACCAGAGACTCTCAAACTCCCATAAACTCTCACCAAAAATTTTCAGGGAAAATAATTACAGACCACTCAAAAAGAAACAAATCTTCCAAAAATTAACATCCTCTCGCACACAAAAATCTTCAAATATTTATCTTCCAACTATGTGGTTGGGGGAGTTGCTTTACGGGAAGCAACTTCTCCAACTTCCATAGTTGGTTGGAAGAGCAACCAAATATTTCCCGTAAGGACTTAATCAAGTTTTTTAATAAATTTAATTAAAATATCTTTTAAACAAAAGCATAATAAGAATAATAGACAAATACCTTTCAAGAAAAACACATAGCCCAATAGGAAAACAAGTGGCCTAACTTCTAGGAGATCTCGAGTTCAACTCCCTCCTAGATAGCCAATTTTACTACAATGGCCATTTTTCTTTTATTATTATTATTTTTACTTTTTATTTAATACATTCACTAAATAGACTTTATTTAACTCACTTTATTTATTTATTATAAACAACATACCATTTACACAAATAATGAAAACATACGATTATTATTATTTATATAAGCATGGATATATGCGTGTGCACCCACATATACACATACCTATATAAAATACAAACAATTATAACATATTTATAATTATTATACATACAAAATAGATTAATTCTAACTCATAACATAAACTCAGGCCAACATCAAAACAAGTCCATAACATAAATTGCATTCCACTTCCCAACTAGGATCGCTTCCTAAACAGAATTCTAGGTCCATGGGTAACCTCGGGAGTAACTTGGTTAAATCTCCACACATCAATAGTTTGAGGATTTTGAAGGTACGCTCAGACCTGTGTAGCCAGGTGGAGATGATGCCCAGTACCTGCATCCTGCATCACCAACTGATATGCATATACAAATATATAAATATAAACAGACAGTGGAAAACAAGGAGGGAGAGTGCGGCATCGTGTGGATCTCCCATGGGAGTAACTACGACTACCCCTCCTCATCCTACACTCACATCAACCAGTGAACATTAAACCATAATAGGGTCAGTAGGGTTAGATCATAGTAAAACATCATAACACAAATCAATGTAAAACATTTTACTGATAGTTCATTTCTAGCAATTCATCATTAAATTATAACTCATTTAATATTTCCAAATAAACTGCAGTAACCAAATATATATGCTCAAATGTATCATAAAATGCTAACTAAATAATAATCATAGTCCATCATAAAATCCAAAGTGTCATAGCAATAGTCCTGTCAATCTAACATAGGAAGATGCTAGGGTGGGCATTACAACAGTTGGAAAAACTTGTATGAGTTTTGAATCTTTAGGATGACTTTTGACACCAAAAAGGATTTTTTCTTCATATTTTGCAATGTTTCAATTTTTAGTGTTTTTAGTATCAAGTTGTTTGCAAATTTCTCTATCCAGGTTTGAAGATCTATGTAACAGTTTGTCTCGGGTCTATTTGTTTTAAATAACCAAGTAGATATCATGCACGCAAGACAACAATCAAGGGAGCAAGCAATCATCTTCAAACAATGAGCAAGGGACAAAGCAACCTTGCACATGAATAAGAATAGTGACTTATTGTTCTAATCCCTAAGAATGCTACTTGTGTATGTTCTCAAAATGTTTTACAAGCATGCACATAGTCCTAGAAAATAAAAATTTGGTTGCACTAGGGTTCTTAGTAATGGTCTACTTTGCAACTTTTGTAATCTCAAGAGGGAGAAATCCAATCCAAGCACAGCGGGGTTTTGACACAGTCTGAGAATTTAATCAATCAGGATCTACTGAGGAGATCTGATAGCCCAACAAGAGACTACACCTATGGAGATTTCTTCCACAAGGACATTTATATAGCGATTGTTGCTACCATGGCAAAAATGGCTATTACCGCTTGAGGTTTTGTCCACGTAGTTGACCCAATAAATGGAATGTCCACTACGGTTAACCCTCTCTATCAAGGAGACTCACAAAAAGGACCACAGGGGGACTTAGTTTAGAATCAAGGATCTCAGTTTCTGATACTACCCAAAAAGGGAGTAGAGCATAATCCTCTAGCCTTTTCACCTCACCAAAACATAGCAAACAGATTAATTGAAACCCTAAGACTGAAACCACCTCACCAAGGTTCATGATGTCAACAAAAATATCTACCAAGCTCTCTAAGTGGCTCCAAGAGAGAATGTACTGATTAAAGATGATGAATAAACCAAGTAAGACTGTGAGATAATAACAGTACCCTCCCTACCTACAAGGGGATCTATCTTCAAGAAGAGCTTTGCATGCAAAAAAAAGTGAATGAAGCCCACTCTCTCAAGAACTCCACAAATAGTGTTCATAGGGCCTAATTACTATGTCTAACAGATATGCAAAAAGCAAATCTATGTTCTTTTTAGAGCCCAAAATGAACATGTGATTTATGAAAGAAAGAAACACTCAAGCTAAACACGTGAGAGGTTCATTTTATGTCCCAAAATTGAAATGTTATCATATGTAGTAAAATACCTCAGATCCCATGCAACGTGCTTAGTAGATTTTACCTTTTTTTTCAATTTTGTTGTGCTTTTCCGTGAGCCAAAACAACAAGTATCAATCAGAAATAGAAATCATCAATTGTTAGGGTTAGCTGTCAGTCCAAATCTAAAAATCAAATCTGAAAGACAACCTAAAATTTTGGTATGACATAAATTCTGGAGTGAAAACTCGTACGACAATGTGCTACCTCCCGTACGACAATCTAGGCACAAAATGACAGTGGGTCAGTAAGCACATGATAATTCAGTTCCCAAATGACAATACGCATACAATCAGCATGACACTTGAGATTGTCACCTGTCGTACGACATTCAGAGGGTTCTAGTACGAAAATCTGTCAAGTGTTGTATGAAAATTGTACGGACAAAAAATAAAAAATTATAGTTTTGAGAGAAATTGCTAGAAAATTGATAGAAAAGAATGGAAACCCATTTTAGGGCCCCATAGTGGGCACCCAAAATGTACATGTGAATTTTGTACCTAGCTAGAGACACAACACTTCAGTAAAATATTAGAGGTTACCAAATCAAGAAATCTACAATATAAATGAACTAAGCTAGCCAGGCGATTTACTACGTTCTAGTAGGTGTGAGTATGATATTCTCAAATTAAGACCAAGATCAGTGACAATGCAACACCTAAATGAAGGATTTTAAATGATTGAAAGCAATGGAATATGGATGCAGATTAATCTATCTTTTTGTATTTTCTATGCAATATGATGAAAATTTGATATGGATTTGATCTAAATGAATTGAAAATGAATTGCAATGCAAAACCTAACAATGCTATGAAAAACAATGAATTAAAACTATGAAAATCTCACAATCGCCTGTTCGCAAGAGCTTGATTCTCCAAGGATGCAAAAACCAAAAGATTGAAGGACCTTTTGTGAAGAGATGAGCCTTATTTTTATAGAAATCTAGGGCTTTGAGGATACATTGAGAAAGTCATAAATCACTCTTGATAAACTCAAGTTGATTTTTGAGTTAACAAGAAATTAGGACCATATCAACTCATAAAATCATGCAAAGGCAGCTTTTTTACTCAAAATAGAGTTCAACTCACAATCACATGTTGAGTTTAGAAAGTTAACAAATTGAAATTGATAATTGATTTAAAGTTGACTATTTTTCTGATTGTGCATGATTTAATATGAGTTAATTTAATAGTCAAGTGATTTATTCTCAACTTAATTGATTTTGAATTAAAATAACTGATTTATGGGTTTATCAATTATTAAATCAAACTTTATTCCAAAACTATATCATTAAATATTGGAAATTGGATTTAATTAATTAAATAAGAATTTAATTAATTATTTGCATGATTTTTGATTTATTGTCAAAATTAAATAATATAAATTAGGAATAAACCTAATTAAATCTAATTAAATAATTAAGTAGAAAAATTAAATCTAATTAATCAAATATTCAAAATATTCAATTAATCAAATTTTAGGATAAATATGATTTATCGCCAAATAATATTTAATGAGGATAATTAGATAAATTAGGAATATTTTAGGAAATATTCCTCAATGCAGAATTAGGATAAAATCAATTAGGGTTTTGATAAACTGATGTGCAGATGTACCTTAGGTTAGGACTTTGATGTTGATTTCGATCGATTTGTTGATGTAGGAGGTTAATGAACCTATAGCTCATTTTTGGGGTATTACAATGGTCTCTTAACCTTTGTTATCTTTACTATGCTAATCTGCCACTTTTGCGATAGGTAGTAAATTTATTCCGACATAAGCGCTATACATCTGACAGATTCGCCTGTCGGTAGTTTTCTACATACTGTCGGATTTCTGATAGGTTAGCCGTCGGAAGGAACCCCAATTTGATAGATTTTTGGGACAAGACTGCTATACATCTGACGGGTTATCCTATTAGACATCTATTGCATATCCATCACCTTTCTGACAAAAATAATTTCGTAAAGAAACCTTTTCGACAAATCTATCCCATAGTAAAGGTTCTATTTATGTGGCCATTTTCGATGAGAAACTATGTTGAAATATTGACAGTGATCACTTTCATCACCATTTCCAACGCAAAAACACCGATGGACAGATCTGTCACAATTTTGACAAATAGGCGTTGCAAAACCAACACATGGCCATCAAAATTTGGCCTCAAATGTACTAGTGCTATTAATGAAGATAAGAAAAGACCCTAGTTAGGTAGCTTATAAACACTGAAGTTTCTGCCCCAATATAAGGTAGTAGGTCATTACTAATAGAAAAATCCAAAAACCTACTTGTACAACCTAAACTAGAAGGCAACAAACAAGAGTCTGGTAGGTCAAGAAAATTAACAGATAAAATATTCACAAAAACCCTAGCAGGGTAGGGGGTCGCAACCCCGACCAACCAAAAACTAAAAATTATGAGAGGGTTTGATGTTGCAGTCCAATTGATGTAGCACATGCATCCAGTCTTCAGTAAGGAATTTGAACAAATCCTTATAGATGTCGGCATCCCTCCCATTTTCACCTAGCATCTTATGCTCCAAAAAGCATAGTGAAGTTACAAAGTTGTGTGTCACCTGGAGGCTAAATCTAGAAATGATTCCTAATTTTCTTTCTACCTCACTTAGTTTGAGCTTAAGATTATCTGCTGCCCTCTGTAGGTTTTCCAAATCCAAGGTGGAAGCCATACTGGAGCTAGTCATAATTGGATTTTCCTCATTCGATAACATGTTAGCACTAGGATCCATAGACCCCCCTTCACCTTATCAGAAGTGTGTGTCGAGCTATTGGAGGTAGATTTATTTGAACTACCAATAGCATCAATGTCCAAATCTTCACAGTCCATAATCTTGGTCTTCTCGCTTTCCTTTTCAAGTTTTTGATTGCACTTGTAGATGCCTAAAATCATCCTTGCACACTTACATTAATTAAATTAAATTTAATTAATATTTCCCTTAGCATTATAGTTAATTTTTATTAATTAATTATATTTGTTATGTTCAACTATCTATTTAATTAAATTTATTTAATTTAATGGGTTCACTACCCCTTTTGCATTTAAATTTAATTTAAATGCCTCCCCTAATGTATTAAATTTATTGAATACATGATTCCTCCATAAATCCCCCTTTTAAATAATTTATATTTATTAAATTCCCTCCAAATTCTAATATTCTACTAAGTTATGATTAGTCTAAATCTAATTTGGATTAATCCTAAACCCACCTAAAAAGTAGTCTACGCCCATCACCTCAACTACTAAGCCTATCCTTTTTGCTAATTACTCCCTAATCTCACTTTAAAAAGTGATTCCTAACCTCATTAGTGTTAATGAGTTTCTCACACATGTGTGAGAAAATCATTTCAAGGAAGCCACCCAATTTCCTTAAATTCTCCAACCCCCTTCTTACACCTTTGTCCCCCACTCTTTTCTCCCATGTTTCTCACACGTGTGTGATCAATCTTGAGCCTCTCAAACCTTAAATGCTCCAAGTTGACTTTTTGCATGGCATGTCCTTTTTCCCTTATGGCTCCTATGTGGAAGTTATGTGGATGCCACATGGGTGCCACCTCATCCAAGCCCTTCCCTTCCCTCCAAAAATCTATAAATAGGAGGCCTCACTCCTTGCAAATCATCTATTGTTCATGCATTTTTATCATGTTAGTATTGCTCTAGGATTTCATAGTTTATTCACATGCTTTTCAATCTTAGTTCATTGTTGAATTTAGATATCACATTCTAGGTTAATGGTCAATGAATCTTAGTTAAATCTTGTATTTAATCTTATTTTATTAGTTGACTCTTCATTTGCATCAATGGTGAAAACTTGAGACAATTTCTTCATACTTGTTCTTGAGTTTTTCATAAAATCCATTAGTTTTCATTATAGGATCAATTAACTCAAGAAAGAAATCAATAGTACAATTTTTATTTTTTGTTGGGAGAGCACACACACATTCCTCTCTAAGAGAAAATCAACAAGGCTTGGGTGCCCTTGTTTGGCTCATCACAGGTTATGTTGGAAGTCATTGTGTAGTTGCAAGTTTTATGAACATGTTAGATTAGTTTAAATTAATTTATACCTAACGTTTGCATGTTTGAGCTTGTTCCAAACAGGTAGGTTCTTTCATCATACACATTTTGGCACACCTAGTGGGATCTACGTCCCTATATTTTCTTTCAAATTTTTGAAAACTTGTCATTCACACGCCCAGGTCACAGAGCGCCATCTACAATTACACAAAGTCATCTCTACTTTGGTTTTTCCATCTGTGCAGATCGACGTCTATGCTAAGAAACTAATATCTTTGCTCTATTGACATAAATTATAAATTGTTTATGCTTTAAACTACTTTTTGTGGTATTCTGACATATTAGGATTTAAGTTTTTGATAGTAGTATGGTTTCATGAAATTAAATGTAGAAAATTTGAATTTTCACTACCACAGGTAGCTAACATTTTCTATTTGCAGATCATCATCTCTGAAGGAAAATCATCATCTCCACTCTTTAGATTATGTGTAGGTAATTGGTGACACATGTCAATATGGTTTTTGACCTTTTCTGTTGACCTTCATCTATGCTAGATTATCGTTTGCACAGATTGTTGTCTCTGCTCTAAGACTGATGTTTCTAACCTAGCAAAAAGAACTTTAAATTTTGTTGGATTTCATGTTACTAATCTTTTATCTGTTGTAGCATTTCAGGTTGAAGGAATTGTTAAAACTACTAACATTATTTTATGAAGGTTCCCCTTGAAGACTTACCTTAAAATGGAATAAACATTGTCTTTGTAGGACGTTTGGATGAATACTTGTACAACAAACTACTAGTCCTTATCTTACATGTTGCCTAGGAGATACAAATAAACTTCATGTCTTTGATTAGATCATTTTTCATAGGAACCTAAGTAAAGGATTCACTTGTAGTGATCTTTTGAGTAGTAGGGAAGTATGCTCTTGTCTCTTTGAGATAATCAAAAACCTTGACCTACTTGACTAATTACTTATAAATGAATCCTAGTTAAATGAATGTGTGTTTGGAGTGTTTGGGAGAAGTAACTTTGGTAGGAGAGTATACTCTTGTCTCTTGAAGATAATCAGGAATCTTGACCCCTAGTTGTTATCCATTTTTAATTCATATTTACCTTTTATAGGGCCTTTCATTGAGGAAAACATCTTGTGGGAACAAGCTAAAGTCAAGCTCTTCTCACCCACTATAAATAAATACCTTCTTGAGATCAATGTCTTAAAGGGAAAATATATCTTATGTATGGTCTCCTCTAAGGTCTATAGGACCTAAATAGAGTCTATTCTACTATGAATCCTTGTATGATTCATAAGATATCTTTGAACGGATGCACTTACTAGACACCCTAGAGTAGTAGCCACCTGGTCCACCTTCGAAAGTGTCATAATTTTTTTGGAAGGAGGGGGAATAGTCTCTCCTAAAGACACTCACCATAAGTATCCCCTTGAGTTTTTTAAAGCAGATAATATGGTATTAGAGGTCTCATTGTGAAGTATCCTCTAATTTTATTTTGCATAGCTCTTGCAAAGACAAAAAAAAATGGGCGCCCTTTAGGGGGTGACAAGATTGTGTGAGCTAAAGGGATGTCAAGTTGTGGGCAAAGATTTTGAGAACTCACCTGATTCCTTAGGGTAAGAAATGCTTGAGGTGTCTTCTTCATTGCAAACCATGTAAAAACATAAGGTGACTTGAAAAGATCATCTAAAACACACACAAACGAAATTTCAAAGTTGCATAAAAAATTCCCTAAAGTCACAATTTCTTGTCTCCCGCAATGTTAATTTGTCCCTTGCAGAACTATTTTCATATTTGTTTTTTCAAGGATTACTTGTTATCCCTAAAACTTTGAATGAAGGTATACTTAGTGTGGTCAATGCCTTTGATGAATGTTGAAAATCCATTCTTTCCAATGAACAAATTGATCTAGAGACAAACCAAACAACCAAAAATCGGTCCAAAATAGTCAAATATCAGTCAAGCTTAGTCAAAAACTTGAAAACTCACTTGTCTTTATCAATCATTGTCTCTGACCTAAGATTTTCATCTCTGTAGATCACTATCTTTATCTGAGATTCATCATATTTACTTCAAAACAGTGAGCTTTGAAATTGCACCAAAGATCATATTGTCATACATCTTGTGGTCTTTGAAACTATTTTGCGAAATTACTCAATTTAAATAATCAAAACTCACATTTTCTAGGCTATGTCTGAATTAGGAAAACATAAGAAAGTTAAAATCCCACATCCTCACATTTATAAGAAGAAGAAAGTAGTTGATCAAGAAGCCAAGGAAAACCATCTTATGAAATCAATCCGATAGGAAATCTAAGAACATGAGAAGTATGATAAAATCATCTTCAACAACAAGCTTTCACATTTCATGAGAAAATATCATTTGAACCACACCTTTGTCAACTTTGAGAGATGCTACTAGACCATGAAAATCTCATCATCTTATTTACATCATCCTCCATCATTACATTTTAGGAGCATCATCATCATCATGTTGGACCCAAATTGATTTATTGTCTTGATTAACCCACATCCGAACAAAGTCAAGACCCATCAAAACCAATCTTTCATACCTCATGTTGGGTAGCTGAGAGGGGGGGGTAAATCAGTTATCTTAGGTCCCTTAATAATTTTCAACCTTAAAACCTTGTCGATAACTAATCTTAATAATAAAATTTAAGCATTCAACCAATCACAATAGTATGCATCAAAAAATTAGTAAATAACAAGAAAATCATTCAATCACACATTAACACCAATATTTAATGTGGAAACCCAATTTGGGTAAAAACCGCTGCGAGAATTATCACCCAAAAAATAATTCACTCTTTTGAAGTGAGCTCAGTTAAGAGCCAATCTTGTTAAAGATTACACACACATTTGCTAAATGTGACCTTGTTAGGGGATTTTAACCAAAGATCAACTAGATATGTCACCCTATAATGAAGGGCATTATTAGAGGACTTAGAACCTTTGTTAGAATGCCACCTTATAAAGGATTTATAAATTAGGACTGTTAAATCCACTTGGTTAAGAGATTTTCTTCTACAATAGCTAGAAAGTAACAATGAAATGATCTGATAGAATATGGAACTACATTTTCTTGTTTAGATCTCCTTTCTACTCATTTTTCTTCTTCAAACACTTCTTTTCTAGCTGATCAACATACACACTTTATCTCATCACTTTCCTTCACTTGATTCACACTTTCCTTCAACTATGTTCTGCTTGGTGTACCCTTTTGTAATAATTCAACATCAACATTAGCAATATGATCATTGTGATCATCCTTTATATAGATAATTTTTGCCACTTAATCCTATTCACCGCTTAATCTCATCCATTTGATCAAATATGTAGCTCGGTAAAACATTTTATGAATCTTTTCAGTTGTATCTTTACCTTGGAGCTTGAACTTTTCTTAGATCTCAAACCAATCACTAAATCTTCACCATTTATATGTACCTAACATTTTTTATCCAGTGATTTCGTTAACTAAATTTTTTCATTCCTTAGAATCTTCTAGATCAATCCAGATCATCACTCGATGTCATCTTTTAATTGATTTCCTGTTTAACTGACCAACTTCATCTACTCGGTTAAGTCCATCTACTCGGTTATCATTTACTTTGTTAACATCTTCCTCGGTTATCAACATCTTAGTTAACTATGAACGACCAATATCTTTAATTACCAAAAACCATTTCCAGCTTAGTAGAACACACTATTTCCTTGTCTTTTCACTTCACAACTTCAATCCTTTATTACCAACCAATATAATTAACTTGTGCATCAATCTAACACTTCATTAAATCATGTAAAACAATCAAATCAATATTACCTTGTCATAGACTGATTCAACAATTGCCCATTTAAACTCACATACTTAATATCACTTCTTTAGTTCATCTTCTTTCTTTACCAACCATTTCTTTACTCAACATCACATATTTCAAATTGATATGGAAACTTGAAATCAGTAAGTCAATAGGCTTGACATCAATGACAACATAACAACTAATCCAATCCTTCTACATACCTTTTATTGTTTGGTTACTAACCTTGTTCATTATCATCATCACAATATCAGTTAGGATAACAATCTCATCAATTGGGGTAACAATCTCCCCCTTTGGCATTGATTGCAACATAGTATATATCTCATGTATCTCACATATGAAATATACCATCAATATTAGTAATCTTCATTCTCTATTTTGTCTCCTCCTTTCTTCTTACATAGACATCTCTCCTCATTAAGATCTTTATCTCTCCCTTAGGTATCATTCTCTCCCATAGATATATCTCCCCCTTTGACAACAATTCCAAAGGTACCTACAAAATCTTAATCCTTTTAGTTGTACCTTGTACCTTTCTTGTACCAATTACTTATGTTTCCTTATATCTTTCTCACAACTTTAGGTTGTTCCTAAAGAGTGAACATCTGCATCAACTCACAAATAGATAATCTAATAAAGCATGAATTGATGCAACCTGCATCTTTCTCTAATGAACATTAGATAGGGGAATGACCCCTAGTTTACCTCTAAGGTACTCAAAAATATCCTTAGGTAATGGCTTTGTGAATATATCAGCAAGTTGTTCCTTGGATTTCACATATTCTAGCTTTACTTGTTTTTCCTATACCTGTTCTCTCAAATAGTGATACTTGATTGATATATGTTTTTTCTTTGAGTGCATCACTAGATTCCTTAAAATACTTATAGCACTAGTATTATCACAATGGATTTTCACTGGACCATCTATCTCCTCTTGTATCCCTTCAAGTATTTTTTTAATCCAAACAATGTTATAATAATTGATTACAACAACATATTCTACCTCAACAGTTGACTGTGAAATGCAACTTTGATTTTTGCTTATCCATTGTTAGATAACTAAGAGGGGGGGGAATTAGTTATGTTCAATTATCCTATAGCCCCAAATTCCTTTTAGATGTATAGTATCAACTTTGCACAAATAAACTAAATAGCTTGGTAATAACTTGTGTGTAACTTACTGATTAATTAACCGACTGTCAGATAATGTAAACCAACTTGTAGTTAATATATACTGATCTAACTAGTTAGTGTAATGTGTAAAGTAAAATATCAAATCATCGCATCCATACATATTTAACACTTGATTTTTAATGTGGAAACCCTGTTAAGGGAAAAACCACCTGGGACCGGTAACCCAAATATTTTCACTCTTCTAAAGAGAGCTTGGTTAAGAACCTACCCTGTTAAAGGTTACAAACATACTATAAGGTGTGACCTTGTTAGAGGATTTATCACTAACAGTTCTCTGTGACCATACATTCACTTGGGTCAACAAGAAAACAAGTAATATTCATAGAATGCCAATAAAAAAAGAAAATTAAGTCTCACTTGGTTAAGATATTTTGAGTCTAGCAATGGTTAGAAAGAAATAGTGTATGACCTGATTCAAATGAAACTTATTTTTATCGTATTCAAATCTATGCTAAGCTCAATATCATTCCGATCATCATAATATCTTCATTCTCCTTCTTCCTCTTCCTCTGTTCTTCTCGCTTATCTCCTTTTGTTACTTGGTTTGGTCTATAGAATCACTTGGTTCTCACTCCAACCTGTCTGACCAGCTTTGCATGTATGCACCAACAATTTGCATCCCTCATGCGATCCTCTATTTTTTTTCTCATATTTCTTGTCTTCTTATATAGACATGTAAAACCATTTTCATTTCAACTATAGATTTCTCCTCTTAATCTCCATCGTTGGTTTTGCCTCTTTAACCTTCCTCGGAACTTGTGTCTTAAACCATTTTAAATCTTCAACATCCAATCATCCTTGAATTTTTCCAGCCATAGATATTCATAACAAATTTTTTATTTATCCTTGGAGTCTTTTAGATTCATCCAACTTATCATCACATGTCGGCAATCACATGTTCCTATTTATTTCTCCTGCTCAGTAAATACCGTGATATGTCTGTTTCTTCTTGCTCGGTTAATACCACATTCAGTGTACATGGCATCTGCTCGGTGTACACTAAGTTCTTCATATATCGACCAAAGTAACTTGTACACTCTTGATCTTCAACACTAGTAGAATCATTTAAGTCAATCAAATCACTATCATATAGTCATAGACTCATCAATAAGTTTCCCAATGAATACCTTATCCAGAACTTACTCATACATCTCATCTTCATGCTAATATCTCCTTTCCTTGACCAACATCACCTCTTTCAGATGTTTGCAACTATCATGATAAGTAAAGTCAAAGCTAGTTGACATCAATGTCAATATAACAACTGATCTAATGTCTCACATATACCTCATTAGCTTGGTGATCATCAGCACATTCTCCCATTTTGTTCTCCATGTAGTCTATTAGTTGTAGTTCTAACAATCCATGTCACTAATATTTCTCCTAAGAAGAAAGGTCCTCCACTTGTACTTTTTATGTCATCCACATTACCTACCCAATCAACATCAGTATACACTTTCAATTTAAAATCTCCATCCTTTTTTTACCATAATCCATATTTCTCGATTCCTTTCAGATATCTAAAAATTCTCTTCACAACAATCATATGTGTTTCTTTAGGATTAGAAGAAAATATTGCCACAATACAAACAATATGAGAAATATATGGCCTACTATGAAAAACATATTGTAGCTTACTAATCATGGATCTATACAGATTTTCATTCACCTCAGTAAAGTCATCTTCTTTTGACAATTTGCATCCATTAATTATTGGTGTACCAACCGGTCTTGAGTCTTCCATCCAAAAAGTTTTTAGGATCTCTTTGATGTATTTTGATTGTGTTATATATATGTCATCCTTGATCTATTGAATTTTCAATCCAATGAATAACTTAATCTCTCAATCATTGACATTTCAAATTCCTTCCTCATTTCATCAGTGAATGATTTACACATTGACTCATTTCCTCCAAATATGATATCATCAAAAATTATTTCAACTATTAGTACCTTATCTTTAGATTCACTTTTAAAGTACACATTATTGTTATCACCAGTTCTAATAAAACCTATTCTCATTAGATATGAGTGGAGTCTTTCATACCATGCTCGGGGTGCCTACTTCAAGCCATATAGTGCCTTGTGTAGTTTACATACCATTTTTTATGACTTTTGTCAAAAAATCCTTCAGGTTTCTCAATGTACACTTCTTCTTCCAGCATTCCATTAAAAAATGTAGACTTTACATCCATTTAATAAACTTTGAAACCTTTATAAGAAGCATATGCAAGTAAAATTGTCACACCTTTTAATCTAGCAACAGGAGAAAATGTCTCACCATATTCAATACTTTCTTCTTGAGCATATCCTTTGCATACAAGTCTAGATTTATTCCTTATCACATCTCCATTTTCATTTAGTTTATTTTTAAAAATCCACTTTGTACCAATAGCATTCTTATCTTTAGGTCTTGGTACCAGAGACCAATTATTGTTCTTTTCAATCCAATCAATCTCTTCTTTCATTGCATTAACCCAATCTTCATTTTCAAGTGCATCCTTGACTATTCTAGGCTCAAATTTAGAAATCAATCATGTATTATCTCTCAACTTACTTCTTTTCATGACTCATGTGTTGTTGTCTCCAATTATTTGAGTCGGTGAATGATTCCTTCTTACATACTTTTCTAGTACTCACTCAGTTATCTGTTCTTCAAAATTTTCTTCTCTTGGTGGGGGTTCAACTGGTTCCTCGGTTTCTTCTTGCAACTTGGGTAAGGTACCATAAAATCCTTCCTGTACATATACAAATCTTTGATAATCTTATGCTTCCTTTTTTCTATCTCCTTCATTTTTATCTGCAAACTCATCAATCCTTACTTTTGCACTTTCCACAATTTTGTTAGTATCCTTATTTAGACAATTATAAGTTTTTCTCTTTATGGAGTATTTTAGGAATATACCTTCATCTCCTTTAGAATCAAACTTTCCATTCCTATAATCTTTCAGAATGTAACACCTACTTCCAAAGATTTTAAAATATCTAACATTAGGTGTATGCTTATACTAGAGTTCATAGGGAGTTTTATTTGTACCTTTCTTTAGTTGTACTTGGTTGAGGGTGTAAACAACAGTACTAATGAATTCTCTCCAAAATATTTTTACACAATGCTCCTATAACATTGAACATAAAGCATCATTAAGTGACCTATGTAACACTAAACAAAGAAATGGAGAAACCTTTTCTAGCTTCTTACAAAGGTGGAGACATCTCACAAATTACATGCCTTGGAAGATACTAGATAATCATATTGTTGACATATTCACTAAGAATTTGATGCTTGAATTATCATTCCAAATGAAAATGGGTGCCCTAATTCTTTTGAGTTAGTTTTTAAGAAATGGAAAACCATTTAAGATGACCTCTTGCAAAAAGGAACTAGTAAACACTATACCCCTTCATCTAACAATGATAAACATAAGTTTTGGGCCAAGAAAAAGGGGGTATTCAATGATGATGTGACCAATGCTAAACATGTCCAAAATGTTCAAGCATCCAACAACAATCAAGGTAATCGTAACAATCACAACCAGAACAACAATAATCAAAATTGTAACAATAATCTGCAAAATCAGAACACTTGACAACAACGACGACGACACAATCAAGGTTATATATTTCTGCACAACAACAACAATACTAAAAATAACAAAAATAATAATAATAACTTTGACTCGCGTCAACGTCGACAATTCAATTCCCTTGCGAAACAACTTGATCTCATCTTATGATGACTTGTTGATCAAAACATGATGGTATATCCTGACACTCAACCATATGATGATGATTTGTCATGCCCAAAAAAAATTAGGGCAAAACACACAACAATTTTTTTTAATACACAAAAGACAACAAGATAACGCACTAAAGAACACTTCAACAAGTACGAATGCATAACCCAACACAAGAGGTACCATGGCATATGCTGGCTTGCTAACATCCCTTGTTTGTTAACTGCATAAGTTTACTCGAAACCCTAACAGGGTTCTAACAAGAGATAACAAAAGAGATAAACAAAAGTGAAAATTAAAACTTAGATAATAGTAAAAAGTCAAAGGTTGGGTCAACACACCCAAAAGGGTTAAATTAAATAAATGATTAAATCAATCGCATTAGTAACCCAAATGGTTCCTATCGTGAACCAGGTTACTAACTAGGTTAGAAAATGCAAAAATAACATCAACAAATAAAATGATAAACTAAGACCAAGATAATAACCCTACGTGAAAACTAGGGTTATAAAATTATTCCCATTAAAATAATAATCTTCAAATATTTTATTACAAAATATTGTATTTTTACTTAAGACATAAAGTTACCAAGGTTTATTAATTAATCTCAATTATATAATTTAAGGGCATTAAAATAGCCATATAAAACATTAATATAAAATTTAACATTAATGCTAAGGGATACATATTTATCTGAGTCTCATCTTGGACATTAAATAATCTTCCCCAAATAACCCATTAATTATTAAAATAATATAAATTAATTAAATATTAAATTTTACCACCAACGTTTTATTAAAAATAATAAAAATGTTCAATTAGAAATAAATATCAATTTTAAATATGTAAATATCAAATATCAAGAAAACATTAAACTGATGAAATAGGATCATAAAAACATTCCTATGCAAAACCTAGGGTTACAAAGTTATTACCCATTTTAAAGTTATAATGTTAATAATAATTAATTTAAAATACTATGTTTTAATCCCAAAACATAATGTTATCAAAGTTAATTAATTAATTTAAATTAAATATTTAAAAGATTAAAATAACCATAATAAAGCTTTATTATTAAATTTATCATTTAGACTAAGGGAAAGTTATTTATCTAAGTCCCATCCTAAGACATTAAATAATTTCCCCTAGAATAACCCATTAATATATTAAAATATTATTAGTAAATTAAATATTAAATTTAACCACCAGCATTATAATAAAAATAAAAATAATATTCAATTAGAAATAGGCATTAATTTTTAAATTCAAAAAATAGCAAATTTCAAGAATAGTATTAAAAAGAACAAGGGTCCATTTATTAATAACTCAACATTATCAAATTTAAATTAAATTAAAAATGGCATCCAAAAGCAAAATATTAGAATCTCACTAAATAATAAAAGAATCTTTTTAGAATCCCAATGAAAATAAAAATAACAAATAAATCAGAATTCAAATTAAAGTGTCTGTCTAAAGTCAATAGTCATTAAATTAATATAAGGTAGGGATTAAAATCCAAACAAAATCCCACTAAATAAATAAAGAATCTCTTTCAGAATTCAATGAAAATAAAAATAATAAATAAATCAGAATTCAAATTAAAGTGACTATCAAAAGTCAACAGTCATTAAATTAAAATAAGACAGGGATTAAAATCGGAATAGAATCCTACTAAATAATAAAAAGGAAACTTTTTAAAATCTCAATGATTAATAAAATAATATTAAAATAAAATTCAAAATAAAGTGATTGTGAAAAGTCAACTGTCATTAAATTATAATAAAATAGAGATTAAAATTTAGACAGAATTTAATGATAACTTAATTAAAATTTAAAATGGCTCCAAAAAGCTATTAGGGTTAGGCTAAGAATAAAACATCTACCAAAGCCCTATCCTCTCATTTGGTTATTGCGGGTTTAGCAAAGAGAAAGAAGAAGATGAAGATTTTCAAGTTTTGTATACATATATGTATATACACACCAAGGGTGTTTATATACATACATATATATTTATGTATATATACTCTTCCAAAATCAACAAGAGGAGAGATAGAGAATAACTAAGTCTATTTTTAAACTAACATGATATCAAAATGAAATCTATTCTTACATAGGTAATTAGGAAAGCAAATCTACATTAACTTTTCTCTTTCAAATAAATACTTGAAGTTAATTTTGTCTACATAGAGAAGAGATTATCAACATAAAGAAAATCTAACTTTTCTTGCAAATGGAAAACCAAATTAGCAAGCTATTTTTTTTGCATTCAAAGCATAAGGAATCATCTTTTTTACATTCTCTTTCTTTAGAAATACATAGAAATTTATGGAGAAACATTACACATACAAATACAAACTTTTACAAGCATCATCATGCATTTAGGCATTTACATGACATTTTATACTACTCTTTTACACATGGCTTTTTAGCCCTTTTTACAAGTCAAAATCTGCAACCTAAAAAGTGACAAAAGTCTAAGATTCTCTATTTTTTCTTCATCCAAAATCAACAAGCTTCACCATAAAGAAATCTGAAATAAAACAACTTTGACCATGAAAGCTCACCTCCCAACCAAGGTCATTACATAGCCACCCCCGTGCTTGAGGAAACAAAGATAGATGTGGGTACAATCATGCTCAAACATCACATACACATACTAAAAATAGAAAATATATTTTTCACATAAAATTCCCTACCCATGGATTTACACAATGGGTCACCTTGGACCCATAAGAGGGGTGAAGGTAGAAATGAACCCAAGTATGAGAAGCCATAAAAATATAATACCATGCCTTCAACAAGGCTCAAAACTATATACCATTTCCTTCACAAGACGATCACAAAAATACTATTCATTCCATTTTCCATACACAAGTAACAACCCTTATGGCCCCCAAATATGTAGATAAAAAAATAATGGCAACATGAAGCTCATACATCCATGTCTTATCCCCTTCCTCCATGAGGAAAGAATCTACACTAAATGGGAATTCCCAACTAAAGCCCTTCACCCTCAAGGCTCTCTTCCCTCCCAAGGGTGATTTTAACCTTGCACACCCCAACAAAACAAAGAACACAAAGACAAAACCAGCGAAATAAACTAAGCAAAAAGTCATGTAAAGCAAGCTTGAAGCTTCACAAAACCATCTACAATTATCACACAAAAATATTCATAAACATACAAGTAAAGAAAACAAGTTTTCCATGAAAGGGCACCAACCTTTCTCCAAGCTATGGAAATGAAAGTTGAGAAGAGCTCTCTTCCTACAAGCCTTCATTTTTGCTAAGTCAACCAAAAACTTGCTAAGTCCACTAGAAGTCTTCAAAATTGGAGAGTGGGAAATCAACCTACCAAATTCCTCTCCATCCCACTAAAATGAAAACCCTACCTAACATCCTACCTAACCTCAAAGGTGATTGGACACACTATCCAAAGGTTCTCTCTCCAACAAGAGGGAAATTCAAAATTTGCAAGAGAGGAAGACATGACAAACTTCCCAATTTTGTCACATTCTAAAAAGGCATTTTTAGAAGAGCCAAAAATGGGACAAAAAATCATATTGGTCAAAATTTGACCCCCAACCCAAAGTGCACCTATGGGGTTATCTTATTTTAACCCTAACTAACCCTTAGGGTTACATTTAACCTCTCAAAAGTTCACTAAGAGTTGACCAATGCAAATTTAAAATAAGATTCCCTCCATGGTCAATTTCGTGCACACTAGATGGAAATATTAGCAGCTCATGGATACCAATGACATATCCATATAAAATACATCTTAAATAATCACATAAAAATACATTATAAAATCTAACTGCATCTACACAACATCACAAGAAATTTACTTAATCTCAAGAATGCATTTTACTCAAAATTTACTAAATTACAATATCACGACATTCTGAGAAACACATCTATCTCAAATAACCTAAGTCATTTACAAGCAACATTTCAACCGATTCACATTTCTCGCATCAATATAATGTAATGACCCTTACTATAAAGGCCACTAAAACCCTCAAATCTGATCCATGTCAATTCGTCGAACAGTTGGCATGCACTGAATGTTCTTGTTTGCAATGATGTGTTTCAAGATGTTTATTGTTTTGGGCACCAAATGCAATTAAGATAACAATACCAATATAGAATGAAATGACAGGACAAAGCCAATATATCATGAACTACTCAAATCTGATTGCAAAGTAGGACTGTTTCAACTATTACAATGAACATAGATAAAAGACAACCAATAGAATGTAACTATATCAACCCAGCTAGCAAAGTATGATTCCCAATTGACTGTTTCAGATTATGAATGACTGGGACAGCATTCAGAATACAATGTTATGCCTTATGACAATGTGGTAACACCTTTGCTATGCACTCTATCTATATCATTCCCTTCAATACAGCAATATCTGAGAATGAAGACTGATTTTAATGACTGTGCCAACTACTGAAGAATATGGTATGTATTGGATGCACAGATACAAATAACAGAGACTATATCCTAACTAGGACCAACTGTGATTACTGCATTAACTGAGACTAATCTGAATACAATATAAATTGATGCAACACAGTACAGTTTCAAACTGGTATTGTAATGGACTGTGACATACAATTCATATGCAAATTAAGATATCAACATATGCATCTGGGAACCGCTTCCAAAGACCTGATATACAACGCTGAAGAAGATTGATGAAGACCGATATCAATGAGACCAGAACAGTCCCCAATTTGCTATGGTATGCAGCCCAGTACAGTGCCGTACTAGTCCTATACATGTACGGCTGCTATATAAAATTCTCAACCAAGTATCAACTATCGTAAATGATGAAAAAGGGGTTGTCAAGGATGTAGGGTGATCCTCCCAAAAGCATAAAATTATTCTCCAATAAGGTTAGGAGATATGAGCAGATTTCTGGTTCCCAAACCCTGATATTGGATGTCTGAAAATGTGCAAAAATGTCTTCAATCTATCACCAAAATGATTCACCAATTAAGTGATGAATTCCAAACCCTTATTCAACCAGTTACAAACCCTCAATATCAATTTTTCAAGTCTACTTTTTCGGACTGCTTTTTCGGGTCTGCTTTTTCGGACTGCTTTTTAGGATTTGCTTTTTCGGACTGCTTTTTTGGACCTGCTAAAAATGGCCGCCTATAATTTTAGCCCTACTAAAAATGCCTCCTGAAATGCTGTTTCAATCACAAACAAACCCTTACATCAAATTCTCAATGAAGTACCAATGAGATGGCTGAGTACCAACTCCAACTTTGCAACCCTTCAGTAGATATTTCACTACCTCAGTTATGCCAATCTAGGGGAGTGATTCGTTCCCAAAGATCGAATAGTATTTGCAGACCACAAGGCTACAAATTGCTTCACAATGAAGAAGTAGAAAAAATCCCAAATCCAAGCATGTTCAAATGAGAGGCCCAGCCCTCTATTTATTCACTTTTTGGAGAAGTTGCTAAGAACTTCTAGAAACATCCTTTATAAAATCATATTATAATGCACTTTTTATAATAAAGTAACTCTATAATATAAAAAAAGTGCAATTTCAACTTAAAATTATAACAATGTAGGCCCCAAAAGTCTCATAACTGAACGTAGGCTCCACTACAACTGCATGTAGGCCTCAAACTGGATCTAGGCTCTGTTAGCAATATGCAATCAAATGATCAGCACAATGACTCTCTCTCCAAATCATTTTCCTATGAGAGTTGATAATAGGCAAATTTGGCATGCAAAATGATGTCAACCAAAATGGGGACATGACATATAACATCAAAGCATAATACCCAGAATTTTCTTCTTAACATCAAGACCTAATAATCAACTTTCTATTAATTCACATCTCAACCTATTATAAATTAAAATTTTCATTTATGTAAACATTTGCATCCAATAGTAGCATTCCATTATTCATTAAGGGTACATTCTACCTACTCAATTCACGACTCTACACACCTTTCCTACTGCATTTTCTACTAGAAATTACATATGCAAGGAAAATAACATTTACTTCATTAAAATTTACATCTCACCTCATTATAATTAAAATTACCTGATTTTCATTCAAATCCCTCAAAACATGTACTCAATTTCTCTATAATAAGAAAATTAGTTAAATTCATTTAGCCCTTAAGAAAACATAGTGCATCCTAAAAAAATATTGACTTGAGTACATAAGAAACATGAAAAGAGTACATCACAAATAGTGGTCAAGCCTCTATCCATTAGAATATAAATCCATAATGTATCAACATAGATTTTCTAATTTCTGAGTCTATAGTGCAGAAAGAAGAAATACAATGACATGACCGAGTAGGGTCCCTCAATACATCTGTCATGACCCCCGATGCTAACCTCCTCATTAACACAAGATAAATTTGAACTAGGTGCATCTCACGATGCCATAATAAAACATTAAGCGGATAACAATCAATGCATTCTTAGGATCGACTCATCCATATCTTTAAGGTTCACCAAAATATGATCCAAGACCACACCCAAATGTCTCCAAGTTCACGCAGTTCATTGAAAATATGGTCCACAAACAATCCTCCTAGTGGATTCACCCTCATGTGGGACCAACATGATCATACTCAATGAGTATGAAAGTTGAAACCTCACCATCAAGATGTTCGTGCAAGGAGGCAAATGAGGGAGGCACTACACAACCAACCCAAATCGGCTTGGTAAAAAGACAATGAATACTATGATTATCATCACATTAAAGGACACAATACCAATAAATGCATGAAGTTGAAATATTTTATCCAAGACCTTATTGACAATGAAAAAATTGAGATTGAGGGACAAACATCAACATCATCCAATGCATAACTCATGATATATATTCAACCATTCCTAAAACATGATCTGAACAATGTCTCGTCATCCAAAGCAATTCCATGTGAGTACTTCACTAACAACATCTAGGGTTTTGACTCTACAAGTGGAAGTATTGAACAAAATAATTATTTTGTCTTTGATTCCCTTTGTGTTTGTATAAAATAATTTGACAACATGTATACATCCTCAAATTTAAGGGTGCAAATTGTAATGCTACCACTAAAAGAGGAAGAGTTATTGCTCAAGATGGTGCCACTCCGCCTGATGCACACCATCCACATCCATTCGACCTGCTTCATGCTATGACCCTTTGGCACAACTAGGGAAGACTCCCACACATAAATCCATACTTGAGCTTCACCATACATCCCCTATACATAAGGAAGTCCTTGAAAAATCCCTTACCGATTTACGAGTTCTTGAAAACATCAATGCCTCAAAATTCCAAGATATGATTGGGAAATTATCCACACAACAACACATAATGTTTACAATAAAGGAACTCCATGGTTTAGATCCCCTCCATGAACAAACCCCTCCACATCAAAGCCATCATTCATTTCACAAAGATACAGAGGGTCTTGATAGATAATGGATCTAGTTTGAACCTTGGTACTATGAAGATGATGAGACATTTGGGACTCCCTAAGGATCTTGTTGATTTCACAAAGAGAATAACAATAAAAGCCTATGATGATAGAGAAAGAGAATCCAAAGGCTTAATCACAATACCTCTACAAGTGAGATCATCCCTAATTGAAACTACTTTTCAAGTCCTAGATCTTGATCTACCTTACAATATACTTATGGGAAGACCTTGGATATTATAATCACCCAAAAATAGTCTAGTAAACCTTGAGCTCCACTCTAACATTGAACATTTAAAATACTAGACTTTATCTTATTCTTAATCAATCTTGCATATTGATTCAATCTTATCTCTTGATCAAATCATCCCTTTAATCATTTATTCGATGATATCCTAAAGTTTGACTACTTTATTCTAATATGTATTTGATTAAAATAACATGTCCCCTTTTAATTAAATAAAATCCACTTTGTCCTATGTGTGCACATGAAAAAGGAATTTCCTAATTTAAAAAAAAAAAGAAAAAAGACAAAAGTGGAATCTCTTTTGCCTCTTAATCCTCAGCACTCATTTCTACCTAACCTTTCATGTCCATTGATTTTTCCTCTTGAAAATTCTGTGCCCTAAAGTCAAAATAGGGATTATTCTCTACCCTTGGATTTTTCCTCTTAATCTCCACCGTCCATTTCTCTTTAAAAGCATACTTTTTCCTCACTCTTTCATATCACTCATTCATCCTATTTTTATGCTATCATTTTGTTTACTTGCATCCTTAGAGCACTCTATTTCATTCTAGCCTACTTCCATTCTTAGCTTAGTATTTCCTTATTGCATCTAGTTTAAATCATATAGCTTAACTAGGAAGTATTGTAATCTTGTTAGATTAGCTTTTCTTTCTTGTTCTTGCATTTGCATTCTAGCTTAGATCTTGCATCTCATTTAGATCATCTCTCATGATTGCATATTCATTTTGAATCTTCCATTATATGATGCACCTTGCAAGGGTTTCTTATTAAAGTCCATTTAAGAGCCACTATCCATAATGCTTACATTCTTGCACGTCATAGATATGAAGCTAAAATTCACCTCTTGGGGTATCCTCTTTCATAGATTCTCTCAAGTAAAATGGTTTATAGAAGTGTGTCATATTTTTATCACACATTTTTGTCACCCACTGTGGGGCTAGACATTCATTTTTAGCTCCATTTCTTGCATTTTCAAATTTTTGTTGTCGTTGGTTCATAACTCTATTTTGTTGGCCAGGAAAATCGTATGACATTCCATATTATACCTAGGAAACATTTTTTAATACTACCATGCAAAATTTTACATTTTCTGAAATATAGTCCTACTTCTTTGTGAAATATCACCCTGCCTCTTAGTGGTATATCATTTTTAATTGAAATATCATTTGGCTTCTTTAAGGTATATCATACAATTTTATGATAGACTATTTAAATATAGCCTAGATTTAATTTCTGTCATAGTCTGATTTTTTATCTGATTTCTTACATTTTTGGATTTTATAGTCTCTTAACAACATCTAACAAGTAATCTTGTAGGGTTATTGGTTTTATTTGCATATTTTTTATGCCCTAACTTGTGGTTTTGTAGGACACTTTCCAAATAATCATTTTGAAACTATGTATCATTGGTTTTGTAGGTTGCCTCGGAGATACAAATTGACTTTGTGCTTTCATACATATAGTTTTCTAGGCACCTAGTTCTAATTAGGAGATTTATTTTTTTGTGATTAGTTGAGTAGTAGGAGAGTGTGCTCTTCACCTCCTAGAGGATGAATTAGAAATCTTGACCTACTTGATTGGTTTCTTGTGAAATGAATCTTTGGTAAATGAACATGTACTTGATATGTTTGGGAGACACTATGGAGTAGGAGAGTATGTTATTTCCCTCATGTAAAATCATAAATCTAGTCCCCCACTAGATATCCATTTCGTTTCTTACATTTACCTTTAGAGGGCCTGCCAAGAGAGCAATCTTTTGGGAATGACCCAAGTGGGGAACAAGAGAACCTAGCTACTCCATCTCACTATAATCAAAATATTCCTTCAATCTAAAAAGAGGGAACACTCGGCTATTTCTACTTATAATGCTTCTTCATGTGTAGGGCTTAGTTGCCTAAATCTTGCTAAGAAAAACTACACTTGATTGGGCGCTTGTAGGGCCTTCTTGGTCTAAATCTTATTTACAAGACTACAAGGAGAGTACATTCATTTTTTTTAGGGTTGAGAGGTCTAAATATTGCTTGGGAGACTATGCATTTTGGGTGTTTGTAGGGCTATAGGCCTTAATTTTTCTTGTGAAACTACAAGGGGTAGTCATGAATGGAGATTCTTACTAAACACCTTAGGAATTAGAGGCTAACCATTTTGGTTGTGTGACTTCCTTTGTGCAAGGATTGATCCAAGTGGACTTACCCAAATTACCCCAAGATACTCACCATATGTACTCCCTTAGATGCAAATCCATGACAAGGCCAACATCACTTTGTATGAGGTGAAGGAGTATCAAGTTGTGGAAAAAGGTTGAAACACTTCCCTCTTGACCTTAAGTAGTTTTTCTTGATGTTCTTTCTTGTGCTAAGACCTATGGAGACTATTGTGAACATACACTTCATACACTTGATACATTTCTATACCTTTTTAGACTTCACAAATGCTTGTATCCCCAAAGTCGCTTTGTCCTTTGGTGGATTGTTTGAAAACTCTTGTTTGCTCACACTATTTACTTGCTTGGAAACATTCAGACCTAATGTAGGGACGCCCATACTCCAAAATGATTCTCATACCTAATTCATCAATGATTCATGGCTTTGGTGGATGTCTATATCAAAAATTCTAAAAAATTTGATTTTTTTTTGAAAAATCTTACCCCAACTTGGCAGGACCATAACTTTTGACTCGGTGCTCGAAATTGCAAACCATTTTCATCGTTGGAAAGATAATCAAAATCTCTAGTTTCAATATCAAAAATAGCATGCCTTTGGTAGCCTAGTTTTTTAGACCGTCGATAGTTTTAACTCCCCAAAATGAGCAAAAGAGCTTCAAAAATACAAATTACTAAAACATTGAAAAATACAGAAAAAATATAAAAATTTTGCATTTTTTTTTCTCAAAAATGATCATACATGCTCATGGCTTTCTTGGCATATCAAATTAAAAGTCCCAATATATTCTCATATCTTGGTCTCTCATGTGTTCTCTTGGCTTCTTCCATCTGCAAACTGGTAGCGTCAATAGATTGATTTGATCTGTCTTTGCTCGTGTTCTAAGATCTTGGAAGTTCTTTAGCCTTGTCTCAAATATCTTATCTAATATTACACTTTACTCCAACTTTGTCACAAGTGCCACTCACCAAGCATTTAGGCCTCATTCTTGGTACCTTGTACTTAGTTCTCTTGGCTATATCAACTTTGTCACAAGTGCCACTCAGTAGGCATTCAGACCTCATTCTTGATACCTTGTACTTAGTTATCTTGGCTACACTATCTACCTAATCTATCTATCTACTTATCTTTGAGAAAAAATCTATCATTACCTTGATCCTCTTACATTAGCTTAGTAATATTGTTACTATCAATTTCTCAATCCCCTTTCTCATGGCTGCAAACAAGTGGACTAGATCCTATGACTATAACAAGGAAGAAGATATTCTTATGGAATACTTATCTGAAAAAATCAAATCTTTGGAATCTGACATTCAAGACTTAGAGAAAGGAAATGATACATCCTCTAATGAACACTCTTTCAGAAAAACATGTCCTCTCTTTGATAAGGCTCAATCTATGTCTTCATATTCTTCAAGAAAGGGCACTTCAAAATCTCACATCAACTCTATCTTCAATTCTAATCAAATTCCTAAAAATCCAATCTCTAATCAAGAACATTTTCATGACCTACCTATCTTTGATTAACGAACAACCCATGACCAACCTATCTTTGAGAGTCTTCTCTATTTGTAAAAACATCAAAAAGAACCTAATTTTCCCTTAGAGTGAGTCTTTACTCCTTTGGGAGAATCTTATGAATCAACATTGTAAAAACTCCTTGAAAATAATCTCATCAAGTTACCTCTAGCTACTTCTTGCAGACTTTCATTCTTGAGTCTCCACTATGTGTATCATCAGAATAATGAACATAGGACTTCACATTGCATGGAGTTGAAACATAAAATCCAAGATCTCATTGATGATGGCATAATTGGTGTTGAAGACCCACTAGTACATTTGGATCCAATTTCTAGCAGCTATTTGTCAAAATTATGACCTCCATTAGTTGTACTTTCGACCAAAATAGTTGTCGAAACTTTTTAGTCATAAAATTCAACGTATCCATAGTCATCGCAATTATGATAGAAATGATGTCAGACAACATAGGTCTACTTTTGGATAATTTAGGTCGCATTTTCGACACTTTCCTCATTGGTTTAGTTTTCATGGTATTTAAAATCCCAACCACAATTAGATGGACTATTCCGATGAACGTGATGTCAAATGTATAGCATCATCATCAATTTATGTTTGCACAATTGTAATAATTATGACAAGAATCAAATGAACTATTTCAAAGATCATATTGTCAAATATATAACATCATAATCAATTTATGTTTGCACTATCATCGTAATTATGATGTAAACCAGACAAAATTTTCTAACAAAAGTATTTTCGTATGTACAACACCGTTGTCGGTACATGTTTGCGGGCATCAAAATTCTGACAAAATGTATATTTAATCAAAAAATTATTGTTGATCAATACCACTGACTTGAGGAAGGTGGTGGTGGCTAGATGGAAGGTAGTCCAGTTAGATTTTAGGATGGTAGAATTGGTTTATAGCTAGCCACCAAGCTCTCCTGCTAAAATGCTTCAACCCCTGTAGGCCCATAGAATAGTAGGGGTTGGTTGGATTGTTCAGTTAAGATTGGGGAGCCTACCTTGCCTCCCAACAACAGCGGCTAGGAAATTTTATTTGATTAGTCCCTACCGGAATCCTACTGGATGGAGCAAGCTTCACCCCCAATCAATAAAGAAAGAGGAGACTGAATTTTCCAAGGATTTGGAAATGAAGGAAATGTTAAAGAAGGAAAAACACTCTGGATTACAATAAAATGAAAGGAAGAAAACCTTTGAGAAATCCACCATTCAGGTAGAAGATGTGGAATTCAACATACAATAAGTTATCTTATTGGAAGATCAACAAAAAAATAATCTTGATAAAGTCAATAAGGAAGCATCACTTGCTGAATCACAAGAGAGAAAGTTGTTCATATTCAATACACACCAATCAATCCTCAAAATATTTGGTCCATGTCATATATGAGTGTTTTTCAAGTTGTGTAAAAATTAGAGTGATGTTTTGAGTCAATGGAATATTTGTGTTGATTTATCTTAAGCATCAAAAAAGAAACTTATAAAATTGGCTTTCGAAAAGAAACTTTTGAGTAAGTTCTAGGGAAGAATGTTGATTTTGAGATTGGTGGAATTTTTGGATCAACATCTAATGATAAGTAGATTGAAAATCTTTGTGATTATAGCTTAAGGCATGAATGTATCAAATTTAGCAAAGAATTAAGAATGGAGAGAAGGAAAAGAACTTTGTCAAGCAAATAGGTGATTTTGGATTACCTGTCAAGATTTAGGGTTGTTTCACTCTTTCAAACAATAAACTCCTCGCCCATTTTTTCTTGTGCTAGTTCTTTTTACAAACCCCACAATTCTTTCATCTTATGCAATGTGAGATTTCGTTCCATAACTGTGATCTATATCTCACTCTCTATTGGTGTTGTCGGAAAATCCACTCTAGCAAAGGTTACCATTGTATATAAATTTTTTTCTCAAGGTTGTCTACTCATAAGAATATGGGATCCAAGTGATTTCTTGTGACACTTGATCCTAAAATCCATAGTGGAACAAGAAATGAGTTTTTTAAATGCATCATCTCATTGGTTCACTTCTTGTCCACAATGCCATCATTCCTAATGTTAACAGAGTTCGTAGTGCATTTGACCTTATTAGAACTCTTGAGAATATGAAAGAGGATATATTTAATGAGACAATTGATGGTTGAACATATGATGCTTGTGAAGCAATTAATCCACAAGCAGTGAAATCT
This sequence comes from Chamaecyparis obtusa, assembly GCA_027943335.1. NCBI lineage: Eukaryota > Viridiplantae > Streptophyta > Pinopsida > Cupressales > Cupressaceae > Chamaecyparis > Chamaecyparis obtusa. The sequence goes on along the minus strand of BSBK01004996.1, from coordinate 375,756 downwards.
CTTTTGGAAGAAAGGAAAATTTCCATGCTTCAAGCTTGACCTTCCCAAGATGACAACCTTTAATGGAGCAATACAGAATCTAGGAAAGAAAATTCATGCCATTCTATATGAGTTAAGAAATTAATTTTTTGATAAGAGTGCAATTATCCATAATATGATTGCATTAGAAAATGCACATATCACTAGGATTAGGGATAAAATGGAAAATGGTCATCTTCTCTACAAGATCAACATGCAAGGTAGGACAACAACAATTTACTCTTCTTATACTAGTTTTGATTTAATTGCTAATTTACCACTCAAAATTGATATGATATAAAGACATGCTCTATGATTCATAAAGTTGTTGGTATCTTTTTTCCTGGTAAAGATTTAGATTCTAATTAGGCCCTTAATCAGATCAAGTGGTCCAATGGTGGTTCATTATTTAGTGCTTCTATCAATTCTATTTACAACATTCTGAAAGATAAGTCTACTCTACTATACCCTTTTCATGCTAGGAAGGCTTGATGGTTTTTTATCCACGCCTTCAATTTCCCTCGATTCAAATACTATCTACATCAAGGTAATCTATAGAGTACACTTGAATCAAGGGAATCAAATGCGTGGATCGAAAACCACTATCCCTCCTGGCTCGAAAAGAGTAGAGTAGACTTGTCTTTCTTGGGCACTCCCAATTGTTTGAAGTGGAGAAGAAGTAATGAGAGGAATTACAAGGATGATGGAGAAAAGGAGCACCCGCTCAACTCCCACAAAAAAAATATTAAATAATAAATTATACATTGATAATAAAAATGAAAATAAAATTAGCAAGCTTGTTGAACCTTGTCTCACCTACTTTTATTTTCATTTTCATTATCAATGTATAATTTATTATTTAATATTTTTGTTGTGGGGGTGGAGTGGGTGTTACTTTTCTCCATCGTCCTTACAATTCCTCCCATTATCTTCTCCGCTTAAAACAATTGTGAGTGCCTGGGAAAGACAAGTCTACTCTACTATACCCTTTTTGTGTCAGGAAGGCTTGCTAGTTTTCGATCCATGCCTTTGATTTCCCTCAATTCAAGTATTGTCTACATCATCATCATCTTTCTCACTCTGCAAATACTCTGCTTCTTGGTTGTGGCCACTTCTTGCGCACACGAGGAAATTAGTGCTTGTCAAACTCATGGATGAAATACTACTCATGAAACATGGGTCAATGAGTAGCTGATTAAAACTAAGGTGAAAGGTACATTTGGTTTATTTTAAACTTTAAGTTTCAGATTTAGTGTTTTATGTTGAAAAGGAAAATGCAAAGGAAAGACCATTTCTTTGGTTCATGAAATAATATCATTACATTCATATGAAAAAGTGTTTACAAAAGAGGAACATTAAAATTACATTCTTTTCTATTTGAGTCTTTCATTTCATTTAAGAAGAAATGGAAATGATCCCACACAAGCCATGTGATAACTCCTAAAACAATGCAAAAGAAATGTACAAGAGTATAGAAGTCAAGAGTAATGCAAAAAATTAATATCTACCATTGCATGAGGTAATGATAGATTGAAGTGCATCTGGATCAGATAGCTTCCAACAATTGTCTCCATCTCTTCAATGTACCTACAAGATGGTAAAGAATGGTAACAGTCCAAAGACCGAGAAATAGAGGATCTAATACATGTCTCTAGAATTGACTTTCATACATATATGTGAAACTTAATGCAGAACTCCCTCTATATGTTTTTAAAATTTTGTAGCTTTATGCTTTGATATCCCAAATAACCTCAGTGATTAACTCCTTGCTAGTTTAACAATAAATTTAGAAGTTCAGTGGCCCAGCAGCCCATAAATGGAACAATGCTCTTTGGGTTCACATGCTAATATTATCCATGTTTTCAACATGGAATGAGATCTAGTCTCCAGTTGACAATACATAAAAGGGACTACAACTAAGAGTGATTATTTGCAAGTATAAATCCTCATCGAAGGATTGGAAACCCCTATGAGGTCACCATCATGTATCTAAGGTGATTTTCCCATGGAGGGACCCAATTGAATGTTTTTAGCTTCAATGGTTGCATGAAACAAAAGTACATTTTAATTGTTAATTTTGCATTTAAAAATATCAGAGTACAAGCCATGAAACATAAGGAAATTTTACTAGTTAATTATGCATTTAGAATATCATAGTACAAGCTATGAAACTGTTGGAGATTTTCCAGCAAGCCAGTGTTGATTGTATGTTTGTTATTGATGACAACATATGGTAAGTAACATGCATAGAAGACTTATGCAGTAAGCTTTGAGTATATGAAGCATGGACATGTTATCAACATGATATCATGGACACAGAGGTTAATTGCTACATTAGACAGTTATGCAGCAGCTTGTGTCAGCAATGTTCCTAACAGAGTTACATACAGTGTTCTGTGTGTGATTGTCTGTAAAGTCATCATGGAGCCTTGCACCTTTGGATATATGATGAAGACATGTTAGTGATGTTACTATTAGAGTTTTTTCATGTATCCCTCAACTCTAAAAGAGATGTATGAAAACCAGACTTGGGGATCTTTGTCTAGTAACATAAATCTGCTTGTTCATGCAAACTAAGGGGCACAAAAAGACTAATTGATGAGGAGTTGATCCTCCTTCTGCTTCAAGTTCCACACACTCAGGCGGGTGCACCTAAAACATGATAAGATCTGCATACATAAACACTTACTCATTACAACCTTTTATGTAGACATGAAAATTAGTGGATAGTTCTTAGACTTATAAAACGTGGGAGTTCAACTCAACCAGCCTTATACAGGATCCCACCTGTATGATCTACTAAGAAGTAGAAAAATGGCCAATGTGATAACAAGGATAAACTCCTTCTTCTCTTCGAGCTTTGAGCTTAGGCAGGCTAACCCTTGGATTCATTTCTTCAAAGAATCACTAACAACACTTGTATTCATGAAACACAAGACATAAACATGAATGCTCTCAAACATGAAATTAAAGATGGATTGAATTTTAAAGGTTGATGGTGAAAACTGCAAAGCAAACCAGGACCAGTGCCTTGTTCATTGGGCAACATAGTCATACAAACATACATTCATAGAAAATCTTAATCCCAAACTCAAAGAAACCAAGTGAAGTGCCTTACAAATCACTTCTCTCACTCCAGTTCCTGGACATCGAATTCATATACAAACCTATAATTCTCAGAACTTGAAATCAAGACTTACTCTCTCCTTGAAAGAAACTTGAATTAAAACTCACAGGTACCTTATAACTGGTATACTGACATGCCTTACAAATCAATACACAAGAATTAAGATCATGCATACAAAGACATCAAACAAGAACTGAATTGGGATTCCCATTCTTCTCATTAAAATTTATCTGTAACTGTACATTTACAATACAAAGACACACAAAAAATAAGACCCAAAGCCTGGAAGCTGCTCCGCAGCATAAATTTCAACATCCATGTTACAATGAGAAAAATCCAAGATATAGCAATTGAGAGTCCATTCCCAAAACCAACTGACAGATGTCCCTCTTGCATAAAAATATCTTCAACATTCCTCTCATCTCCCTGCAACTGATTCCCAAACTGATCTGATATGTGCAATCATTTCTTCAAACTTATTTTATATCTGATTCTAATCCTTGGATTTTGAACTCAAACTGCTCTTTCATACTTGACTAAAACTGAAAATACTCACCACCATTAGAATCTTTGTTCCGAGACCTTTCTGGCGATATATAATACTTATATATTCTGGCAAAAAATGAATTTCTAAGACACTTTTCCGTGGCCAAGCTTGACCATTTAAATTTTTGAATTTATGCCCTATAGTCTGAACTATATCATTTCATAAATTCAGCTTTAATTTGAAATTTTATATCATTTTCTGCATATACCCACAAAATGCACCAGAAAGTGCCACTTGTCACCATCTCATTGCATGCTCGGACAAACCTCAAGTTAAACCACTGATTGGGAGAACTGGCGAATGACATGTATCTCCAAATCTCTGAATCTTTCTTTGACCATGGTTATCATTTGGAGAACTAGCGATTTGGAGAATTGGCGACTTGGAGAACTGGCAACTACATACTCTCCAATTCTCTGAATCATTTCCTTTAACTGCCAACCATTTGGAGAACTAGCGATTTGGAGAACTCGCGACTTGGAGAACTTGCGACTACATACTCTCCAATTCTCTAAATCATTTCCCTTAACTGCCAACCATTTGGATAACTAGCGATTTGGAGAACTAGCGACTTGGAGAACTCGCGACTACATACTCTCCAATTCTCTGAATCATTTCCCTTAACTGCCAACCATTTGGAGAACTAGCAATTTGGAGAACTAGCGACTTGGAGAACTCGCGACTTGGAGAACTCACGACTACATACTCTCCAATTCTCTGAATCATTTCCCTTAACCGCCAAGTATTTGGAGAACTAGAGACTAAGTGTATTCTCCAATTCTCTGAATGTTATCTCTTAACCACTAGCCATTTGGAGAACTGGAGACTAAGCATTCTCTAATTCTCTGAATGTTTATGACTTAACCATTTGCATTTGGAGAACTAGAGACTAACTGCCAATCATTTGGAGAACTCGCGACCAAGTGTATTCTCCAATTCTCTGAATGTTTATGACTTAACCATTAGCATTTGGAGAACTGGAGACTAAGCATTCTCTAATTCTTTGAATGTTTATGACTTAACCATTAGCATTTTTCGCCAGCATTTTTATGCAAAATTTAGTGCTTTATGGTCATTGGCACACATCCCAATGCACTAGTTGTGCACACTCTTGAGAGCCTTCTTCTCTTTATTCATTTCATTATGTGAGTGGTATATCTTTTAAACATTTGAAATGGTCATTTCTTGAGCAATGTGGGATTAAACTTTTGGAAGCATTGCTGATTTTTTTATTGCTGCAGTACTCAGAAGATCATAACTTTTGATTTTCAAACTGGGTTTTTCTATAAAAAATTTTGTACAATTCACATATTGTCATCTCAAACATATGTAAAATTCAGCCTGACCCAGTTTGTATTTTTTGAGTTATGATAAAAAAAAGTGACTGGCTATGCATTCACACTTTTTTTTTAACTGGCTCTTGCCTTCAACCCTTTTTTTTATCTTCTTCTTCTCCACATGTTTTTCATTTGTCTATGATATTTGGCATCACAACATTAATTTTCTTTTATTTTCTCAAAATTTGAGACAAGACCTTGATGCATTGCCTTCTAGAAAACAACAATGATAAATGAGCACCAGTAACACTAGCCATTTCTACGTACACAAATATCTTGTGCCCAATCTTAGTGATAACTCACACTGGTGATACACTCCTTTGCTCTCACACATCATGGCATTATCTTGTTTGGGCCATTTATTTCACTTTTATCCTTTGCAAAGATTGTCAAATAACGTTAGCTGACATCCAGGAGCGGCCTTAAAAACTGGCCAATAGCCATCATAGGATCATGTTACTGAGCACACATGTTCACCTCCAACAAATAAATATGCATGTCAAAGAAGAAATCTCGAAGAGAACCGAGCCACAAGATAAAACTGACCAATGTTAGCCACTTAAAACATTGTCTTTCTGCTCTGTCTGAAATCACTTAAGTTGGCTCTAGAACCGGCTTTGAAGACTGACCAAATCACCTAAACAAATCTCACTGCGTGACTGACATAAACCTTGAGATACATAGAATCACCCTGCAAAATGACATCCCTTGACTGTACCTGAGGTGAAAGTTATTAACCTCTGAAGTTTCCCTTTTCATTCTGCTCCTGCAAACACACTGTCAGAACCTGATAAACTACATCTAGAATTAGCCTTGAAAAGTGCACGAATGCAGGATGCTTGAATCAGAATGAGATATAGTACAACTTGTCAGTAATACAGGACAACAAGAATTTTGACAATAGGATCATCCTGTGAAAAGTTATTAGCAGGCAAAGAAGGCCTCTGACAAAATTGCAGAAAACATAACTGGGCAATTTGCACTTTTTGCAAACAGAAAAGATCTAGCAAATTGACCAAATGAATACATCAAGAGCCACAATCTTACAGCATGGAAGTATTTTATGTCTACTATAAACTAAGACAAACATACTGATGACCCGATCAACAGGGCATGAGTTATTCACAGTCGAAATAGGGCTCTGGAAAATTGGTGAATAACCAAACAGTGCAAAACACGAAGCTGCAAATGGAACCAGCTTCAATTTCTCATCAGATGGATTCATCACGAGCTACAAACTGATAAGGGTAGAGTAAAACTTGTCTATAATGTAGAGAAATGATTAAAACCTTTCTACCAATCCACCAGGTACAAGTTATAACATGTCAAACAGGGTTCCCGACAAAACTGGGAAAAGGGCCCAGTGTAGAAACTAGAAAACACCTCCGGAAGGGGATGAATAAACGGGGTCAAAACTTATCACAGAGGCCTAAAACCTGACACATAAAGAGCATGCAAAGTATACAACAAGACACTAGGCTCATATTTTCATGACACTCTCCAAGGTGCATTTTATTCAACCTCAAAGAGACCTCTTAGAAACGAACTGATGCAAACCCATTTGAACATGCCATCTAAGGACTCAAAACAAATCGATAGGATGAATGCAAAGAAATGAACACATAGACCTCAAGATATGACCCCAAATACGCCCATACTAGCATGCAATACAAAGCCAAAATGAGCACATAATCAAAATTTTAAATGGTACCTCAAAACTGCATTTTGAGTACCAACAGTTACAATCATGGATGCAGAGTCTGATGATAAGTAGAAGTGGATTTATACAGACACTATTCACCAGTAGCAGTTTCCTGTGTTTATTCAAAAGAGTCGATAGAGATTGTATTGGTTCAGGAGTTGTATCTATAATTTTGGTATACGCCCTTGGATTACAGATTGGAGAAGCATTAATAATGTTTGGTTAAGAGAGCATGTTGTAATTCATCTTGAGGAGGAAGTTTCAGTTACTTTGGTAGATCCGATAGTGTGTAGTGTGCATCTACATTTATTAATATTGGACAAGTCCCAAATTATGTTGTGTGCTTAGTAAAGCTGACAGAATTATTATTGGAGAATGTTATGGTTTCTCTAATATGATTTCAAGGTGGTTTTAATAGGCTGACTTGATTATATCATTTAGAGGAAAGATATTTATAGGCAATCATTTGTGATCACTAAAGTATGGTTCGGAGTTGTTTGTGAAGAGCAGAGCATAGTGTGCGAAAGTGTTGAGCCATCAACAGAAGGTCTATGTGACCAAGTAAAGATTTTTTGCTATGCATTGGAACTGATCCAAATAACAAGTCAAAGTGTAGTTCACCAAGATCCTGATATAGTGTGTTTCTATTATTTAGAATGGTGTAGCCTTCACCCCTTTGAGTAGTGTTCTCTCAGATAGTACGTCCTCACCCCTAATAGGGTTAATTGTAAAATACTCCTATCAAGGTCCGACCCTTGACCATGTCACTGTACTAAATATATTGTAAAGAAAATCCTAACAAGGTTAAGGATCTTCTAACAAGGATCACAAAACACTAGTGCATATTATTAGTGGGTGTCAATTCCCACTTGGGTTTTTACCTATTTGGGTTTCCCCATAACCAAAATATTGGTGTTGTGTTCAGTTTTATTTCATTGTGTTTATGCTTTATGTTTAAGTATACTTAATTGGATAAAGAATTAAAACTTGTAGATAAATGATTCACCCCCCCCCCCCCCCTCTCAGTTATCTCTTGGGACTATTCCTAACAATTGGTATTAGAGCCAAGTGCCTCGAAGAGAAATTTTAACAGCTTGAGGTTGATTAGATGGCATTCTTTAAAAAAGATAGTCTTAAGTTTGATGGAGAGAATTATCTTGATTGGAAGAACAAGATGATGACACATTTGCAGTGCATTTCTTTTGAAGTTTTTGAAGTGGTTATCAAGGAAGTTGAGATCCCCTCTCTAGCAGATCTTGCAAAGGATGATGCTACTAGCAAGCAAAAGGATTTGTTCCATCAGATTACAATAGAAAAAGAAGCCCTTATCAGTGCCCTATCTGATAGTGAGTTTTCAGAGATAAAGAAAGTAGACACAGCCTACAAGATATGGAAGCACCTATAAGACATGTTTGAAGGAGAAAAATAAGCAAAGAATGCATGCAGAAAGACATGGAAGAAAAAGTACAATACATTGGAGATGCTACCTGAAGAAAACATAAGAGCCTACAATCAAAGGATCAATGAAGCAGTTGCTAGAATCAGAAACAATGGTGAAGAAATCTCAGAAGAAGACATCATGGATAAGGTAATGAGTACCTTGACACCAGAATATTAAAACAAGATAAACATCCTTGATGAGACTATGCAATTCTTAGAAAATTTCAAAAGAGAGACCTTAATCAGCAAGATTGTTGCATTTGAGATATCAAGTTTGAAGACAAAGCCTAAAAGTGAGACAGCCTTCAAAGCTTTGGTCCATGGTAATAAATCCTTGAACACCTCTAGTAATTTTGATGATGATGATGATGATGAAGCCCTAGATAATTTCATTTCTATGATTTCTAAAAGAGAAAAGAAAGGAAAAGGAAAATATGAAGGTCAATTACCATTCAAATGATTTTCATGTAATAAGATTGATCACTTTGCATCTAAGTGTCCTACAAGAGTAAAAAAGTTCAAGAATGACTACAAGCCTAAATATACAAAGCAATGCTACTATGCTGGAGATGGAGTATCAGATGAAGAATCAACATAAGAGGAGATTGGATTCATTGCTCTTGAATATGAAAAGAATATACAAGAGTTAGCATTGATTTCACAAGCTAACATCAGGTTAGATTGGATCATTAATAGTGGTTGTTCACACCACATGACAGAAGACAAAGATAGATTTGTTCATGTGGAAAAATACAAAGGAGGTATGGTTAGATTTGGAGATAACACTCCCAAACCTATCATTGGTAGAGGAGCCATCACCTTGGATGGAAAGAATAGCACTAATGATGTTCTTTATGTTGATGGTTTGAAACATAACCTACTAAGTGTTGGACAGTTACTTGTTAAAGGTTACAGGTTGGAGTTCAATGGAAACAAGTGCATCATTAACAACAAAGAAGGGGAAACAATTGCATTAGGATCAAAGACTAAAGGTAATGTTTTTCAGCTTAATCCAGAAGCAAGTTGCTTTGTTGTTAAAGTAGATGATAGTTGGCTATGGCATAAAAGACTATGTCATATCAATTTTGATAACATAGTAAAGATAAGTAATGTAAAGGTAGTTAGAGACCTACCTAGCATAGCAAAGCTAGTTGATACTATATGCAAGGAATGTGTACTAGGAAAGCACATGAGGAATTCATTCAGAAGCAAGCATAATTCAGTAGAGAACAAATTGGATCTGATTCATACAGACCTATGTGGACCAACTCAAACAAGATCATACTATGGTGAAAGGTATTTCATTTTTTTTGTAGATGATTATTCTAGAATGATGTGAGTTGCATTCTTGAAAGATAAGTTAGAAGCATTTGAGAAGTTCAAAATATTCAAAGCCAAGGTTGAGAATGAATCTAGACTAAAGATAAAATGTCCAAGGTTGGATAGAGGAGGAGAATTCACCTCTGATAGATTCTATGAGTACTGCGAAGAACATGGCATAAAGAGATAGTTGAGTGCACCTAGAACCCCTCAGCATAATGAGATTGTAGAGAGAAGAAATAGGATCATCCTTGATATAGCGCATACCATCATGATTGAAGGAAAAGTTTCACACACCTATTGGAGAGATGCAGTCAATACAATATTCTATACAATCAATAGAATACAATTAAGGCTCAGCACAGACAAGACACCTTATGAGCTATGGTTTGGTAATGTTCCCACAGTAAAATACTTAAGAATCTTTGGAAGCAAGTGCTACATCAAGAGGGATGAAGCAGTAGGAAAGTTTGATGCAAGAAGTGATGAAGGTATTTTTATTGGTTACTCTACTAAAAGTAAAGCTTGTAGATGTTTTAACTTGAGATTGAAAAAATCATTGAAAGTGATCATGTTAAGATTGTTGAAAATTTTATGATTCAAGAAAGATATCATGATTACTCACCTATGATTGAAGAAGAATCCAGTCCTTCCACTAGTGAAATAGTTGTTGAAGAGATGTTTGATAGTATCAATGTATTGTTCAATGACCCTGAAACAAGTGAAGAGGAAACTCAGAAGGAAGATGAGTCAGTTTCACCTAAAGCTCCAAAGTATACATCTAGATATCACTCTAAGGATTACATCATTGGAGATCAGAGCGGCAAAGTCACAACAAGATCAAAAACAAAGAATTTAGCAAGCAATGAGGTGGTATGTTTACTATCTCAAATTGAACCTTTAAGTGTTGATGATGCATGTAATGATTCAAATTGGCATGATGCTATGAAAGAGGAACTAAATTAGATTATCAAGAATGATACTTGGGAACTGGTCCCAAGACCTAGTGATAAGAATGTGATTGGAACCAAATAGATATTCAGAAACAAGATGAATGAAGATGGTACAGTAGTAAGAAATAAAGCAAGGTTAGTATGTAAGGGATATGCACAAAGAGAAGGCATTGATTATTCAGATAGATTTGCACCTATGAGCATATTAGAAGCTATTAAGTTATTTCTAGCTTATGCAATAGTCAAAAACTTCAAAGTCTATTAGATGGATGTCAAGTCAGCATTCTTGAATGGAGAGTTAAAAGAAGTATATATTGAACAGCTAGAAGGATTCACCCTATCAGACAGACCTGATATGGTATGCAAATTGAAGAAGGCCCTCTATGGACTTAAGCAAGCCCCTAGAGCATGGTATGAGAGACTTGATGGATATCTAACTAAAATTAGATTCAAGAAAGGAGTAGAAAATTATAATCTATTCATAAGAGAGACATCTGAAGGACTACTACTTGTAGCTATATTTTTTGATGACATTATCTTTGGTGGTAATGACAAACTCAGTGCTGAATTTGCCAAGGAGACGTAGAGTGAGTTTGAGATGATCATGATTGGACCTATCAAATACTTCTTAGGATTAAATGTGCAGTAGACAGAAAAAGGTATTTTCATTAATCAATCAAAATATGTGAAAGAGATATTAAATAAATTCAAGATGGATGATTGCAAGCCAGTGGGTACACCTATGATGATAGGATGTAAGCTTACAAAAGAAGATAATTCACCAGTAGTAGATATAACATTGTACAAGTCTATGATTGGCAAACTTATTTATTTTACTCAAACTAGACCAGATATTTCCAATGCAGTTGGCATAGTTGGAAGATTTGCAGCAAAGCCTAAACAAAGTCACCTTATGGTAGTAAAAAGAATATTTAGATACTTGCAAGGCACTATAGATTATGGTCTATGGTATCCTAATTCAGAAAATGTTGAGCTTCATGTATATACTGATGCAGATTGGGCAGGATGTGTTGATGATAGAAAGAGTTCATCAGGAGGAGCAGTGTTTCTTGGTGACAGACTTGTCACTTGGACAAACAAGAAGTAGAATTGTATCTCTCAGTCAATAGCAAAAGTGAATTATGTCGCAACAACCTTGAATTGTTCTACAATTGTTTGGATAAAGCAAATGATAAAGGATTTTGGATTTCAGATTGACTATCCTATTGTTATTCATTGTGATAACACTAGCACTATCAATATCTCAAAGAACCATGTGATGCATGCAAAGACAAAAGACATTGAGATCAAGTATCACTTCCTAAGATAGAAAGTGGCAGAGAAAGAAGTCAAGTTGGACTATGTGAGTACTAAAGATCAGTTAGCAAACATATTCACAAAGCCCTTGCCAAAGGGTACTTTTTAGTATCTCAAGGAGAAGTTGGGAGTAATTCCCTTCCCTAATTCTGCTTAGAAGAAAGAAGAAAAAGCATCAGTCCTCAGGGACTGATGGAAGGTTTACTACTCTACCTCAGGAGTAGTACTAGTGCTTAAAAAGAATGGCACCCTTTTCCATTGATGTCAAAGGGGGAGTAATATATAGTCATGAAAAATAGAAGTAAAGAAGGAGCAATATACTAAGGGGGAGCAATATTCAGTCATGAAAGCAGTTCAGTTGAGAAAATGGAGAATATTGAAGAATATTACAGCAGATGGAGGATTCATCCTTGGGGGAGTTTTTGATGAGGAAATGGAGAATGTTATAAAATAATTTCTCATTTGGGTTGGTGGTGTTTTGAGAGAATTGGAGGATAAGCATTCGATAATGTTTATTCATCACTGGAGGAAATTTATACACGGAAGATCAGTTATACAGAACTGTAATAATGAAATAGTTATACGAAAATGCAATAGTCGGTGACAGTTACAACTGTCAATGTATTACAATGCCAAAATTCCCCCCCTTAATACATTGATCCTAAAAACACATTAAAATCACTTTTCCCTAGGGATCCCCCCCTTAAGGCTTACATAACAAAACATGTTGATTACATAATATGAATACATATATTGAGAAAATCTTCTTTTTGAAGATGCAAATCCTAAATCATGTAAGGCTCCATTAAGTTGTCTTGTGACCCTCAGAAAGGTGTAGCTTTGAGTTGTGTTCTTAAGCTCTCATTCCTGAACTTTCGAATCACAGTCTTGAATTATTCAACAATGATCCCTAAGAGATGTGATAGATCTCTATCATTGTCTAATGACCGTGAAAGGGTATAATTCTCAATCATATACTCTAAAGCTCGCTTGACAATAATTCATATTGTGCGCACTACCAAATCTTAAACCTATCTCCAAAATGAGTCTTCACAAGACATACATTCTTCAAATTTGTCAGCATTAGAAAGCAAAACAAAAATAGAAATCCAAAAATGCTTCTCATGCAGAACACCATCTCAAAGCAAGAAGCTAACTTGAGATGATGGAAATCCTCCATCCTCTAATGCCACCAACCTCCAGATATGTAGGTTACATATTAAACTCCCAAAGTAGCACTAGAGGATGAAATATAACCCTTGAGAGCCGAATTGAAACATTTCTAGACAAGATCTTTACCATGGTCATCATTAACATCCTTAATCAGATTGAATGTTGTCGCCATGACAATGATACGAACTTCAATCCTAGCTACAATTATTTTCAAATCTTGTATCTCCATAACACATTTAAATCATATTTTGATGTGAAAAGGCCCAAACTTCCAACCACATAAGCTACCCTTATGAATGCAAGACTTCACAAAACTCAACAACAAATACTCTCAAATACTCTTATCTTTGAGAAACCCTAAGTATTTCAATTAAACTCAAATGACAATGTGCCCTTGGAACCTCATTGCAATCACTCTCATTTCTCTTGTATTTATCCAAAATACTCCATAAATTGATACCAAACACCTAATAGTCATTCTTCACAATGAAAACATAAAGAAATCATTGAAAATTATGGACATCACCATTTCAGCATCTATTTTCTACCTTAATGCCTTGTCTACGTTGCCTTCATTAAACAACTCACTCAATCTATTGTTCAATATTTGTACATACTAAAGATAAGAAAAAAGTACCTATGACTGCAGTGTCAGTTTACAAAAGCTATCATATATTACTCTTGCCACTTGCAAAATCAAAACTCACCAAACATATTTACCTTCACTATTTAATACATGTCTCATGACTCCTACATAGACCGTGATTGCATCCCACCTTCCTTAGACCACAACTAAGATCTTTACTATGTGGATCAGGTTCCAATCTCAAACATATATTTAAACATGCTCACCATCTTTCTACAATACAAATATCGAGTATAGAATAACATGATCTTGGTTGTGGCTACTCAATACATTCAGTTACATCAAATACCAATAACTCTGCAGTAGATTCTCTATCAAATCTATTATCTCCCAACTTCATACTGTGTGTGAGTGATTTACACCTTCATGAAATAACAAGATTTAAAAGACAATTACACTATTCAAAGCAAACTAATCTAAATAATGCACAATTAATCTAAATATCTCATGGATCTCTAAAATAAAGTGGTAAATGAGGCTCTCAGCTATGATCCTCACTAGTGACACTCTAAAGATGAGAATTAAGCTATATGATATGCAAATTTAGATCTATTCTATCAAATTCTAGCTCTATTTGATGAACAATCTACTATGATCAAAGCAATTTAAGCTAATTAGCAATGAAAAATGATAAGTGAGTGATGTGGATGCAAATTGCCAGAACTTTGCTGCAATTCAAAGATATGGAGTGGATGAATTATGCTTCTAAATGCCTTCAATATATAAGATTTTCCCAAGGGTAGGGGGTAGAGTGAGATAACCATGGTTATGCTTGGGTAAGGTCAACTGGCTTTGCTTTGTCCATAAATGGGGGGACAAGGAGGGGACAATCATTTAAATAGTTTCAAAAGGCTGGACCATTTCAACAAAAGTGAGTGATTTGTGTCCATTTTGTCTCCTTTTTGCTTTGTTGAGGGAAATTAGATTTATTAATTAATTAAAGTAATTAAATTTAGCCATGAAGGGTAAGATGTTCATTTTGATTTTTTCTTTCAACAACTATGTCATCAATTGAATTTAATCAATTTCATAGTGTTTTTTCCCTTTTCAAGCTTTATTTAATCATTTAATCATTTAATTGAATTTTCCTTTGATTTGAATTACCTTTGTTCCATTTATTGATTTTTCATCCTATTTGATGATTTGTTGCACCTTTTTATTGATCTAAGCCTTTTGCCAATTTTTCGTGTCTACAAATTCCCCTCTTTGAGTTGATGTGCGAAGAACACCGATTCAAAGATTCCCTTAGTATGATGATCTGATTCAGGTCCTGGTTCTGATATGCCTCTGATCGTTCTAATTGATGTACTTCCTGATGATGATGATGTGCCTCTGATGATGGTGCTGATATGATTTTGATATTATGGACACTTATGATTTATGGACTTTCCTTGATTCTTGATTGAATGACCCATTTTATGATTGATCAAGATTTCAATTGAATGAACCCCCTTTTCCCTTGGAAAAATACTACAAACAAATGCACATGCAATTAATCTAACATGATAATGCAATTAACCTTCCATGATAATGCAATGCAATGCAGCTAAGTGTCACTAGCTTTTAGCAAATAAATGCCTTGAGGATAAATTTTCATCATTGAGCATTTTGGGACCGGAAAGTCGATACAATCACCACTGCCCACTGACATGATGATATGAATATCGCTTTTATATCGCTTTTGGTAACACCCTTTTGGAAACTAGTACAACCCTCACTAGTTGGATGACCAAACTATGGGAGTATGAATACCAGTTTCAACGAATTCAATGTTGCATAAACAAGCAAAGGTCAACCTTCCACCCTATATGAAAGTCCTCGATGGTTCTTTGATGACCATGTCATTAGATGAATTCACATAAGTTGTTGGATATCCCTCAAGATAGTCACTCAAAGACAAGAAAAATATCATGTCTCCATCATCGCCAATCTAGTCAAAACCTCATCGATTAGCTAAAAAGATGTGATAAAAATCAATGCAATATAGATTATCAAAAGAAAGCTTCAAGTGTTTTGCATTGTTTCATGATTTTCAAAAAGTATGTCCAAGTATTCTGATCTTTTTAAAGTGTTTTGTCAATTTTTAATCCCGAATAATAAAGTCAATGAAGGCTCATGGATCAAGTTGTAGTAATCAAATTCTTGGTTAGTGAACAATGATATCCATCAAAGGTTCATGAAAATATCTCTCTTCTAAAATTCTGATCTCTCTCTCTGATGTGACTAAATGTTGTACTATTGAATCCTTTTTGGGTTTAATGCCTTGCTTCATGTGAATTCATGCATGTTGTTGAAATCCACTGATTAAGATCAAATGCCCCAGTTGGATAGAAAAAATGTTGGACTTGGAAAAACTTCCAAAATATTATCGAAGCTCGGTTTATGCAAGATGCAGCTCAAAGCATTTTATGCTTTCCTTTTTACCCACTCTCAAACAAGATCACATTGGTTTGCCCCCAATGTCTTAGCAAGATATAGGACATGAAGGATGGATTTGCAAGCTGATGGATTAGAGATGGAAAGGCTATGATGGAAGAAGTATGCGAATGTGACCCATAGGACTATCTCCTCAAGAGTACCCAAGCTAAGGAAAAAATGATATAGAAATGTGAAGCATGTTTTTGGATAAGCCATGAAAGTCAATTGTGCAGGGCTAGATAGTGTATAGGATAACGATTTGCTGCCATGAAAAGGAGTGATCCAAAAGAGTGGACATGTCAAGAAGTTTTTGATAACAAATTTTTGTACTTTAAGTTCTTCATTTTGATCAAGACCAAAGGTCAATTTGGGTAAGATGTGGATAAGATAACACAATCATGATAAAGGAGTGATGGAGGCTATGACGGGATGTTTTGGGATTATGAAAAGACTGTCAAGGAATAATGAAGGTGAATTTGGGATAAGCAAGATCATGATAGGGTAACATGGATGCAGCAAGTACATAAGTTGATGGAAAGGATAACGGATGTTAAGATACTCAATGCTCATGGATGTGTTCAACCTTGTCAAGATGAAGGTGATAGAGGAAATATGGACAAAAGTGAGGTAAATGATAGGAAGATGGAAGATGGCATGGATTAAACTTACCCCCAAGTGTAGAGTGCAAGAAGGAAGAATTACGCATGATGCCTGTTTGCCAGGTTTTCATCATGGTACTTGTCTAAGGTGCCACAAGAAGTGGTTTTCACCCTAGATTTATTTCTTTTTATTTTTGCTACCAAGGTGCCTATTGCTAGGTTTTCACCAAGGCACTTTTTCTCTTTTTTCATTTTTTTCTTTTTTTCTTTGTTTTTTTTTGTATTTTGTATTTTTCAATATTTTCCCAACATTAGAATCTTTGGACAATGCTCCTCTGAAAGATATGTTGTAATAAACCATGGGTATGACTAGGATGCTCAAAGGTATTGATAAGAGGGATGGAAGTACAGAAAGTATGCATTGGAAAATGAATGTGAGGATAAGAAGAAGGTATGTTGAAGATGGAAATGTTGGCAAGATCAACTTTGACACACACTTTGAAGAGTGGTGGAATGATGGAGGAACAATAGATGACGGAGGTAAGGATCTTTTTGAGGTAGTGGATTTTTGGATATGAGAAGATGAAGGATGTTTGGAAGGAGATGGAATGGAAGCCTTTGGAAGCTTGAATGTCAATTTTGATTCTTCTTTTGTGTGCAAGTCCTTCAAAAGTGACTTGGAAATCCACATATTCTTTGATTTTTCTTCCTTTTGGAATGCTTTTGAATGCATTTCTTCAATATGGGATTTAGGAACCCACATTTTATTTTTTTCTTTTTGCTTGGTGGACCTTTGCGGCCTTTTGGATATTTCATTTTTCTTTTCATTCACATGTCGATTAGATGGGACATTGTGATTTTTATGCACATATGGATTCTTGGATTTATGATTTTTATGTTGCACATCAACATTGCTTCCAAAAGACTTAGGAATTGTGGATGAATAGGAATAATATGGATGGTTCATATGGATTGGTGTTTTGACATTCTTCAAGTATGTGTGTCTTTGTTGATCTTGATACATGGTAGGGTAAGTGAATGGATAGCTAGGGATGATAGGAATGGTTGATGGGGGAATATATGGACCTAGTATGGATGGAAGGGATGAAGACTTTTGTTTTGGGACATAGGCACCCAAAATGGATTTGGAGGATAGTGGAGGTATGTGGTTGCGTTTGAATGGAGGAATATAAGGTGTGAAAGGGATATCAATATCTTTGGAAGGAACTGCATCACCAAGATTCTTATCTTTAGGATTTATCTTTATACTAATAGGCTCATGAGTAGCTTTGATAGGAACACATTTGATAGGATCAACTGAAGCTTGAAGGGATTTATTATCTTGCAAGGGATTTGGAAGAATGATGTTTTCTTGAGGTGAACATGGAGGAATATGACAAGGAAATGATGGGATGCTTTGATCTTGACAAGGATCTTTGAATTGTGTAGCGAAGGTATTTTTCTCTTGATTTTCAATATGCTCATTGGAAGTTATGGAAGGGATATCTTGATCTTGCTCAGGAAGTGGAGAAAATATGGAACTTGGAAGGGTACTTTGTTCTTGGAACGGAAGGATATCATCTTGAAAGACATGAAAGGATGCAAGGGGATCATCACAAGGCTCAAGGGATATGGGACCTTCATCAAATATGGGAGGGGTTTGTATATAATCTTGATCTTGATCTTTATCAATATTTATTTCTTTTCTTTTTAGATTATCCTCTTGACATGAAGCCACTTCTAAGGACAAGGTAGATGTTTGGATATGTGTGGGGAATGTTTGGAAGAATGGTGTAGGATCCTCTTGAATAGGTATAATAGGCATTGAGGCACATGAAGCTTTGGGTTCTAAGAACATTGAAGCATGGAAACAATCTGCAGCAAGATGTGAGTTATCTTGGGTTTCTTTTAGAGGTAGCCCTTGAGGGTAGACATAGTTAATGGGAAAAGTGTCATCATTAGGCTCATTCTTTGATGGAGGAATTTTGGATAATTGTGGAGCTTTGGGAGATGAAGAAAAGATGAAAGGAATGCTAGCTATGGGAGGGTCTTTGCTAGATAGAGGTTCGGGAGATGGATGAAGGATGAAAGGTGTACAAGTCATCTAGGGAGAAACCTTGTTAGGAGATGGACAAAGGATGAATGGATTACTCTTGCTATATGGAGGTTTATTATCTTTCTTGAGAGCGGTATTTTTCACTCCATACTCTTTATTATCTTGATCACAAATAGGTTGATTATGCAATTTCCTTTGATCCGAGATAACTTTGTTTCTTTGAAATGCTTCTTTTTGTGAGGAGGATGAAGATACGGATGGCCCATCATCATAAAGGAATGGCCAAATTGATCTTAATGATGGCTCTTTAGATAAAGTATCTTTTTGTTTTTCCTCATCCTTTCTCAAGGTTGATGTGTCATAATTGTGTGGAAGCTTAGCTCCTGATTGAGCTAAGGTTAGGAAATATGCTTCTTTATCCCAGTCCAAAATTCATTCCATTATCTCTATAAACATGGGATCTTGGGATGCTCTCACAACATCATCTTTAGACACCTCATCACTTTGAAAAGAATAGCTTGATATTAATAATGGCCTTTTATATGATGTATCTCTTTGTTTTTCCTCATTCTTTCTCAAGTTTGATGTGTCATAATTATAAGGAAGTTTAGCTCCTGCTTGAGCTAAAGTTAGAAAGTATGCTTCTTTATCCCACTTCAAAAGTAATTCCATTATTTCTAGAAACCTGGGACTTTGGGATGCTTCAACAACGTCATCTTCAAAAACCTCATCAGTTTGATTCCTATGGAGATCTTGATCTTGACTTTGATAATTATGCTCCATAATAGGATTGATTTGTTTCTCAAATAGGCTCATCATTATGGATCAATCCTTCCTTCTTTAATTTCAATCTGGTTGGGTTGGTTTGGAATGGGTAAATGGTATTGATCAATTTATAAGATTTAAAAATTTAATTGTAGTTTGATCAAGTACTTTGGAACTTCTTGTTTGAAAAGTTGAAGACAATCGCAACACACACATCAATAGTTCACCATATCCCTAGATCACTCTAATGTGTATATTCTCAAATGTTTCCATGGGTTTGATCATAAGAAAGACTTCCAAGCAAGCTACCTAGCACAAATTTGGCTTTTAAATGGCTCTATTAGGTAGTTTTTGCTATTTTACCGTTATGTAGTAAGTTTTCCATTCAAAATGGATCTTAGCCATTCATCCCCCAAGTATGTTAAGGGGCTTCCCACACGCACCAAAGCACGATTTTGCGCAATCCGTTAAGACTACTAGAGGAAGTTTGAAAGAGCTAAAATCCTTTTGTCGTGCACCCCATTAAGGATACACACGTTTCTTTTTATAGTGGGTCGGATTCTCACGGCAAAAGCAAGTGTATCCCACTTTGGGCTGTCCCTCTCACCGGCCCTTTAAGGAAATATCGGGAGGCGAGCCCACTAAGTTCTAAACATGTTCATTGAAAGCATGAAAAGTGGATTTGGTAGAGCAAGTTTGGGAATTTGATTCACTCAAAGAGTGAAGAGCATATCCCTATTGCTTTTCCCTTATCCCAAACACTCAAAATCAATTTGGTTCTTTTTCAACCCCGTGACAAAGGGGTTCTTAGAATTGAAATGTTTGTTCTTTTCCTTTTATGATTAAACTATGTTTTGAACTTTGAAAATGCCACAATTTAAGGGAAGTTTGCAAGCTTGATGAGAGAAATACCTCAAACGATGCTAGCAAAGGCTAGGCACATTTTTAAGTAGTAGATTTTCTCATTTTCTCTCCAAATCCTTCCCTTACCTTAGCAAAACGTTCCCTCCACCAACAAGTTAGTCAACACAAATTCATAAAAAGTGAGGGGAAACCAAAATCAAAAAGCTTAAAATGATCAAATTGATTATGCTCTTGATTTATTTTGAACTCAAATATTTGCAAATTAAATCCAAAAGGTGCAAGGTATACTCTAATAGGACGTCCTTTTTTGTTTCTTTTTTGCATGCAAAAAAGAAAAAGAAAAAAAAATTGAGCACTTTTCTGCGACAGAGCATGTACCTGAGACAGAAAAATGGACATAAAGTTAAAATTTAGTCATCATTTTAACAATTTGATAAAACACAAAAATACAGTCCACACGACATTGTCCAGACTGCACACAAGATCAAATTTGACAAAGGCGTGATTACTTTAACCGCGAGAGTCACCTTACGAGGCTCAAGTGAGATTAAAATAACTAGGAGCGATGTCTAATTTTATCCACGTGTGAAATCTTTACAAGACCACGACAAATGATGTGATAAAAGCGATATCTAATTTATCAAAGGCGACATTTAAAATGAAGAACGCAAGAAATTAAATGAGTAAGGTAGAATACTCCCTTCACACCAAACGTAAAATGATTCCTCGACCGTGACTTTTTAAATTAGATTAAGCGACATTTAAATGACAAAGCATCACTGCTTTATACCAAACGTGAGAGTTTAATTTCCGGTCGTGTGATTTCTTTCACGAAAGCGTGACTCTACAGGTTTCAAAGCGTAAGAGTCCAGACTGTAGGTGACATTTTAATTCAGCATCCGCGACATTTCTTTGCTTTAGACGTGACTTCTTTACTGGCAGGCGTGATTTCTTCTCTGTAACCTGCAAACAACAAGAAAATTCATGCAATTCTAGCCTAAATTTTGAAAATAATGTGGAAATAATGATGAATTTGAGGCCTAGGGCCCCACGGTGGGTGCCATTTGTGTGTGAGTGATTTACACCTTCATGAAATAACAAGATTTAAAAGACAATTACACTATTCAAAGCAAACTAATCTAAATAATGCACAATTAATCTAAATATCTCATGGATCTCTAAAATAAAGTGGTAAATGAGGCTCTCAGCTATGATCCTCACTAGTGACACTCTAAAGATGAGAATTAAGTTATATGATATGCAAATTTAGATCTATTCTATCAAATTCTAGCTCTATTTGATGAACAATCTACTATGATCAAAGCAATTTAAGCTAATTAGCAATGAAAAATGATAAGTGAGTGATGTGGATGCAAATTGCTAGAACTTTGCTGCAATTCAAAGATATGGAGTGGATGAATTATGCTTCTAAATGCCTTCAATATATAAGATTTTCCCAAGGGTAGGGGGTAGAGTGAGATAACCATGGTTATGCTTGGGTAAGGTCAATTGGCTTTGCTTTGTCCATAAATGGGGGGACAAGGAGGGGACAATCATTTAAATGGTTTCAAAAGGCTGGACCATTTCAACAAAAGTGAGTGATTTGTGTCCATTTTGTCTCCTTTTTGCTTTGTTGAGGGAAATTAGATTTATTAATTAATTAAAGTAATTAAATTTAGCCATGAAGGGTAAGATGTTCATTTTGATTTTTGCTTTCAACAACTATGTCATCAATTGAATTTAATCAATTTCGTAGTGTTTTTTCCCTTTTCAAGCTTTATTTAATCATTTAATCATTTAATTGAATTTTCCTTTGATTTGAATTACCTTTGTTTCATTTATTGATTTTTTGTGCTATTTGATGATTTGTTGCACCTTTTTATTGATTCAAGCCTTTTGCCAATTTTCTGTGTCTACACATACAACATAAGCCAAACTTACCAATTATTCAATAACCGTTTCAAGATTTAAAACCAACGCATTGATGGAGTAACAATTCTTGAAAAAATTGTTTCACTATTGCAAGTGTGAATACTTAGATTCTAAAGCAATCATGTGTTGAATAAGAAAGACCACTATTTAAAATCAAGATTGTAATGGCTATGATACCACATGAGAGAATTGGAGGATAAGCATTCGATAATGTTTATTCATCACTAGAGTAAATTTATACATGGAAGATCAGTTATACAGAATAGTAATAACAAAATAGCTATATGAAATTGCAATAGCCAATGATGGTTACAACTATCAATGTATTACAATGCCAACATGTTTTTCATTCCATATGTTTCCATCAATGCCAAAGGGGGAGATTGTTGGAGATTTGCCAACAAGCCAATGTTGATTGTATGTTTTTCATTGATGACAACATATGGTAAGTAACATGCATAGAAGACTTATGCAGTAAGCTTTGAGTATATGAAGCATGGACAGGTTATTAGCATGATATCATGGATGTAAAGGTTAATTACTAGATCAGATAGTTATGTAGCAGCTTGTGTCAGCAGTGTTCCTAACAGAGTTATAGATAGTGTTTTGTGTGTGATTGTCTGTACAGTCATCATGGAGCCTTGTGCTTTTGGATATGTGATGAAGACATGTTATTGATGTTACAATCATGGACACAGAGTTTGATGATCAGTAGAATTGGAGTTATACAGTCGCTATTCACCAGTAGCAGTTTCCTATCTTTATTCAGAAGAGCTGATAGAGATTGTATTGGTTCAGGAGTTGCACCTATCATTTCAGTATACACCCTTGGATTACAGATTGGAGAAGTGCTAAGAATGTTTGGTTAAGATTGCATGATGTAATTCATCTTGAGGAGGAAGTTTCAGTTACTTTTCTATAGCTGACAGTGTGTAGCATGCGTCTACATTTATTAATATTGGACAGGTCCCAGATTGTGTTGTGTGCTTAGTAGAGCCAACAAAATTATTATTGGAGTATGTTATGGTTTCTCTAATATGATTTCAAGGTGGTTCTAATAGGCTGACTTGATTATATCATTTAGAGTAAAGATATTTATAGGCAGTCATCTGTGATTACTAAATTATGGTTCAGAGTTGTTTGTGAAGAACATAGCAGGGTGTGCAAAAGTGTTGAGCCATCAGCAGAAGGTCTATGTGACCAAGTAAAGAGTTTGTTTTATACATTGGAACTGATCCAGATAGCAGGTCAAAGTGCAGTTCACCAAGATTTAGATATAGTGTGTATCTGTTATTCAGAAGGTTGTAGCCTTCACCCCTTTGAGCAGTGTACTCTTGGATAGTGCATCCTCACCCCTAACATGGTTAATTGTAAAAGACTTCTAATAGGTTCTGACCCTTGACCAGGTCACTGTACTAAATATATTGTAAAGAAACTCCTAACAGGGTTAAGGATCTTCTAACAAGGATCACAAAACACTAGTGCAGATTATTAGTGGGTGTCAATTCCAACCAGGGTTTTTACCTATT
Organism: Chamaecyparis obtusa; assembly: GCA_027943335.1. NCBI lineage: Eukaryota > Viridiplantae > Streptophyta > Pinopsida > Cupressales > Cupressaceae > Chamaecyparis > Chamaecyparis obtusa. The sequence continues at coordinate 352,013 of BSBK01004996.1, read as the reverse complement.
TGGGTTTCCCCGTAACCAAAATATTGGTGTTGTGTTTAGTGTTCTTTCATTGTGTTTATGCTTTATGTTTAAGTATACTTAATTGGATAAAGAATTGAAACTTGTAGATAACTGATTCACCCCCCCCCCCCCCCCCTCTCAGTTATCTCTTGGGACTATTCCTAACAGAAACATGAGTAGATTTTACTAGTTAATTTTACATTTAAAGATAGCATTGTACAAGATACTTCTATTTGGCTCATTAAAAACCCTTGTGGGAACTACAAATTACAAACATTTAGCCTCTACACTCATAGAAGCACTAGTGGCTATCCAGACACTAGCATATCATATGAAGGATTTTTCAAGAAAGTAAGCTAAGAATCTCCTTCATATGGTGTGATAAATATATGGTTGGGTAGATGATTTAGAGGAAGCAATGGTTTGTTCAGTTAACTCACTCTCCTACCATCCTAGACACTAGGATTCACTTGATGGTGTGTGTGTATTTTGTGGTACCTATGAATCTGTAACAGAACACTTTAATAACTCATTATATCAATTGTTAGCACATGAAAAGAAATCAAAATCATAACAATTGAAATCAAATTATTGCTCTCTAACTAAAACAAGTATGGAAAGAACCTAAGATTACTCTCAGAATTAGATCCTAAATAGTGACAATGCATGTTAGAATGAGAGATTCATGTTCAATAATGCATCTAAACTATCAAACTTACTCATGAAAGCCATTAATTCATTAACTCTTTAATAAATTAAAATGTTTTCTAATTAGCTAGGAAATCAAATGAACAACATGCATGTATGAATTTAAATTAACTATTTTCAACCTTATTTGAGGTTTGAAAATTCTTCTTTTATAGAATCTTGATAATTTGGACGGTTGAGATGCATCCTTGATGAGTAGTTGAGATGATTCCTTGCTTTATCCATGTGAGTGATCCATATGATGAGCTCTCATTGGTTTAAGATGTCTTTGTTGTCCCCTTGAGAGGTGACATGTCATTTTGGAGTGTTTTTATTCATTTGTTTTAATTAATTACTTCAGACATGTATTTAATGGGTTTGATTTAATTAATTAGGCCTAGAGGTAATCAAAGTGATTTTTTCTCAATTAATGGTAATTAATGCTTAAATTATGGAATTTTTTTGATTTTATCAAATTTAATGAATCATGTTAATAATCAAGAATCAAATTAACACAATTAGGAGTTTTATTCTGAATTAGGGAAAATAGGGTCTTAGGTTCTATTAGCCCAATTTTAGGTGATTACATTTACCCCTCTTTGAATTGCTTTGCGATCAGTACAGGGATTCAAAGAAAATCATATTTAAGACATGATACAACAAAATCGATAGATTCAAGGAGATTTAGAGATCATCAAGAACTACTCTGAACTCAAGTGATTTAGAGAGCAGTAAGGACCACTTTGATTTCAAGGAGATTTAGAGAGCACTGAATCCACTCTGAAAGATTTAGAGAGCAGTAAAGGGAACCATTCTGAATTCAAGAATTCTAAACTTGATTGAATGAAATCCTACATGATTTGAAAGTCATCAATTATGAACTTGATTGAACAAGAATTGACCATACCTATTTTGAGCTTGATTGAACGAAAACCGATAAGAGATTTAGATAAAAACCTTCAGTTAAATTTGATTTGCAGTAACTGAACATGATGACAAATAACCAATTTGATTTGAAGAGATAAACTTGATCAATGTCGTAAAGATTTAACAACATCAACTTGATTGAAGATAGTTGTCATGCCCCTAGTGTTCAAGAATTTGATTGGAAAATTTGAATTTTAGTATGATTAAGCCCCCTCGGGACGGAAATCGGAATAAATTTGAATAAAATCAGTGTTTTCAAGCATTTGGGAAAGATTACAGTAATTGAAATGGATTTGAGTCAAGCGTAAATCATTTAGGAAGTGTTAGCAAACAATTAGGATCAATTTTAGTGTTGAAGGAACATTGTTTGACCAAGTTTGACTGTTGTTCAACCAATATTCTGATTTGAAATTTGATGCCTGAGTGAGAAATTCAATTTTCATAGCTTCTGGTAAGCTTTTTGTGCATTAATTACACTCTGTGCAGCTTTTGTAAAGTGTGTTTGACTAAACTTTGACTTTTATTGACCATTGATTTGAGTGATAATCATTACTGAAGTAATTTTCTATGTTTGTGGTATCCTTTATGCTCATTTTTCCCTTGTTTGACTATAATTTGACCATAGTTGACTTTTGCATTTGGAAGGTTGACTTTTCTCTGTAACTCCATTTTTACTGCATTTAAGTGATATAGGTCACATATTTCAATTTCGGTCTCGATATGAAACTTTTGTGACATCTTGTTATGAATGTGCCCTAGGTCACCAGGGTCCTCGAGAGGCTTAAATAGGTCCAAAAGGGTCATTTTACTATTCATTTTCACTTTTCACCATAGTAATTTTTGAGCTCTGAGAGATGAAATGGTGTTCCCAGCTAAGTGTCACCAATTCAAGTTTGCCTAACGTCACGATCAACCAACCCATTATGTAGCACCTGTGAATACCCTATAACGCCTCCATTCAAATTTGAAAATTTAATTTCTTGCTTTTTCCATGCATTTTATAGCCAAATGAATTTAGAATCGCATCTCATATACAAATTCGCACCCAATCAAACTCATGTCACATCTACTTTTTCACCAAATTCCAGATCACATCCCGTGTTTCTCATATCGCACCCTATTGGGTCACATCTAGTCAAATTTGTCCAATTTATTAGCCATTTAACTAGATTTTTGCATCTGGTAAGAACAGGGTTGCATCTGAATTCTGGATCGCTTCCCAAATTCCTGAATCACATTCAAGATTTCTTGGATCGCATGTAGTTACGGTTTCGCATACCAGGTTTCCTGAATCACATCTAGTAATCAAGATCACATATGGTCTATTTTGGATTTTGATCCAATTTCACTTGTCCATTTGAACTTTTTAGGCAATTTCCCGTCAATTTCTCTTATCTAATGCTGACATAGTGCCCCTATTTGCTATTGTGCAGTCTTAGTTTAGCATTGTATCTTTTCATTCTCCCTGACCTACAGTGGTCCTAGACTTGCATGAGAATCTCACACCTATAGAGATGCATGTTATCACTCGGTGCGGCCTCTTGAGCTTGGCCAATTTACCTGACATTCAGGTAAATCATGGGTTATTGACTACCCTAGCTGAGAGGTGGCACTTGAAGTATAACACCTTCCACCTACTGACCGAAGAGATGACAGTGACTCCAGAGGACATCTGGTGGATCCTTCATGTTCCCATGATTGGGTCACGCATCGACTACGAGGTCAGGCCACTGTGGCAAAGGTAGACACTCGGTGTTTGTTTCATGATGATACCATAGCTAGGAGATACATCAGTTGGGACCACATGGTGTTCAACTACAAGTGACTTCTTGTGTACCTGGCAGGATTGATTAGAGGTTTTATGATGCCTGACAATGGGCAACATGGCTTCATGTGCAGCTAGTCCAGAGTCATCGAGGAGATGATCCAGTTGCCTCGGTGTTTTGCATGGGGGAGCTGCATCCTAGCACACATGTACAGGGAGCTTCACAAGATAGTTTACCAGTACTCTCGAACCATGACTGTCAGTATTTTAGTTCTTCAGATCTGGGCCTGGGAGCACATCCCAGTCACACGGCCCATTGTTGATAGGTAGTGAGATGTAGAACTGCCATATATTTATATATACTCTGGCATGTTACAGCAACCCCATCTGGGCAAGCTAGATTATTGGTGGCGCATATTAGATGATTTCACATAGGTCATATGGTTTCCTTATTTAGATTGTGAGGAGTGACACTCTGATATCTAGTAGATGTCATTCTTTTTCCAGTCTTGATATCTGATTGGCCAGACTAGATATATTGTTGAGAGATTTTTAGTAGGCAGGGTTTTGAGGCAGTTCGGCAGGATACATGGCATGCCACACGAGACTGATGTCTACGTCTAGATCCATGATGAGGAGGTGCAATAGGGATCCCGCTTGATATATGAGATAACCCTACATGATATCTCATAGATGGTTCTGGTGCCATGGGACTATCTACTAGAGGTGAAAAATTGTGGTATCACTAATGGGTACCATACTCATTATTCGCAGCATCCATATCCTAGATTTACTTCTCCTGAAGAGATCACTGCTCGCCTAGAGGATGCACTTGATTATGATCCAGCTAATGAGGGTGGTGTTTGAGGATGAGCTACCAAAGGTAGAGATAGGGGTAGGGGAAGGTACAGAGGTTGAGATGGTGGTAGAGATGGTGTTTGCGGAGGAGGCAGAGACAGAGGAGGCAGAGATGGAGGAGGAGGTGGAGGAGGTGATGGAGGAGGAGGAGATGGTGGTGGTAGATGATGAGCACTAGGTGGGGATGTCAGCTACCATAGTCAGCAGAGGAGGCTAAGAGTTCATGTGCCATAGAGAGTTACATGCCCACTCCTATACTAAGATTAGCATGCTCAATAGTAGAGAGCAGCAACAAGGGGCAGTGGTGGTGGAGATCGACAGGCTCAGAGAGATACTCCAACGGGTGGTGATGGAGACCCATTATCATAGTGTGAGCAAGACATGGCCGCGCTACATCTGGAGGTAGCCACACTTAGAGCACACCTTGCTAAGAGATTCATAGTTAGCTGAGATCAGAGTAGAGCGGGACAGAAATGCTCATACAGCCACCCACTAGGGACAAAGGGCCACCTACTATTTTGCTTTGTACTGTGTTGTTGTACCTGCTGCACAAAGAGTGCCATTTTATTCCTTTATATCACAATAGTTAGAGGGTACTATGCCACCACCTATCCTAGGAAGAGCAGACATGCCTCCTCCTGATCCTCCACGAGAGGATAAGGGTGCCAGCCAAATATGATATGTTATATATTGCTCATATTTTTGTATCATATAGACTCTTATTGTATCTCATTGATATATATTGTACTATGTACCATTTTTTATTGATGTACATTATGATGTCTCTTGGACTTTTTATGCTGATACACTGATACTACTCTTTGATGATATTCTAATACTCTTCTTCATTTATGCTCTGATGCACTTTATGTTCTAATTTACTGTCAATGCGATGCTTCTAATATAGTGATGATTCATGATATATTGATGCATTATCTGATTTGTGTTGCTTCATATGATATTCTCTGATGCTTTCTCATTCTTGCACATGTGTTATAATTGTTGATATATGTCTCATGCTTTGAATATTGATGTCATCTTGATACTTGGTCATGATGATTAGATTAGATGATGATGATATAGTGACATCATAATATTATTTCACTAATATATGTGCATATGTTTTTGTATTTTCCACGCTTTATGGATGTATGGATGTATAATTTTATGTGATGCTTTATGATAATGTATGCAGATTTTAGTTTTATGCATGCTCATGGATGTAAGAGATGTAATGCGATGTATGGACATCTCACCTTTTATTTATGTATGATTATGGATGCACTATGCAGGTGTACTTATGATATTGACATTGTTATGAATGTGAATGGATATCAATGATATATATTTAGTCATTTCATTTAAGTTCTTTATGATTATATGATGTACTTGGTCAAACTTGGAAAATGGTTAATGTTTTTAGAATTTTTAGTTATATGGATGCTTAGTTAATTCAATTCATACATTCATACTGATGCAATTTAAAATAAATGCAACTATATTAGAATGAATACAATTAAAATGAACTTCAATGCAACTAAAACATGAAATGCATCTAAATGAATCTAATGCAATTAAAAATGAAATGCACCTAAAATGAACCTTAATGCAATTTAATATGAAATGCACCTAGACTAAGACACCTAGGATAGTCACTATTTATTCAAAGTGGATCTATTATTATCATAGAGCGTTTGTAATTGGGACCCCATAGGTTAGTACAATTTTCACTGATAGATTTTACAATCATGAAAATATGAATACTTCCCTTTTCATTCATCATGTCGAAAGTTAACCTAAACATTAAAGCATATAAGATAGAATGTTCTGTCAGTTACTTCTTGTTTGATATAAACCTTTTCTGTTCAAGTGCAAAATGTATATATATACCTGCAATGACCTTTCATTTTATATTCATATCCTTGGGTATTTTCTTGATTTATTATGCACCTTACTAGGAAGTAGTTTTTCATTTTAGTTTAAAATAGGCAAGGAAATAAATCCAACCTCACTAAAGATTTCATAGGAAACAGGTTGAGGTACACATAGCATTCTAATCATAATGGAGGCACTTATCATAGACACCCATTCCCTACGATCACCTTAGATCATCAGATTTATCACCACAAATAGAAGACAAAGAAAATGTTATGCCCTTAGTCCTTGTTTCTCTAGTCCACCTTTAGACATCATTGAGTCACTCAAGGAAACAAAACAATAAAAAATTGATAATAAGTACAAATCATTAATCCTTTATTATAATCAATGTATTTTCTTTAAGAATATATAGTTGTGATTATAGTGCTTAGGAACACTTTTGGTTAATTTCCAAACACACGTAGAAATTATTATCAATCATAGATTTTTCTTTCATCAATAAGTATCTCACCTATTTAGTGTTTAGAAACACCCTTATCATCATGACATAGTGTTTAAGAACACTTTTTAGGTCCGAGTATTAAGAAATACTATTTATCGGTCGTATTGAGAACTACCTTTATTTTCATAGTTTATCATCTATTGCGGACTAGGGATAAGAGACACCCTAGAAGAAAGTCCTAGCAGTCAATAAGCAACATGCATGACTTTTATCATTTCCCCCTAGGAAAATAGTTTACCTAGGACTTTAATGTGGACATATTCCATCCTCAGGAATATATGATTTTCTAGTAGTATGCTCTTACGATTTCACTTGTCATGAAAGTGACTGGAAGATATGTACAAACTGAAATTTACATCGGCCAAGCATTCAAGTGTTGTCTTGATAGATAGAGTGTTGATTACAAGTAGCGCATGTTTACCAGGTTTTCACCACTTGGCCAAACTTTTCTATTTTTTCTATCATGGCGCCTGTTTACCAGGTTTTCACCAAGACACTTTTTCTCTTTTCTAATTTTTTTGTATTTTTTTCTTTTTCTATTTTTGTTTGGACTCACCAAGGTACCTGTTTACCAATTTTTCATCGAGATGGTCATTTTTTTAGGACTTTTTCTATTATTTTTCATTTTTTTCAAGATCAATATTTGTTGTTTTTGTACTTTTTTCAGGAACTCTTTTCATTGTACAGGTGTTATCTTAAGAGTGTCAGGCATAAAACCTTTTTAGATGTAGAGTGTTGATTGGATCTAGTGAAACATCTCCTTCAAGCATAGCCAATTGATAGGCTCCTAATCCAAATGATGTTGTGATGACAAAGGGACCAAGCCATTTGGGTTCAAGTTTTCCCTTTTGCTCTCAATTTTGCTGATTTTTAGGATTCTCTCTCAAAACTAGATCTCCTACCTGAAAAATTCTTGGTTTCACCTTCTTATTATATCCTCTTGACATTCTCTTTTTATAGACTTTGAGATGGTCAAATGCATGTTTTCTGCACTCATCTAGAAATTCTATCTCTTGCAGTCTAGAGATTCTATGGTCCTCATCAGTGACTAGATGTTTCAATGGTACCCTCAGTGATGGAATCTCTACTTCAACGGGTAATACTGTCTCTGATCCATAAACTAGTACAAAAGGGATTGCACTAGTTGGTGTTCTGATGCTAGTTCGATAAGCCCATAATGCTAGATTTACTTGTAAGTGCCAGTCTCTTCCCGATTTACTCACTGTTCGATACAAGATTTTCAATATAGTTTTATTTGATGCTTCATCCTTTTCATTACCTTGGGGTTAATAGATTGATGAATAGTGTTGAGTGATTTTGAACTGAAGACATAGGTCATCCATGTCTTTGTTTTTAAAGTGACCCCCATTGTTAGTCACAATTGACGAGGGTATTCAATATCGACAGATGATAAAGTTTAAGATAAACAATGAAAAAAAAATTCTAGTTGCATTAGACAGTAGCACAGCTTCCACCCATTTTGTGAAATACTCAGTTGTAGTAATGATGTATTTGTGTCCATTTAATGAATTTGGGTATATCTATCCAACTAGATCAAAGGCCCATTGTCAGAATGGCCAATGTGTTATAAAAGGAATTAGCTCCCTTGCTGGAGCATGTATCAAATTTCCATGAATATGTCATTTCTTACATGTTTTTAAAAAGTGGATAGCATCTTTTTCCATTGTGGGCCAGTAATATCCTACCCTTAAGAGCTTCTTGGCTAATGAAAAATTGTTCGAGTGTGACCCGCACACACCTTCATGAACTTCCTTTAATGTACGATTAGACTCTTCATTTTCTAAACACCTAAGAAGCATACCATCTAGACCATGTCTATACAAGTCATTAGAGATGATTATATAATGTGACGATACTTTTATAAGGCATCTCTTTTCATTTCTAGAATAGCTTTCAGGGATTGTTTGGTCTTTTAGGTAAGAATAGATATGGGCATGTCTGGATAAAACCTGATTTTCAAGGGCACAAACAATATGGGATTTGGGTGAGTCATAAGCTGGGAATGGAAGTTCTTCCAGTTGTAACATTGATGCTAAAGTAGCCATCACATCTACTTCTCTGTTTTCAGATCTTGGAATTTTCTCAAATGTGAAGAAGACAAAGTATTTCTTCAAGTCATCCAACATTCTTTTGTAAGGCATTATCTTATCATCTTTTTTTTTATAGTCACCATTCACCTAATTGATAACGAGCTGTGAATCTCCATAGATGTGTAATTCAATAATTTTCAATTCTATTGCAAGTTTCAATCCATTTACTAGAGCTTCATACTCTTCTATGTTGTTTGTACATGGAAAGATCATTTTATATGCTTTTGGAATTTTATATCCTTGTGGTGTGATGAATGAGCATCCAGCTCATGATCCTTGATGCGTGAAAGAGCCATCAAAATACATTTTCCATGGGTGTTTTGTTAAGTGCATAATAGCTTCATCAAGAAATTCAACATGTAATGGTGTATCAGTTTTTAATGGTGTTTCTACAAGTTTATCAGCTATCACTTGTCCTTTAATGGTTTTTCTATCAACATATTCAATGTCAAATTCACTTAGAACTAGGACCTACTTTTCTAATCTCCCTATCAACATTGCTTCACTCAACATATATTTGAGTGGATCAATCTTAGCCACTAGCTTCACATTGTGTGCCAAGATGTAATGCCTGAGCTTTTGGGATGAAAATATCATTATTAAGCATGCTTTATGAATCATGGAATAGTTCAACTCATATGTGACTAAAGTTTTGTTGATATAGTATATAGGTCTCTCCTTTTTAGCCTCATCTTATTGTGAAAGTAATACTCCCAATGACATATTTGTTGCTGATATGTATAACAATAAAGGTTTCCCATATATTGGAACCGTTAAGATTGGAGGATTCATCAGATATTTCTTGACTTGTGCAAACTTTGCTTCACACTTCTCATCCCAAGTGAATGTAGTTCCTTTGCGCATTAGCTTTGTGAAAGGTTGTGCCTTATCCACTAATTGAGATATAAAACTTCTTATGGATTGTAGCTTGCCTTGGAGCATCCTCATTTGACTAATATTTCTAGGTGGTTGCATTTCAAGAATAGCTTTCACTTTTGGTGGATCCACCTCGATTCCTTTTGTTGAGACTATGAATCCTAGTAACTTTCCAGATGATACCCCAAATGCACATTTCTTGGGATTAAGCCTTAATTGAAATTGTTCCATTCTATCAAAGATTTTCCTTAGATCTTCTATATGTGTTGTCCTTATCTTTGATTTTGACAGTGTATCATCTACATAGTCTTCCATGTTTCTTTTCATCATGTCATGAAATATTGTATTCATTGCTCTTTGATAGGTTACACCTACATTTTTAAGACCAAATGGCATCACATTTAAATAGTGTGTTCCCCATACGCATGTGAATGCGATCTTTTATTGATCTTTAGGAGCAATTTTAATTTGATTATATCTAGAAAATTCATCCATCAATGAGTACATCTCATAGCCTGTTGTCAAATCTACAATCATGTCTATATTGGGGAGTGGAAAGTCATCCCTTGGGAAAGCCTTGTTTAAATATCTTAAGTCTATGCAAAATCTTATGGATTTGTCTGCTTTTTAAATAGGAACTATGTTTGAAATCCATTCCGCATAATCAATGGCTCTTATGAATCCAGCTTTTAATAATTTTCCCAGTTCTACCTTGACTAGCAATGCCACATGTAGATTCATCTTCCTTAGTTTTTGCTTTACTGGTTTCACATCAAGAGAAATGGATAAGTGATACATTATCAAATTTGTATCCAATCTAGGCATATCTAAATAAGACCAAGCAAATTGATCTTCTTTTATTTAAAGAAACTGGTGAATTGGATCTTTTCCTCTTCTATCAATGACTGAGAAATGTGGACTAGCTGAGGAGCTTCTGTTGTTCCCAAATTAATGGGTTGTGTTGGTTCAATTAGCACTGAAGATCTTTCTTGAAAATGATCTAGGAGGATATCAAGAATCCCATCCTTTGGCACCTCTAGGAGGTTTTCACCATCGGATGCGTCTTTTTCTTTTTCTTTTTTTGAATCTGACACTACCACTAGGTAGTTTTCACCATCAGATTTCTTGTTCTTTTTTTTAATTTTGAGACTGAGAAAATTGATATCCTCCTCAGTCATAGTTTCTCTCTTTACATTGGTGGAAGAAGGTAAAGGTTCACAAGCATTAAGATAATAGGCTAGGGAATAGTCATTGTTAAAAGATAATAGGCTTGTGGTTGTAGGCTCATTCCAGTCTATCAGTTTAGGATGTATTAAGGACAAAGATTCAGTAGGTTCAAGTGATAGCACCGCATTATTATCAATGTCATTAACTTGTAAGATATTTTCCATTAGTTTTTCTTCCTAATAGATTTTAGGATTATTAGTCATTATCATTATTATTATTCATGTTAATATTATGTAAGTCTAACTCTAGCGACCTAGCATTAGAAATCTCTCCCTCTTCAATTAGGACTCTAGGAGCATATTTATGTATCACATCCACCTCTATACCCACTATAGCATTAGAAAGGATATCCCATTCATATTCATGTGAATCTACCTGACTATAATCTGAAACCCCTAAGAAGTGGGCAATAGTCATCAGTATTTCAACTTCTCCATTAGCATTGTTCTCTTCTTCTTGCAACGGTTCTTGTGGAAATGTCATCTCTGGTCCTTCATCAAAGTGAAGTGTGTCAAAAATAGGGAGTCCTTTTTCTTGTTCTCTTTCAGGTGGTTCTATTTTTCCTTCTTCTGATTCTTGTTCAAGATTGGTGCCAAATTCTAATAATGGATCTCCTTGTAAGAGTAGCAACCTTTAGTAGTAAATAGGTTGTCCTTCCACTTCTTCTTCATCATCTGAGTCTCCTAATCTGTCAAATATAGGACCATTTTCTACTATAGGATGAGATGTTTCTTCCTTGAAGCCTAATCTAGTTTTGTCCTTTGGGTTTCTGAAATCCATATGTATCGGCTCCACAAGTCCTTTTTTTCTTTGTCCCAATGGTCCTTTTCCTTTTTAACCCATTTGCTTCATGATCTCATATCCTTTTCCATATTTTTTTGTGGCTATCTCAACATGTTTGATATTTCCATCTTCTTCATTCTCCTTATATAGCCGTTGCAAGACAGCTTTCTCTTTTTTTTCTTCTTCAATGGATACCTTTGCTTTGACCATTCCTATTCCTTCATGTATTGTTAGAGCACTACCATTGGAAGGTGTAAATGTAGTTGAAGGTCATCCTTGAGCCCTAGGAGATATGGGGAGATCTATTAGGGACATCATTAGATCTATCTTGTACTCACCCATACTTGTTTCTTGAATGTTGACATTTTTAGAAAAGCTTTGTAGAACCATTTCCTTGGATGTCTTTATTTTATTGGAACTATCTTTATTGTGTGGGACCATTATTTTCTACTTTTTTAAGACTATTACAAGGATATGTTGTGTCAGCTAGAATAGTCACCTCCACTCCATTATGATGAAATTGTATACATTAGTGATAAGTAGAAGGAACATCTTGCATTGAATGTATCCATGGCCTTCCAAGAAGAATGTTATATGTGAGTGGTAAATCAAGGACTTGACATATCACATCTCTTTCTACTGGTCCCACTCTGATAAGAAAACCAATCCTTTGGAGGATCTTTCTTCTTCATCATAAGCTTTGATTTTTATCTTCCTTCTGGGATCAATTTCATGTTTAGAAAATACCAGTTGTTTTACCAAATTATAGGTTCATATGTTCAAACCAACGCCTCCATCTATCAAGACATGCTTGACATGGTGTTTATGAATAAGAACCTCTAGATGCAACAGTTTATTATGTGGCTAGTTCAGTGACTTATCATCTTCCTCAGAGAAAGATAGGTAATGTAGGGAATTCAGGTGGCCAACCATAGTCTGGAATCTATCCACATCTAGGTCCTTTGGTACATTATTATTGAGCAAGGCTTGATCAAGGACCTCCCTATGACTAGGAGAGATTTTTAACAGCTCTAGAATGGAGATTTGAGCTAGCATGCACTGCAACTGGTCTACTAGATTAAACTTTGGAGGTAATGCCATTTGTTTAGATGTTTTTGTTGTAGCTGGTGTGTTTGACATTAAAGCTCCTTTGAGAGTGATCTTAGCTTGGTTTCTTATTACAGCATTAGAAGATTTAGTTTGGTTTTGGACCCCTTTTAGAGTAATCACATGGATGGATGGTTTGCATGGTTCCACCATATGAATTACATTATCATTATTGGTACAGTATAATTGATCTTGTTACTCTTAGAAGATTCTCCTTTTCCATTATTAGGAAATGGAGTCTGGAATTTTTTATGATCATTATTGATATGATGTCCATCCACCTTAACTTTTCCTTCTTCAATTAAATCTTGAATAAGATGTCTCAATTTCATACAATTGTTAGTCTTGTGTCCTTTATTACGATGAAAATCATAGTATTCCTTATCATTCCACCACCCTGGTTTTTCTTCTGGTTCCCAAGGTTTGGAGTTAGGAATTGTGATAATTTTATTGTCTAATGGTGACTTCAAGACCACTTCTAGTGTATCTCCCAATTGTGTAAATGTCCTCTTGGGTCTTGTTGACCAAGGCTTTGCTCGAGTATTAGGTTTATTGAAATTCTTGTTAGCCATTGGTGTGACTATTGAATTTGAACTCTTGCTCATTTGGAGACTCATCGTGAGATTAAAAACTTCCATTTTTGGTTTGGTATTAGGAGTATCCACAACTTCATCATTGACCACATTCTTATTATTGTTTCCATACTTGTACTTGTCTTTGGAGGGATAGTAGTTGTCCTTGTTCTCTTTGTTGATAGTGATCTCTCCCTTCTTGATCAAGACCTCTTCAATCTTGATGGCACTATCATCTTACCAAAACTTGGTGGACCTTGTAGTTGTATAGGAAAATTCATCTTAGGTACCAAGCTATTGATTAAAATATCCATTTGTTCACTTTTAGGTATTTGTCTAGCATATCGCATGAATATCTTCCTCCATCGTTGGAAGAAAGTCAAGAATTCTTCTCCACTTTTCTTTTTGGTATTGCATAGATCCAACATAGTCACAGTGTGTTGGATGTTATAGGAGTATTGTTGGATAAATTTTTCAACTAGTTAGATTCAAATGATTTGATTCTTGTGGGTAATTTTGAGAACAAATCCATTTCTTTTCCACCTAAACTATGTGGAAATAACCTCATAAGGTATATTTGTTCATGCATGAATTCCATACTTGATGTGAAAAATTCCCTCACATAGTCTTGAGGGTCATAATTCCCAGTGTATTTGTCATATTTTAGAATTGTGACATGTAGAGGAAATGGTATCATCTTCAATCCCTTATCAAAGGGGAAAGGACAAATGTGTTTTGAAGAATGTTGTTTTGTTGGTTTGTCCTTTTCTTTCTTTAGCTCTTGGATTTCTTCTTACATAGCAAGTAGTTGTTGTGTTAGAATGGACATAGGATTGAGATCCTCTTTTGGTTTGAGATGATTTATTTTATAGTCTTTAGGTAGTTTCACTCTTTGAGATGCAAGTTCTAGGAAGTATTTTTCCTTCTTTTCTTCCAATGTTCTCTCAAAGATTTTATTGTATCTTTTTCTTTTCACAGCCTTTTGAAATTCTAGTTTTGTAGGGTCTTCATTTTCATCATAGTCATAATGTGCTTCTTTGTGTCGTGCACTTCTTGGTTATTATTTTTTTCATGATTATCTTATTCTTCGTGTCTTTCATCCCAACGGAAGTCACCTTGAGTAGACATGTTTGTTGTGTTAGGGGTTACCATGTGAGTAATACTAGGTGTTGTTCCAAATAGAGGATTGATTCATGAAGTTTCTCCTCTTTCAAATGTGATTAATGGAACTTCGTTTGAAAATGGATTCCTTTCAAATTTTTAAGACTTGTGTCTTGTATTAACCATGAAAGCTTGACTAAGGAATTTCTTAGTGTCTTATGTGAAAGTGGGTCTGAAAGTATACAAGTGTCCAATTGTGAGTCCAAGGTTGCAATAATGGGTTTTAAATGTCTTAGGATCCAATGTCAAAGGGTTAGAGTTCCCTAATAGTGAGTTGGGAACCAAATGCAAGTGGATTTATTTTGATTTGTTTGAAAGTTCTAGCGTCAAAGGGGTTAGCATGCCCTGAGAGTGAGCTGGGAACTTGATTTTAATCTGATAGTGACAAGGAAACTCCATAATTTTGAAAAATGCAGTATAGACCAAATAGGATGATAAGATGTACTCAACAATAACTCTTTCAAGCTTGCAGGTATACTTTTTTTTTATAAAAGAATCAAACTAAAGGCCAAAAAAGGTATCAAAAAATGCAAAAAAATCCAAATTGTGATAGGTACAGAAGTTCTTTCGGCCCTAGAAGCGATCCTCAAGATGCGACTGACAGATTTTTGGCTCCAAATGTGACCCATGAGACACAGGGTGTGATCCCTAATCTAGATGTGACCTAGGAAATATGGGGTGCGACATTGTTTTTACCATATACAATCTGAGATACAGGGTGCGACATAGGATACTAGATGTGACATTATGATGACTAGTCTGATGCAAATTTTTGTCAAGTTTGTGAAAAAATTTCTTTTCTGTCCAATTCCAAGGACTTGTAGGTGTTTGAAAATGCTTGTGGTTTATTCATTTAAGGAATTTATCTAAGATTTGTATTTAGAACACATCAAGAAATCATTTTTAGAGAAAACACACCTATCATTCCTTAGATTAGGTAGAGATTGGAAACACTTGTTCACTAACTTAGGAACACACTCAATGAATCCTCAAAATATGACAGTCCAACAACACACAATGGATTTTGGAGGTGATATTATCCGAGTAGTAATGTCAATGAGGGCTCGATATGATGAATTTCTTGGGGCAATTACTATTTTCCTTGCACAAGTCTTACCAACCTTCTGGAGGTGAACTGGGTAGCATCTAAATTATGAAGGCATCCATTAATAACCATCTCTCATAGTCCCTCAAGTAGGATTGAGGCATATAGCCCTATGTGTACTCAAATTTGTGTAGTCTCGCAAGCAATATTCAAGCCACTCCGCTCTACACAAGATCCAAGAATGTCATTGGAAAAGATCAAATCAAGGTTTCCAATGATAAAATGAATTATATATTCTGAGATTTTCATCTCAAGGAAGCATCAAATTTTATAGTGGGGTGGAAGAGTTGTCTTAAGACTTGTCCCCACTTGGGTCATTCTCAGAAACTTTTTTCCTCAACCGATAGGCCCTCCAAAGGTATGCAATAAAAGAAAGATAGATCAATAGGTTAAGGTCTAGATTTATGATTCTCCATGAAGGAGAAAAGTATAATCTCCTATCTCAAACTATTTCTCAAAGACACATCATGAAAATTTAATCCAAATTACTCCAATTTGACCCCAAATTGCAAGCTAACTTTTGAGTTTCTAATTTTCCCAAAGGAAAAGAGCATAATCCTCTGGTTAATTTACAAATTGATTTCAAATTGTATTAAGTTCCTAGAAAAGAAATCATAATGTCTATTTGATCATTTTAGGCAACCTGCAAACAACCATTAGTAGTCTCAATTTGTGTATATCTTTGACAATTAAACCTGTAGACCACTGTTAGGCTATTATAAATCCACAAAGAACACATAATTAACCCATTAGATGTCAAAAAAATTAAATTTGAAGAAAATATCCCCAGATGCGACCCAATTTTTTACTAAATGTGATCCCCTTTCCCAAATGTGATCCAGAATTCACTAAAGGTGATACCTTACTGGATGTAGTTCAACAAATCTTGGATGCGATCCAGGAAATGTCGAGTGTGATCCTATTTCCCAAGTGCGATCCAATTTTCGAGATGTGATTCCCTCTAGTCAAGAACATAGAAAAAATTTAGTTTAAAAGGTAGAAATCTGGGGCTTTGCCCCACGGTGGGTACCAAAAATGTGTGTGTATTTTGTGGTACCTGTGAATTTGCAACACAACACTTCAATAACTCATTATATCAATTGTTAGCGCATGAAAAGAAATAAAAATCATAACAATTGAAATCAAATTATTGCTTTCTAACTAACACAAGTATGGAAAGAACCTAAGATTACTCTTAGAATTAGATCCTAAACAGTGACAATGCATGTTAGAATGAGAGATTTTTGTTCAATAATGCATCTAAACTATCAAATTTACTCATAAAATCCATTAATTTATTAACTCTTTAAGCAATTGAAATGTTTTCTAATTATCTAGGAAATCAAATGAACAGCATGCATCTATGAATTCAAATTAACTATCTTCAACCTTATTTGAGATTTGAAAATTCTTCTCTTATAGAATCTTGATAATTTGGACAGTTGAGATGTTTCCTTGCTTGATCCATGTGAGTGATCCATGTGATGATCTCTCTTTGGTTTAAGATGTCTTTGTTGTCCCCTTGAGAGGTGACATGTCATTTTCGAGTGCTTTTATTCATTTGTTTTAATTAATTACTCTAGCCATGTATTTAATGGGTTTGATTTAATTAATTAGGCCTAGAGGTAATCAAAGTGAGTTTTTCTCAATTATTGGTAATTAATGCTTGAATTATGGAATTTTATTGATTTTATCAATTTTAATGAATCATGTTAATAATCAAGAATCAAATTAACACAATTAGGATTTTTATCCTAAATTAGGGCAAATAGGGCCTTAGGTTCTAGTAGCCCAATTTTAGATGATTACAGATGGCCTAGTATCTAAACAATACATGGCTTGATTCAATCCTACACTTCTTAACTTGGAACATCCTCTTCAAGAGATAACTCACACACTTGATCCAAAGAGGGGTATTTAAGTACCTAAAATTTGATTTAAATTGGCAATTCAATTAGTTGGACATTGTTTCATCAAGTGACAACTTATTTTACAAATGTTGCAAAAGTTGTCAAGCAACTTTTGCAATATTATTGCAACTTTTTGACACCTTAACTTCCTGACCCTCCAAGGAGCCCTATTACATCACAAATAGGCATAACATGGCTTAAATGAACCAAAAACATTATTTCTACACTATTCTCACCTATTTGACCAATTAGGGCCTCTTGGGCCAATGACTACATGATGGCTCATTAGGTCTTACAATTGCAATCCAATGCATGTAAAAACATTATCTAACTATGAAAATAATACAAATGGCCTTATTATAATATTTTAACCATTCTAGCCTTATTGGCCTCTCAAGACCTTTGATGCTCCTACATCAGTAGATGTGACCAATAGAAGCCAAAGTCCCCTATCAAAAAATCCCTACTCAAAATAGTAGTAGCGGTCTCCTTAAGTTGTCTCAAAAAGTATAGAGAGATTATCAATGTGGAACCAAATCATACAACTATATCTTCTTTATGTTAGAAGTTATGTATGTCACTCAATCAATTCAACATTTAAGCCATATTTTTGTCACTTTGGGGGATTTGAACATGGGGTCTCCAACATGAGAATCTTGTGGCCTTTCCATTTGACCATGACCCTATTGACTGTTGGTGTAGGAGCACCAAAATCCCTTGAAACCCATTGAAGACCAATTTGGTCAAAACATTGTAATAATTCCATTGACTAGCTATATCTTTTATTTTCATAGTTAAGTAGTGTCATCTCATGCATCATATTGCACTTGGAAGGCCATTTGAGCCATTCTTGTAAGCCTTAAGGCAATTTGGGCCTATGTTGGTCAAACCTAGTCAAAGGTCCTAAAAGGGGTCAAAGGTGGAAAGGAGGGTAGAAATAATTTTTTTATACTATATTTGAAGTGTTATTAGAGGTATAAGTCTATACAGGGTCATTTGAGCGTATATTGCACAATCTTGCAAAAAACTCACATCTCCAATGTGTGGGTTCAAACTCCCTAAATCATACCTAAATCTGGTTCCTATAGAAAACATGAAACCTCATTAGCATAATGTATGGGTTTGAATTTAATAAAATAGGCCTCCATTTAAAATATATAAGTCCTAAGCCCAAAGGATGAGGCCTAAATCGGACTTAAGCCCAATAAGAAAGCCCCAGATCTGAAACATCTGGATCTGAAATATCTGGACCTAGATTAAAATGAGCTAGGCCTCATAAACATAATGTGAGGGCTCAAATCTTAGGCCCTATACATGAAATGTATGTCCTCAAGCCTAAATCTAGGCACAAGACAGTGAGATTATACCTAAAAATGAAATGTGTAGCCCTCAAAAACATGAGTATGGCCTCATTGTAACATGGGGCTTTTATAATTAGTATGCAGGCCCTTTATCCAGTTTATAGGGGGCCTAAATTCAAAACATATGCCACTATTTCCAAACAATAGGCCCCATTTGGTCAAATGTATATCTATAGATCTATAACATATGGCCTCCAAATTCATTCATATGATGGAATAAGGTAGTTTAAAACTCTTGAACATTGGGCCTAAAAATCAATAGCCATGGGCTCAAATTTAATACACGGCCACCTAAATTTAAAGGAGGAAGCTCAAATCTGGTTTGATAAGCATCGAACTTAACCAAGGAAGGCCTAGATTTAATGAAGAATTGCATTTACATGTACATGGAGAGAATTTCAATCCAATGCAAGGAGGATAAATTTAAATACAAGAGGATTAAATCTAATGAGAATGCCATAAATTAAATGCAAAAGATGGGATCCATCATCAATGTTGCCATTAAATATTTGTTGGCGAAAATTTAATTTTTGTAGCATTGAAAGACAAATCAATTCAACAAGTGAAACTAAGAATGTCCTTGGTACTCACTAAGAATGCCCTTTCTTGGCTATTAATGTCTCCTCTATTGGGAATGTAGCCTATGAATGTAGGAACCTCTTCATATTAGTCTCTTCTTAAAC
>BSBK01004996.1:0-330000 GCA_027943335.1 Chamaecyparis obtusa | reverse complement strand
ATATATAAATAGTTATAGCTATATGTTTTTTTAAGTATGAATGTATCTTTATGCTTGTAGAATAAATGATTTAATAATAAAATAGAAATTTAATAAATAAGAGAAATAAATCTCATATTTAATAAAACTAGCTTATCTAGGAGTCTTGAACCTGAGACCTCCTTGGAATTAGGCTAGTTAGTTTCCATTTGGGCTATGAGATTTATTTGTAAATTATTTTCACCTCTAACATAGTTATGGTCTTGAGACGTAAAATAAGATAATAAAAGAATAAAACATTTAATTAAGGCTTTTGGGAATTGTTTAATATTTGGAAGCAACTATAGTAGTTGGAGTAGTTTCTTCCCATAAAGAAACTCCTCCAAACATAGGATTGGGCATTATTATTTGGAGGAATTTATGAGTGGGGGGGGAGGGAGAAAATTGAGAAGATTTGGAGTTTTCAAAAGAAAATTGAATAGTTTGTTGCAGAGAAGAGATTTTAGATTACGGATTTAGTTGGGGTTAGGAGGATTTGGGAGAGGAAGGAGGTGCTTGGTCTCAGAATTATTTAGGGATATTTCCTAGAAGGATATCCATCACCCAAAGCTTGGAAGAAGGTGTTGAGGATTTCTCAACCTTGGAAAGGATTTCTCCGCAGGACTCCAAGTAGGGTCTAGAACTAGGGAAATCACCTTATTGTCTGTGAATATATGTGTGTGTGTGTGTGTGTGTTTTTTTAAATATATATAATTTTCATATGATTTTAAAATTGATTATATTAAATAATATATTTATTTGGCTACGATGTTGGAAATGTTTAGTGTATTCAGGAAGAATGATGAATTAAGTGATAGAATATCTCTTTCATATTTCTTCCAGGGAGGGTTATTTTTGTATATATGGATGGTATTAAGTGTTTTCCTCTATATATGTATGGTTTAGGTAAGCTTATGGAATATAAGGAATTTTTAGGAAGGATTAGGAAGATCTATTTGTGGTTTTTCCTTCTTGTTCCTTATGCAGATTTTTACAATGAATCCTTAAATTATTTTTCTTTCTATTTGATTGGGGATATATTATGAGTTGGAGAGGGGTTATGGATGTGGTATTGAGAGACCTTAACCATTTCCATCTCATAAAACCTTCCCTGGGCTCTCTCCATACTTACTTTGGTCGTATTTTCAATTTGGGTCAATTCTGGGAACTTTTGAGCCAGTTCTCGTATGAGTAAACAAGTCTAAACCTGTTTACTCATACTAGCCTATCAAGATACTCGTATCATCCTATGAGGATACTCATATTATCCTATGAGGATACTTTTATTATCCTATGAGGATACTCGTATTGGCCTCTAGGAATACTCCTATTTAATTTTTGGGTCATGGGAATCCATTTTGATCACCTTATGGCCTGGGGTTTGGTCTGTGTCTTCTGAATTTTGATCATGATCTTTGTTTGCATCATTTCACCTCTCTGAATGTTAAAATTAATTCATGAGGTTTTAAAATTGTTTTACTTAAGGTTTCATGTGTTTTACATCCTTGTTATGATTATTTTTATGCATATGGATAAGGTCAGGACTCATCCTAAGGGCCTGAGTGCGCAGGAGAGTTTCTTAAACCTATGAATCAGAATATTTGAAGTATTTCCTTATCTTTTTGGCTTGTTTTAGAGTAGGGGACTAGGTACCCTAGGTGAGTGGCTTACCATAGGTTTTAGGTCCCAAAGTGGTTTCAATGGGATCCTATGGGTGAGTTTGTAATTAAGTGATAACCATAAAAATTAACTTGGGAAGGGGGTTTCAAAATATAATGAAAGACATATAATGATAAAGTCCACATAGACCTGTTGGAGTACTAGGAACATAGGTAACTTCCAAGGTGGATCCTTCACATAAAAATAGGAACGGGTTTACATGGTTTCCAAGGAGGATCCCAATACTCAGGTTGTGTGATGACACTCACCTACATGGTATACTAGAACCTTAACCTTTGTGTATAGTATGGTGATGGGTTGTTTCTTATGTCTTTTCTTTTTGGTATTTGGGTGAATGATTATTTTTCCTTATATTTCCTTAGGCCTTGTGAGTACCTTGGTTGTATCTCCTAGCACGGGGGTGGAACTTCACAAGTTTCACATGGTTGGGTGGAAAATCTCTTTCGAGGTACTGTTTGTGGTTCATGTCTTGGCTTGGAATTAAGATTTGTATAGTGATGAAGACTTCCTATATTGTATCATGTACTTTTATTTATTTTAAAAGTATATGTGAAGATCTAATTGTAAGCCCTTAGTCAATTTTATGTAATTGTATTCAAAATTGAAGAAGGAAGCAATGTAATTTGGGAGGGGTGGTTTTAGGAACATCAAAGGGAATGTTTATTTGAAAATCATAATGTTGTAATAAAGAAATGTAATTATGTATGCTCTACATTATCTCTCTTTGAATGATTGAAAGGAAAAAGAAAAGTAAATATTTCTAAATTGCAAGCTTATTATGTTTTGGAAGTATAAATATTCTATATGTAGATATGGTTAATTGAAAAAGGAATGAAAAGGAAAGGATAAATGTATTTAGCTTAGGAAAGAAATAATATGTTCCTATCTCTTCTCTAAAATTTAAATGTTATGTAAGGTAGGAAAAGGAAATGAATTCATTAAGTTAGTTAATTGAATCAATGGTTTTAATGTTGGTAAAAATCAATAAGGGAACCTTTAAGGACAGGTTCTTATGTAGGATTATCAAATAAGATCTTAGTAATATTTTTTAAAAAAATTAGTTGGTTTTCTTGGTACTTACATATGTTCCTTATGAGTTCCCTAGAGGGGATATTACATTTGGTATCGGAGGAAATTTGCTACACTTGGAGCTCTAGGGTCTATTTATGTTTAACTTAGTCACTCCTTCTTGTTACCTAAAGGCAAACTAGCTACCGATACTTATGTTGTATCACTCTTCCATGATGCCTTACATCACCGATGGAAGAGATAAGGAAAGAATTCAAGATTCCTCCTCTAGATCTTAACAAGAAAGTTCTCATGGGGATTATGAGGGAGAACAAAATCAGGGTAACCATAGGAATGTGAGTTAGAGTAATGACTCCAAGTGGGCTCAAATGAGACAACTCTTGCAACATATTTTGCAAAGGCTAGACACCATAAAAAACAAAGTGAATCCTGGGGAAGCAAACCATTCTCACCATAATAATAAGGAAATAGATAGAAGCCCTAGGTTGTCACACTAGGGAACCCTAGAACTAGTATTTAGCCTATTCATAACACTTGAATGTCTTGTTTGGATTCTTTTGATATTTTCCTTATGTTAACGAACTTGAATACTAGAGATGAAAGATATGTTTTTTGTATCCCTACTATATTATTTTACAAGAGTACACCTTTTCTTCAAGAAATGATTTGTCTAATCAGATTACTTATGTTTTGCATTCTTAGATCCATGTGGTTCAAATAGATGTCTTTATAAAATGGTAATGAATTCCTAATACCTGGGTGTCATCTTCTTATTATAGTCCTAGTTCTAGAAAATCTCAAAATTTGTAGGGTAAGTTGTTTTGTAGTTGATCCTATCCCCTATTCCTATCATGTTATCATAAATGTTTACCAAAATAGTTTCCAGGTTGATTTGAAAAGTTGTATACTTTACTTTCTTATAAATGCTAGTTAACTTCATGATTGGTTATGTCTGACTATTTATGCTAGTTAATGTGAATTTACAAGTTAGAATTGAAGTGTCTTTTAATTATAATAGGAAGCAAGATATGATTATAGGGATAGTCATGTTCATAGGGCTGAAAGAATGATAGTGTTGCATGGTTATAAAATATGTTTAGTAGGTTCATATAAGAGTTGAAATATTTTATTACTTCCTCAAGAACTTAGGAACTTATGAATTTATATTTTCTTTGAAAATGGAATAACATGTTTGAAATTAGGTAATTTATAAATATGGTAAGAGTAAGAAGTATATCCCTTTCATATACCTTCTTAAAGTAAGAAATTAAAAAGAAAATAACAAATCTATTGTTGATAATCAAATGTGTCTATCCCTTCCTTTTTCAAGGAATACGTTTAAAGGACTAAATTTCTTAGGCAAATCAATGTGTCATTGAGATGAATGTTCTTAATTAGAGTAAACCCTTGAGTAAATGACCTATGTCCCCAAGGTTTTGTAATAAATAGGACTGTAGTACATATTTTGTTGAAAGGAGAAGTGTTTTATTTATATGGTAAGAATTTTGAATTATATGTGATCTATGTTATTTGTATAAGTTAAACAAATGTAAATCACCAATTATAAAGGAAGAGTATGATGTTAAATAAATTAATTATAGTATGAGTATAAAAGAAAGGAAAATAGACTACTTGTCCTACATAATTAAAGTAATATTTTCCTTAAGATGACTCTTAGTATGTGTACCTTTTTGCTTGATGCCTACTAAGGGGATTAGGATCCTAGATGAGTATTGCAAAAATAAATTTGTGTAGTAATTAGATACTAAGTGGGCATCTTGTGTGTGAAATGTGAGTCAAAAATAACAATATTATTACTAGTACAAATGCATGATGTAAATTGAATAGTTGTATGTTTATCAAAATAGATTTAAGTTAAACATTATAATTTTCTTTAAAAGGAAATATTATAAGAATATGTATATTTATACGATGTTATATGATTCATATTGATAATGTGTATAAGGATAATAATAATACATGTGGTTACTCCTCAATGTGCTCCTACTAAGATAGCTATAAGATCTATGTGTATAAGGCTAATTGGATGAAAGTGTTAAAGGGTAGTCATAGGACTCATGTAATTCTCCCTCTATTTATGAATCTATGACTTTCTAAAAAATAGTAAATTTGAATGAACTTTTCATGTTAATATTTAGAATTAGGTATATTCATAAGAAAGTGTATGACATATAAGTTTCAGGGATATGAAAGTAGCAATGTATCTAGTTAATAAGTAAAGCTTCAAATGAAACTCTAACTTAAAGATTCATGGTTAAATTTATGAGAATTATCTCTATAAGTGTGGATATTGTTTTGATAATAGAATACTAATAATCTCTACAATAAGATTATAGGGATATATTGGATTACATTCTTTGAAGGTGTGTATTAAGTCTAGCATGTAAGATTGATGTTGGTTATTCCCCTATGATATACAATAGACCTTTAAGGGTAAGAAGTAACTTTGTTTCACAAAAGAGATCTATTTTGTGTCATCTAAAAGTTTACTCATAGAGCTATGTGTTGGTGTAAGTGGTAAGCTTTGAATAGTTGTAAAGTTTTCATTTTGAATGATTACTAAGTAGATGTGAAATAGTAGTGTTTTATTTACTCCCATTATGAAAGAAGTAATCCACATATCAATTTTGTATTGACCTATTATAGAGCATAAATTTTGGACCCAATTCATAATTGCATTTATATTTAGGAATCTTAAAATATGTCTTATTATTCGAAGAAATCCTAACTCTTGAGGTGTAAATTCTATCTAATATATCGGTGTTAGACCAAAGTAGAAATATTTTCAATATTGTTACTATTTATGAATGATGAATAGATTAGTAATTTTTTACTTCTAGGAGTAAGTCGAATCTTAGGGGGGAGGATGTAATGCCCATCCAACCCTAACATCTCCTTGATTTGCACATTGGAAGTTAGAAAGTGTTATAGGGAATTGTATGGTTGTATTTATAAGAGTATGATCCTTCTTGAGGTATTCTCATAACCTAATTCTTTTCCAACTACAATAACTTCACATTTTAATTTAGGAAATGATAAATCTTTATAGGAAGGTTCATTCATGTCTTCTTATATATCAAGGATATTATAGGATCTTGATGATATGGGATCACCTGATAGATTTTCATGTTTCTATGTGAGATGCTTCTTATTTATGTTTGTGATTACCTTAGATTAATTGGTTATAATCACTTTAGGGTTAATGGTGATACCCACCCCAATGATACTACTTGTTATACTTGAGACTAGACATGATGTGTTATTTTATCATTTGAGGACTATGTGTTTTCTCCATACTAGACCTAGGTGATGACACCTCAACTACATGGGAGGATGCTAGCAGACTTAGAGATGCATATCCATATTTAATTGTACGCTTGTAGGACCAAACCTAATTCTAGGGAGAAAGGATGTAACACCCACCCTAGTACCCTAATATTTTTTACTGACATGATTATTACATTTAGTATGGACTCTATGTTTGGTTAATTTTATTAGATGATGAGACTTTTGAGCATATGCTTGGATAATAAAACTATTATATATATATATATATATATTATATATATATATATATATATATATATATATATATATAATATATATATATAATATATATAATTATATATTATATATATATATATATATAATATATATATATATATATATATATATATATATATATATATATATATATATATATATATATATATATATATATATATATATATATATATATATACATATATATATATATGGTTTATGGAAATGATTCATTCTTGTTTTACATTCTTGAGTTATGATTATTTTTGGAGCTAACCATACTAATCCAATTGTGCTTTGATATTGATATTGTCTTGATGTTCTTGTGGGATGAGGAGAGGCATTCATAGTCAATTCCATGGGAGATCCACATGATGTTGCACTCTCCCTCCTTGTTTGCCACTATTTTTTTACATATATATATATATATATATATATATATATATATATATATATATATATATATATATATATATATATATATATATATATATATATATATATATATATATGTTGGTGTATATGTTATCTTGGCTTGATGATGCAGGATGCAAGTACTAGGCATCAACTTCACCTAGCTACATAGGTCTGAGCATGCCTTCAAATCCTTGAACGTTGTCACAAACCTTTGTCACACTTTTACAAAGGAAAAGGTCAAAAGCACATGAAATGTTTAACTTTAACGACATAAATGTGACATTTTTGTTTAGAATTAGAAGATAATGTAAACTGATGAAATGTGTAAAATTGGATAAAGTTTATTCCTATAATTTTTTAAAAAAAATTTGAAAAATAATTGACATAGTTTTTGAATTCTTGAAGTCCATTTTCAGTTGCTAAAAAATGCTAAAAATTTGGGGTCTAGTTCTTGCCAAACAAAAAGTTACAAATAATATGTTTTCCCTCTAATTTCAAAATATGTTATAGATGACATGTATAGCTAGTGCAAAAAAGAAGAAAGATTGGTTTTTTATGTATATTTTCTTTGATATAACTACTTAAATTCAAACTTATCCCATATTGATAGTTTTCATCTCCCGTCAAATTTCCCTTATCAAATCTACACCATTCAGAAAAAAATTGCATATTCTTAAAGAGGACTCTCTCCTCTACTGTTAAATATAAATTTTAAATTTTTATGATATGATTTACTATTTTTTTTCTTTATTTGAATTAGCATCTTCTTGAATGTTAAAATACCTACTTGGAATATTTTAAAATTATAATATGGGAAAGTGAGATACTAAGAGGGGGGGTGAATCAGATATCTCAAATATTTGATACTTAAAACTAATTCCTCATACATACCATAAATATGAATGTCAATACTAAAATAGATCTAACATTCTAACTTCATCCATCAAATGAAAACACATAACACAAAGATTTTGGTTACCCAGAAACCCTTGAAAGGTACAACTGAAGTGGGGATGACACCCACAATTCTTTACTACTACAGTATTAAAGTGTTCCTATTAGGGATACAATGCTTGATCACTTATGATGATCTACCCTATGAGGGGTCTGCCCTGTTAAGAGCTTACAGACTTGTAAAATCTACCTTGATTAAAGGATTTGAAACTTATAGCTAAGTAAGCACTCGGTTAAGAGATTTATGAAAGCCTATTAGGACTACTCTATAAAGATATTTACCCTGATTCACCTGCTAAAATGTATCAGTGCCTGATCCTTCAGTTTTCACTATAGATGTTGATAATAGATCTCCTCTTTCCAATACTTATCTAATCTAAAAATAAAATGTAGCTATGGTTTTTCCTTCACTGCTTTGCTCAGTCACTCTACCTGATCTCTGTCTCTAACAATCAAAAAATAATTATGTTCTGCGTACATGAGGTCTCTTCTTTTCTCCTTTCTTACATACATCATTTTAAGGTTTAGATCTCACCTTATATAAATATCTAATCAAACTTCTAGATCAAGATCAACGATCTAGATTCATTACTTATGTCACTTAAGCATTCCCTTTTTCTAATAGGTTGCATGGCTTACATAGGGATTAAAAAACAATAATTGCAAGACGTAATCAACTCCTTGATTCCCTCAACAATCCTTAGATCTAACATATAAGTCAACCAAAATGGTTTACCTTGGTGTTTGTGCCATAACAAACACATATGTCAAAACTGGCTTGCTCAGCATATGAAGTCTTTGATGCTCGGCAATTACTATTCTTCATATACTGGTGCTTGACACTGACTCTTCTATACAACTTGGCATAAACTACTCGATAAGTACTGAAGTACTCAGTGACCTCTGACTTTCTTGGTAGTAACTACTACTTGGTAACTATACAAGATACAAGTCTAAACATAACTTGGCCTTTACAAGATGGTTTGGTCGCTATGATGACCGACCAACATTGCCTAGAAAATGACTAAGTCTTAGACACTAATAGACAACATAACATAGGGATCAACAATCTCCCCCTTTGACATTAGTGGCAAAAACACTTTGTCATGACAATTACATTGTATAACCAAAATAGTACTTAGTACTTTGAGTACTCCCCCTAAAAATTTGACTCGGTCTTCAAAAAGGTTTTACATATATACATGACTCTTGACATACAATGAATATATTTACATTACAAAATATTATGTCATACCTTTCTAATATATATTTCTACTAAGATGATCATTGTATATATTGACTCATGAAAAAACTACTACTTCCCCCTTGTGTTACTCATATCATGTCATTTCCCCCTTTTTTGTCACTTGAAGCTGCTCGGGTGTAGGGGCTTGAAATTATTTGTCCAAGAATGGTTTATGGAGCTACATAATCATTTCTAAGGCATTGTCCCATTCGGACCTTATAGACTCCAAAACATGTATCTTGATCTCTAGTTGGGCAGCTAGATCAACCAAACTCTCAACAATAGAGAGATGAGGATCTCTCTAGACTAACTCCTTTTCCGATGCCAATTCTTTCTATATAACATCTAGATGAGGTGTTAACATTATCTAAATAGATATTAGTTTGGCTCTAATTTCCCCATCATTAGCCATCAACTTAGCTAATATCCCTTGTGCATGAAGTAACTATGTGAAATGAATGGAGTTGGAGCTTGCATCCATGCTTATTGAATGACCAGTAGACTTTAAGTCTAATTGAAACTTATCAATCAAATCTTGATTGTCCTTAGTGAAGGTTTCTACATTACATAGAAGTAGTAGTTGTCAAGGAACCTCTCTAGAGGAGGAAGAAGTAGTAGGCCAGTAGGTCTCCAAATAATGACCCGGAACTAGAACATGATAAGGAGGATGAGGTCCAAGAGATTCCCTCCACCTCCTCCCGTAAGACAGACAATGCTATGGAGGATTCACCAAAGATTTTAGAAACCAACATCAATGATTTCTTCCACATTGATGAACAGGGCAACCTACATCATAGGGCTTAAGAGGTGAGGGTGACCGAGGAGGAAGTTTGAGATAAAGATGTAGATATCCTTTGGGAAGCTGAAGAAATTGAAGAAGCACAAAAATGCACTCAAGAGCAAGTGGAAGCGCTCTAGGGAAGAGAAGAAGAACAAAGGAAAGAATAAGCTAAGAGGATGGTGGAGCAAGAAAGAAGGAACAAAGAAGAAGAAAAGAAAAGAAAATAGAATAAAAGGGTTGAAGGGGAATCTCTAGATGAGGAAACCAGACCTTCAGGATCAATTGTACCCTTAATAGTTGTTTTCTCCTCCCAAACGGATATTCAAGGCACATTGCCTATTAATATAGGTGAAGTGGAGGCCCCTAGGGATTCCAAGAAGAGAAAGTTCACATTGAAAAAATTCCTTCGGCAACTCCACTCGTAGAGGATACCCCCAAAGATAATTGAGGGATAGCAGAAGAAAATATAGAAGTTAATATTGATGATATGATAACATTGAGGAAATGGCCACAGAGGGACTAAAGCAAAGACTCACCAAGAACCCCACTAGTTTGGAGAAAACAATAGGTAATGTCCAAGGCCCACCCCAATGGCTAGTTGAATCCCAGAGGAGAAAAATAACCACATAAACATCTAGTCCCCTTTGACTAGCAGAGATGTTGCTAGAATAGCAAGTTCCTAAAAGGTCGAAGAAGGCTTCTACCCTCCAGACAAATCAAAGGGGTCTAGATAGAAATGTGGTGGCAATAGTGGAAGCCCCACTAGAGAACAAGAAAGAATCTAAAGTACCAGCCGAAGGATACAGAATAACAAAGATTCCCCTAGGGTGGAGAAATCAAAGATGAGAATTGGACCTCCTTGATGATGCAAGTCAAGTCATCCATGAAAGATATGAGAAGGAACACTCGAAGAATAAGAAAGATCTATAGGCATTAAAGTTGAATCTCTAGAAGCTCTTAACAGAGTTAGCATCCCCCTATCTTTTGCAATGTCAGAGACCTCCACCTCCTCAACACCGCTCCCACAGGGAAACATAGATGCGCTTTGAGTAATGAAAAATAAGGCTAGCAGTGGATGGATGGACGGAGAAGAAATTGGAGGTGACTATGAACTTTTTATCCAAACCCCTCCTAGAATTGTGCAGTGCTCACAAAATTGTTAGTAAAATTGGCAAAATCGTAAGTGCATGGCAGGCCCAGGTAGAGAAGTATGAAGATTGGAAAGAATGCCTTGGAGAATTTTTGGGCCTTGGAGAAGACAACTTGGTTGAAATAGATATTTTGGGGAACAAAATTTACCAGTTCCTAAAGACCCAATACACCAGACTGACAAAATTTACCAGTTCCTAAAGACCCAATACACCAGACTGGCTTTCAAAATAAAGACAAGCAATCAACTACTTAAGGTCTCAGATGATCATAAGATTGAGGTTTGGGGTCCAATGGACCAATTCATTACATTTATTTGTGAGGTGATATCTACACCAAATTCAGTGTGCCCAAGAATTTTTACCCCTATTGATCCTTTAGTGAGTATTAAAAAGTGAGCTAATGCACAATTCTGACCTTTGGGAGACTTTCATAGCTCTATTATGGAAAGGCTCTCCCAACTGATGTTCAAGGCTCATGATGCCACCAGAGTGGCTTCTGAAATGAAAATAAAAGTTGAAGATGTAAGAGACCATCTCGAAGAAGCCATAAGCCACATGGACTTCCTAAAGGAGGTAGATGAGGAAGGCGTGACTAAGATACTAGAGGCCTTCCAAAAATTCAAAGAACAATAAATTTTGAGTTTCAGAACTTTTCTCCCATTAACCCATATTATTCTTTTTATCATTCTTTCAACGCAAGCTCTTATATTATGTAGTTTCCATTTTTATATTCTTTATGGTGGTCAGCGTCGATGATTTTTTAGGATCTGACTAACCGTCATCTCAGATTTTTGTTAGAGGTATTTTCAAAGGTTGAGCATGCACAATACAACCCAAAAGTAATAGGATAAAGATAAAATACTGGAGGCATTATCCTGAATCCCGAGACACTATTCCAACATTGAATACCTGGTGTATGGGAGGAGTATTTAGAGACATGGAGTCGTCACTACATTCATAGAGTGCACTGCTCGAGGCACCTAGACTACACAAGTCACATCCACACACTCTAGTGGTGTCTTCTCAATGATTGTTTCCCCCAAATTTCTCATTCTTCTTCCTCCCCTTTCCTATTCTTTCCTTTTTGGTTATTGTAGCATGATGGGATATTTCTGACAGTACAGGTAGTACCAACTATAAATATTGTATTTTATGAAAACAAGTGGTTTGTAAATCCCAATGTAGATAGCAAGCTACCTATAAATAAGAATTTTGACCTCTTTCCAAGGGTTAGAAAATTTAAAGATTTTGTTGTCCATAGCATTGTTGTGCTATTGCTTTAAGTTTAATTGCTAGTGTTTTCAATTAATTAATGCTCCCTTGGAGCCATGAATGTACCAACTAGTGATGTTGGCTCTCTTAAACTGATGAAGGAATAAATACTACTCTTGGTGTTATACTTTGTGTTGTTCTTCATTCTAGATTTAGCTAATCTATTTCATGTTGTACACTTCTCTATCCTCTTTTCAAAGTTCTTTGATAGATAACTGAAATGCTTTTTCTTTCACTACTAATGTATGTTTCGGTCGATGGTCATACATATGTTTAGTATGGTTACTAGTTCTTCATTTGAGCATTGTTGATGTTTGAAAATTTACACTATGACTATAGGTAGATTTCTACTAACTCTGGTCCATCTTTTGTGTTTTCTTTTTTTAAGCTAACGACTACTTGTAGGAAGCCTCACCCATTCTAAATCTTTGATATTCGATGGACATGAAACCAGCAAGCCCCTTGACATAAAAATAGTCACTTGCCCACCTAAACCACCACTGCACCATCGTGACTTGACTACCTAGTGTTTGGAGGCTAGGAGATTTCACTCTCTAACAAACCTTTTTAGGAAAAGTTGGATGGTACCTGGTGACAACTCTCTCTCCCTGTTGTTGAGGCCATCAAAAAGTCTCATCAATAGAAACTGGCACTAGCAGGGCATGATCACATCCTTTTTAGAAGATTTTGGGACCATGCCTCTAGAGGGTTCCCCGAGTAGTAGTTTTAGGATTCAATATGTCCACCATTTAAGGTTGTTCTCGCCCTTGAAATTTGAAATAATTCTTTGATCGACCCTAAATATTGGAGAGTTTGTCAAACTCAAACCTTTTGTTTGAGGAAAAAGGACCTATCAGTAACAAAAAGTCTCGACCCCAAAGCCTGGATATCTGACTTCTCAAAGTACCCTGATTTCCCAGCCAAGTACAAGGACATATACTACCCTTCCCCATCCAATGGTCTTGATGGTTGTGTGTTTCAACAACATTGTCTCTCCAATGAGACAACTTCCCTATGAGGTGAATGAACTTCCTCTACATTTGGAGAAGATATGTCTAAAATACGAACACCCAAGTCCCTAGACTGCGGAAGAACACCTGCAAGCCTATAAGGATGTCATGAACATGCATCACATACAACATGAGGATGTGGTATGCAGGATGTTCATGTTGTCCCTTGGGGAAAATGAACTAAACTAGTATTTGAACTTCCCCAAAAACTCTATCAATTATTGGAAAGACATGGAGGATACCTTCCTAGCGGCATTCTAGGTTCATGTGGACCCAACTTGGTCCCACAACTAGTTTATCTTCATAAGAAGGAAACTAATGAACCACTAGCTACCTTCAACCGCTAGTTCCAAAAGACATTGAAATGATTCATAGATCTTTTCTTTCCCTCCACAGAGGTGGTGATTCAGACTTACCTTAATGCCCTGGATCCATTTGGCATGACCCTTCTATGGAGAACCACCATTGAAAACAAGAGGGACACTTTAGCTAAAGTCTACAGTCTTGCCCTTGAATTGTCCCAAAAGCTTAACCAAGCTCCTAGTGGAATTGGCAAAAGCATGCCCTATAACACATAGCCTTGGGGAAGTGTCTATGCGGATAGATGTAATCCAAACATGGAAGTGGGTGCCCTTACAATGAGCCCAGTACCTTGTTATGTCTATCCCTCTCTTGTTCACACTCCTTTGACTCATGAGTATGTTCCCTAGGCCTAGCCATGATAGTCAGTGTCTAAAGTGCCTGGGGTCCACTTCTTTCCAATGGCCACTCTGGTCGGGCCATCATACAAAGGGACACCTTTCTTCCAAATGGTTGTACCTAGTGAACAGTCTTCTACAACTCTAGATGTCATGAAAAACCTACCACCCCAGTCATCATATTATGACCCAACCAACCAATTATCCATTGAGGTTGAATCCCTTTGATGAATCATGTCCTCACTCACTACGGACATGGGAAAAATGAAGATGGGACCCTCAACGTCCCAAAACTTTGTCTCCTCTCAGTAGGGAAATATCTTCTGAAGACAACATAGTTCCAATAACTCTAGGCCTCAAACTACCATAACAACAATAGCAGCCATGGAAATTCTTGGCCTAACAATCGACCATGGAACAACACACCAAAAAATGGAGGTGTATCCCTGAACTAGTCTCGTACTCAAGGGAGTGCAAGTTCTTGTCATTCTGCACATCTCGAGGAATTTCATCCCTTCACCACTTGGTGTTGAATACATGATATGGGCTCACATTCAGAGGCAAATTACGCTACCCTGGAGAAAATCATTCAGATCTCCCAGTCGGCTCATCAACAACATGCATGTTCAACTCCCCCAGAACCTTTAGATGAACCTCATATTTTTTCCTTTATTTGTGAAACTGTCTTTGTTGGAGCCAAAAAAGAAGATGAGGAAGAACCCAATCTGTAGAGGTTCTTTGATGATTCCATCCCATCCTTTGAGGCTAATGTCATCACTAGTTCACAGGCTCCTTATAACATAAAGAACCAATCTAACAAAGGCCCCTTTACAACGCCGATTCCCCTAAGGAATACCAACGTCCCTCTGAACCCCCATGAAAATGTCAACCCACCCCCTCCAAAGGGACCTATCTTTCATGCCACTCATGATTCCACAATAAAAAGCCCTAGAGTCTTGAAGGGATGGTTCATAACCCACCAAAGACCATCACTTTTGATGATACTAATGTGGTCATGTTTTGGGGAAATACAAAGGACCCTCCCTTCCTACTCAGCCTTAAGATTTATGGTAAAGATTTGCACAATTGTCATGTGAATTCTAGAGCTTCGAGCAATGTCATGCACATATCTATCTACAAGAAGCTTGGGTTGGTCCCCACACCATCGAAGGGTGTAGTGGTTCAACTTGACAAAACTATTTTCAAGATGGTGGGTGAGTTGAATAATTTTCAAATCCAACTCATCCAAGAGCATGTCCAATGTCATAGACATCCAAGTGGTCATCATCCCAGGAACCTGTGGGATACTTTTAAGTCAAAACTAGTCCAGGGCCCTCAACAGGTATATCTCAACTCACTTCTCTCACTTGTGGCTTCCTTGGAAAGGGGAGGCCAATCAAATCAAAGTGGATAGTGAACCCCAGATGAAATAAGCCCTCACCAAGTATGACCAGGTGAGCGAGGTAGCTTACGCTCAACTCAAGACCAACATGTATCAGGCCAAATAGATCTTGACTCTAAACTTCATTAAAGGTGGGACGTTCCTCAGTGAGGACCCCATTATCACTCATAGAATTAGGGATCTTATTATGAGATTGAAATATGATGTCATCCTTCAGGGTATTGATGCCTCCCTAGCCACTCTCCTTTTTGATACATGATGCAAGGTGCACTATTAGGAGTATTATGAGTTGGAGTGTAAACCCTGTGTGGATGCTGCCACAATCTATCTTTCAAACCTCCTAGAGAGAGAGAGAGAGAAGAGAAGAAATTCTCACTCAATGTAGTTCACCAAAGGACATAATTGAAGGACTTCTTGTCAGAGAACCCTCAGCAATATCTCCTCTAGAGGTTGTTCTGGCCCCCCCATCTATTGCCTTAGAAGATGTGTCAAAACCCCATCTTGTTCCCAAATCAATACCACAAGCTACCTAGCCTCCCAAACCCTAGCATGATGATAACAACTTATGGATCTTGAAATTTGATAGATCTCGATCCAAACAAGGGTGTAGAGACGGGGTAGAGTTGATTAACCTCCAAGAAAATTATTTCCTTGCATCATACCAACTATAGTTTGAATGTACAAACAATGTCACTAAATACAATGGTTTGGTCTTAGGCCTCCTATTTACATTGAGAAAGGGAATCTCTCACCTTCGGACCATGGGTGATTCAAAGCTGATAGTCAAACAAGTCTAGATTCAGTATACATGTCATGACAAATGATTGGTGGCATATCACAATAGATCATGGAGTTTAATATAGAGGACTTTGATGCCTTTGGCATTGAGGTAATTCCCTAAAAATGAAACTATGTTCCAGATGCTCTTGTTGTGTCTTCTAGTACTCTTGAACCAATGGCAGGCTCTCAGCTCTGGATGTTTTAGGTTGAGATTGTCCTCACCCCCTTCATCCCTGATAACATAACTCACCTTCAGGTATTCAAAGATGATAAGCACGTCCTTACCTTCTTGGAAAACATCGGTGTCTTCAAAGACCAGATTATAAAGGAGGAAGAGCACAATGATATGGGACAGGGTGGAAATGAGGATGGTATCCTCGATTTTCCAACCTACACCATCTCGAAGGGGATGGTTTCACTTGAAATAATCTTTAACACAGATCCTCAGGTTAAGGGAAAAATCCCTCAATTTCAAAAGGGGTAAAATATGAAAACATTAACATCGGAACGGGCACTGAGGAAAAATGCATCTACATAGGTACCTCTTGTTCCCCAAAGGAAAAGGATAAAATTCTCATAGTTCTTTGGGAGTATCTTGATGTGATTGTTTGGGGATATGAAGACCTCAAAACTTATGATACATCAATATTGACACATACCATCCCCCTAAACCCTAATGCTAAGTCATTCTATAAAAATCATGACTGGTCAATCCCCTAATCAAGCCCTTGATCTACCAAGAGATTCAAAAGTTACTACCTGCGAGAATAATCTTCCCAATTCAACACACTATTTGGGTGGTGAATCTAGTCCCAGTCCAAAAAAATGGGAAAATCAAACTTTTCATAGATTTTTGGAACCTAAATAAGGCCTTGAAGAAATCCAACCATCCCTTTCCCTCACTTGATGAGGTTCTTTAGATCATCAATGGCACCGAGATGATGTCCTTTGAAGAATACTCGAGTTACAACCAGGTTATGGTGAAATTTGAAGATTGGGTCAAGACCGCGTTCACCACCAAGTGGGGGATGTTCACTTACATGACAATGCTCTTTGGTTTGATTAACATTAGAGCTACATTTAAGAAGGAAATGGACATCACCTTCAAGGAATTGGTTAACAAATGTATAATCATCTACATGGATTATTTGACAATTTTCTCCCGAGACATGAGTGATCACCTCGCCCACCTTGCCAAAAATTGTGAGAGATGTTGTCGGTTTAGAATTTCCCTTAACCCTAAGAAATGCATATTCAGGGTCACAAAAGGGAAGTTTCTAGGACATATCATCTCTAAGAAGGATATTTCAATTGACCCTGAGAGAGTAGAGGCATTGTTGCAATTGCAAATTCTCAATAGTAAGAAAGAAATGTGATCTTTTTGTGGGAAGATCAAGTTCGTCTGATGCTTCATCATAGGATTCTCTGAGGTTGTTAAGCCTCTAATTGATATGATGAAGAAGGACATGAAGATTGAGTGAAGTCCAGAAGAAAAGGAGGTATTCATTCAAATTAAACAAGCTATCACAGAGACCCCGATCTTGGCAACCCTAGACTACACCCTCACATTTTATATATACTCCTTCGCCTCCACCCACTTTGTTGCTGCAATACTGACCCAAAAATTTGAAGGGGAATAAAAACCCATCGCTTTCATGAGTTACCCTATCGAGAATGTCAAAGTACGCTATTCATCCCTTAAGAAGCAGGAATTCACCCTTGTCTTGGTAGTAAAGAAATTTTGGCATTACATTCTTTGGAGTAAGGTACACATGATTGTGCCAAATCAGGTTGTGAAATATTTGTTGATGCAAAGTGAACTAGGAGAATGTCGAAGGAAATGGGTGTCCATCCTCTAGGAATTTCACTTAGAGATGCAACCTATGAGGTTAGTCTGTGGGAAAGGATTATGTCAGGCCATGGCTGAGACTGGTCCACAAATTAAATGTCAAACTTACACATTGGAGTCTCTCACCCAGGATCCCTGGTATGATGACCTGGTGTACCTTCTTTTGAATAATCGATGCGCTGAGAGACATCCTTCCAAAAAATGCCAAGCGCTCTAGCTAAAGAGTGCATATTTCATGATTAAGAAGAGGACTCTGTTCTACAAGAACTATGAAGGCATAATCTTCAGTGTCTTAACTGAGAACAAGTTGCACAAATGATTGAGGAATTTCATGGATAGTTTGGAATTGGGTATGGCTCAATTGATGTCACCATCCATCAAATTCTTCGGGCCAGTTACTATTGGCCACATATC
This sequence comes from Chamaecyparis obtusa, assembly GCA_027943335.1. Lineage (NCBI taxonomy): Eukaryota > Viridiplantae > Streptophyta > Pinopsida > Cupressales > Cupressaceae > Chamaecyparis > Chamaecyparis obtusa. Next base: position 311,735 of record BSBK01004996.1, on the reverse strand, counting down.
TTTAAGGATGTCCATGCACATGTAATAAAGTGTCACACTTGTCAAACCACTGCCTCTCAGGAGTGGAATTCGGTAATGCCTCTCCAACCTATTTTCGAGGATAGACCCTTTTCCTTGTGGGCGTTTGATTTTATTGAGGAAATAAATCCCAACTCATCTATCAGACACTAGTACATCTTAACCACCACAGACTATTGCACCTAGTGGTCTGAAACCCTACCATGCAAAAATAACACAATGGACATAGTAATCAACTTCATTAAAGAAAACATTGCCACCATATTTGGGATGCCCTTTGACCTTGAGTGCGACAACGGTCTGGCATTTTCATTTTCCTAGGTACTAGAGTGGGTTTACAACCAAAATATTGACCTAAGATTCTCAAGAAATCACTATCTAGAGGAAAATGGAGTAGCAGAATCCACAAATAAGAATTCTTGAAGGTAATCAAACATCTACTTGAAAGAAATCCCTTGGATTGGCACCAGAAACTCAGGTTCACCCTCTAGGTGAATTGCATCTGAATCAAGGTTTCCTTGGGGACTTCCCCATCGTATCTAGTCTATGGCTAGAATCATGTGTTTTTGGTGAACCTACAAATTTTGGTTTTGCAGTTCATACAGGAATTTGATACAAGGGATAACATTGTGGATCCTTGACTTAGTCCTCTTAAAATAACAAAGAGACAACACCCTTGAACATTTTTTGAAATATCAACCAGTCGTCAAACGTAGGTTTGACAAGAGAGCCCAATATAAGGATTTCTAGTTCTTAGACTTAGTCCTCCTATGGCACAAGGCTCAAAAGAAGAAGGGTAAGCACACCAAATTCCAAAGGCTTTGGCATGGATCATATCAGATATCTAAAATCTACGGGGCTATTACTTACTACCTTAGTTTCTTAATCGAAGAAGTTGTCCTACTACCTATCAATGGATAGTTCCTCAAGCACTACTTTGAATGAGGAAAAAAGGAGGGTTTCCAATAATTTTTTGTATTCTATGTATAGGCTTTCCAACCCCTTTTCATGTGCCTTCCCTGTAAATTCTTGTTGGTAGTTTTTCCCGTGTAAATAATTTCGAGTCGTCTTGTCTCCTGGTCTTTTTGTTTCTTTTTCTTTTGCTTGCTTTGGTTCATCCTGGATCCCAACATTTTACCTCCTTTCATAGGCAGGAATACTTTTCATAACATACTGCTACTCATTCAGAGACTCTCCTCATGCATTTTGGTAGTCCCAAGTTTGCCACTAGAATGACATTTGGTCATATTTTAACCTAATGAGTATTTTGGAAGCGTGACGTAGGATGATGGTGAATCTTCATAAGGTCTAGATGTATTCATACTTGTAACAAGCTAAAACTAAATAGATAACTAAGTTAGCAAGATAAAGAGAAAGGGCCCCAAAGGAACTCAAGGGTAGATCAATTATACTCCTGAAAGATTGCACATGAAAAGCTAAAAGCATTATCCCAAACCTGGAATCTCCTCTCCTCCTAGGAAAGAAAAATAGATGGCAAAGGGAAAGAAGCATCATTGCAGTAACAAGTTAAACTTGAATACTCTGGTGAAATAAAAAGTACCGCCTTCGCTATCTCAAAGAAAAAAAGAGAAGAAAAGATCTTAGAAGAGGACGGAATCCCAAAACCCAGATTTCAAGATAACCTATAAAAATATTAAAGATATATCTGATTTGAGTATGGTTTCTCTATTTCTCATGGAAACTACAAGGTGTATCTCTTTCAAAGCACACACCTCATAGCTTGACAAGAATGAATGATCAAATCATGATGAATTAGATTCCCTGAAGCTCGAAATCATAATGAAAAATATCTTGGATGATGATCAGACCTTGGTGTGCTCTACGAGTAGATTCAGGAGTTCTCAAATGCACAAGGAATTTGTCTGAATGATTCACCATTTGTTATGCCCTACATACCCATTCTTGGTTATCTTTTGTCTTGTGTTACTCTAGGATCCAGTATCTCAGAGTGTCTTCTTATCTATTTCCAAGAATTTTGGACTCTAGGGTTCTGACGTTGTCACTTATGTTTTTGTTCAAAAAAGTGAACATCAGGTGTCTCAAGGCCCAAAATTTCAAACTTACATGCCTTGCGATTCTAATTAGCAATTAATGCACTTACTTAGGTGTTATAAAAGGCTTTCACCCCCCATTTTTACATTTACCCTAAGAAAAATTACTTTCTAAGCAATTAAGTGAGAAGCACAATGTGTTTTCCTGAGCCCAAGTCTTCAAAAAGTAGTTGGTGCAAGTGCTAGTGTTTCTACTTATGTATTTGGGTAGGGTAATTCAAGCTTTTGGCAAGCAGTGGGTGAGCGTCCTTGTCATCTTCGGCATTCTTTTGTTGCAGGTAGGCCCTCCTTGGATTTTGTTATGTTTTTGTTATGTTTCTTCACTTCCTAGTTTTGTTTCTTTCTTTCTTTTCTTCCCTTTCATTTGTGTTTCCCTAGAACTCCATCCTGGAAATAGGGTTGGTGTTGAACTCTTGTGGATTTTTTTGTCATTTTTGTTTTGTTTTGTCTATCTTCTATGGCATGTCCAACCCATGTAAGCTAATGTAAATTAGTGTAAACTAATGTAAATTAATGTAAACTAATGTAAGCTGGTGTAAATTAGTCTAAGGTAGTGTAAATTGATGTAGTTTGATGTAGTTTGATGTAGTCCTTTGTAAATTTGTTGTTTGTAAATGCATGTATTTAATGGTGTTCCTTTCATGTGTTCCCTGGACATAGCCTTGTAAATGATTCTTAGTCCTGGTAAGGTTGAGTAGATGTACAGGGCGTCGAGTGTAAAGTTTGGGCATTTTGTAAATAGATTTTAGTTCAAAATTATTTACGAGGTCTATCAGACCATGTCCCAACAATAAAGTATCCCTAGACTCTATACCCATTTGTTCCTTATCATTGCAAAGTGATTCACGTCGAGTTGCAGAACCCACCTTGGTCACGAGGTTGAGCCTGCAAGGAACAAATAGTCAAAATTTGAGTTACCCTCCATTTTTGTCGTGCTCTCCTTAATGGCGGCACTAGTTCCCATGAGTGATCATTCAAATTTTGTCCAAATTGGTCATTAATTCCCACCTTTTGTGCACATAAAATTTAAATGTCTTAAATTTGTGTGCATGTGCGTACGTATGTCCAACTTGGGAAATGACTTGTCATTAAGTAAATGTCACATCAACTAGACATTGTACCTTTCATCATTTCAAGATCAAATCCCCAGATGTCTTGGTAGTTCCCGACACTCTTTTTTTTTTAAATATGTGTGGTTCATTAAGTCATCATTTTTGAACTTTGATCTTCTTGGTCATGTGTTATGTGTTTCATGGCTTAGTCACGGAAAAGACATCTCCCCCAATATCCTTTGTTAACTAAAATGTTTCATTTCTCAAGTAACAAAATAAGGGGTCTTCGAGCCCTAGGGTCTGAATTTTCCATAAGACTTGTCATTTATATCATTTTGATGGTCGTCTAGTCTTGCAAGTGATAAGATGGAAAAATGCCAACAGCAAAATCCCCTCTCAGAATTCCAAGGCTCCCAACCTCATCAGCAGCTCCAACCAAGAAGTCAAAGGCAGAAAAGCCTTGGAAAAACTCTCATTAGTAATGAAGTACAAGAAAAACAAGGCAATCCATAGGTCTCGAATTGAAACCATGCTTCAGGAGATCTCAAATACTAATTTCAGCACCTGGGCTGAATTGAAGGGTTTACAAGTAATACACCAATTGAGGCGGGTTAATGACTCATTGTCTATCAATCTAGCCGCCTATGGGATCATGTGGCATTGACATGGGGATGTTATTTCATCCAATTTTCATAGTTCACCTACATTCAGGTCACCGGGTTCACAGGGAACCCATTTTTGTTGATCAAGCATTGTCGAGATAAAGTTGTTTTGTTAGAGTTTTGTCGACAAATTCTTGAGGAACATGCCCTATTAGCTACAAAAAAGATTTCCTCGATTTCCTTTTCCATCACCTATGGAAAGTACAAGTGCTCCCTTGCATCTACCTGGGAGGCAGAGAATGAATTAAATAGTTTTGACTTGACCAAATTTTCACTTAGGTGTCACAATTATGATCCACGCAATAGCCTCTAGAAAAAAATGCCCCAGGGATCTCAACCCCAGGAGCCACACTTGAGGGATTTTTGGGAGAATTTCCAAAATGATTTTAACATCCAATATAGGCAACATGTAAGAATCTCAAAGGGTATAATGGAGCATCTTTGCCTCTAGTCATTACCATGGAAATGTTCAGGAAGTGGGTCCCTTGAAGACCCTAAGTTTAAAGAAATAGAAACTAATAAGTTAGGTTTCTCTCCGGTTGAATGGGACACCCAGAGATTTTAACAGTTGAGGTTGTAACTAGGACAATGATTGAGAGAAGCCACACTCACTTTGAAAAGACATGTCGAAAGAGTGTCTGCTTGGATGCCTACCCAAAAGGAGCAGCCATTTCCAAACCCCAGGCAACAGAGCAATCCAAAGCTCATGAGAAGCAAAAAGTTGGTGAGTCATCCCAACTACCTGACCTGATATCAAAGCCTCTTATGAGGCAATTGAATGAGAAAATAGAGAAATCCCAAAAATTAAAAGAGGCAACTAAGGCCGGTGTAAACTTTGGCCTCAGAGCCATCCTTATAGGCTCCCAAACCCTAGATGCCCCAACACCCACCATGGCTACCCCATTCAGTCTATCATTTGTTAAGGAAGATGAAGCAGAGGTAGCAATTGTTGGGGTACCTCTCCAAAGGAAGAAGAAGCAATAGGCCAACATATCTCCAAATAATGATCTAGACCTAGAACTTAAAAAGGAGGCCGAGGTCCAAGAGATTCCCTCCACCTCCTCCCTCAAGACAGACAACACTCTAGAGGACCTATCGAAGATTTCACAAACCAACGTCGATGATTTCTTCCACATCGACAAATAGGACAGCCTACATCAAATAGTTGAGGAGGTGAGGGTAATCAAGGAGGAAATCCAAGAGAAAGATGTAAATATCCTCCAGGAAGCTGAAGAAATTGAAGAAGCGCAAAAGCACACTCAAGTGTAGGTGCAAGAGCCCTGACAAAGAGAAGAAGAAAAGATTGCAGAGGATGCTCACCTTCGTGCCAAGGAATCCATTGAGAGACAAAGGCATGAAGAAGTCAAGAGGGTGGCAAAGGAAGATAGAAGGAACAGAGAATAAGAAAATAAAAGAGAAAAAAATAAAAAGGTTGAGGGGCAATCTCTAGCTGAGGAAATCGAACCTTTAGGATCAACTGTACACTCAATAGTTGTGTCCTCTTGAATGGATATTCAAGGAACATTGTGTATTAATACAAGTGAAGTGGAGGCCCCCTTGGAATTATAAGAAGAGGATGTTCACATTGAAAAAATTCTTTTGGTCACTCCACCCGTAGAGGATACCCCCAAAGATAATGCAGGGGCAACGGAAGAAAATATAGAAGTTAATACTGGCCATAATGTCGAGGAAGTGGCCACCGAGGGACCGGAACAAAAACTCACGGGAAAACCTATTGATCTGGAGCTAACAATAGGTAATGTCCAAGGCCCACCCTTATGGCTAGTTGAAGCACGGAGGAGAAAAAGAACCACAAAAATGTCCACTCCCCTTTCACTAGCAGAGATGTTTATGGAACAACAGGTGACTAAAAGGTCAAAGAAGGCTCGTACCCTCCATATAACTTAGAGGGTCTCCAGATGGAAATGTGGTGGCAATAGTGGCAGCCCCATGAAATAACAAGGAAGAATCTAAAGAAGCGATCAAAGAATATACAATAACAAAGATTCTCCTAAGTGGAAAAAACCAAAGAGGAGAATTGGACCTCCTTGATGATGCAAGTCGGGTCATCTACGAAAGATATGAGAAGGAACACTAGAAGAAGAAAGAGCTCCAAGTGTTAGAGTCGAATCTTCGGAAGCTCTTAACAAGGTTAGCATCCCCCCTCTCTTCTGAAATATTGGAGGCCTCCACCTCTGGAATGTCATTCCCACAGGGAAACATAGATGTGCTTTGAGTAATGAAGAAGAAGGTGCTGACAGTGGATGGATGGATAGAGGAGCAATTGGAGGTGATTAGGAACTTTTTATTTGAATCCCTCCCAGAATTGTATAGTGCTCACAAAATTGTCAGTAAAATTGGCAGGATCGTCGGTGCATGGCAAACCCAAGGAAAGAAGTATGAGGATTGGAAACAGGGTAATCTTTAAGAAACCCCCCCTTCAAAAAAGGTGTAAAAAACTAGAGAAATTTTAGAAAACTATAGAGGAAATTATTAATTTTATTGACGAAAATTTTTTCTTTTCAAAGAAAAAAAATAATCTCATTTGGTGAATTGTGTTTTTATTTCAGAACTCCAAAATATATATTGGTGAATAAAAAATAGTATTTATAGTATAAAAAATATATATTGGTGAATGAAAAATAGTATTTATAGTATAAAAAATATATATTGGCGAATAAAAAATAGTATTTAAAGTATAAAAAATATATATTGGCGAATAAAGAATAGTATTTATAGTATTAAAAATATATATTGGTGAATAAAAAATAGTATTTATAGTATAAGAAATATATATTGGTGAATATTCAAAACATGTGTAGCTTCGGCAGGCTAAAAGGAGGGTCGATGCTGACAATTACAAAGATACGTAATGGTCAGGTTGACAGCATGCATGACTTCGGCAATTATATTGGCAGTTTGGAGTTGAAGGCCATGAAGATACGTAAAGGACAGGTTGATAGTGTGTGTGACTTCAGAATTTATGGTCGCATGTAGGATATGGGGGTTCTGAGGCCACGCTGGCAGTCGATGTAACTTCGTTGCAAAGTTACATTGACATTGACCACTGAAGTGCAATTAATGAGACTTATCGATGTCGAGATTTTGATTAGACATTCAAAATGATAATTTGTATGAGATATGAACTATGATTCATAAACATCATTATTTTTATTTTCAGAGTCAAGTCACCTTACGTGAAACATTCTTTCAAAATTTAATGCGGCTGCCAAGTTGTCAGTTAAAAATTTAAAATCGCAGCTAGGATATGGTGGTTCTGAGGACATGTTGGTAGTCTATGTAACTTGAGTAGTACATAATCATAGCCAAGATTTTGATTAGACATTAAAAAGGATAATTTTACGGGATATGAGTTGTGATTCATCAACATTCATTATTTTTCCTTTTGACTTCAGAGCTAAGTTATGCAGGATACAAATGTCTGCAATTTTTGTTTATCGATATTCATTAATTTCCTTTTTTGAGGCAAGCCACCTTACGTGAAACATTCCTTCCAAAATTATTATGGCTAGCAAGTTGGTGATTATTTTCTTTATATACTCCTTGGTAGTAAAATTGCAAAACACGGGGCGCTTTCTAAATTTCTAAATTTGGAATCTTGGATGACAAAATGGGTCTTCCAATGGCTGAGGGATCATCAAATGTGATCCCAGAACCTGTTATCCAACCAAATTTGGATATGGAGGAGAAGATTCAGCAGGATGTCCTCAGTCATCTTATGTCTGCAGCATGGGATCTTGCTACCAGTTATGCCATATACCAAAGTGACATGTTCGAACTTGAAGTAGAACATGACAAGGCGGAGATGCACGCCATTTTTTACGATCATGGCTTCAACTAGGAGGGGTTCCAGGAGGAGATGATCCGGTTATTTTTTGGTCTGCGCATCGACTGATCTTTTTTTCTTTGTGGATAGTATCATTATATTATAGTTTATACTATAACATATTAACAAATTACTATTAGTCTATTAGTATTAGGATATGTAGGAGTCAGCTATCAAACTGTCGGACTAGGCTTTTGTAATTTCCTCTGAAAGTTCAATGGATCTTAGGAAAAATTTTGTTACTTGTAATTTGTAAATACAAAATTTGAATGTACTTTTCATTTTGGTTTTGGAAATGGTTGGAAGCTTGTCGCTTCTCCTTCAGGGGAAACCACAACCGTTCAGAACTTCAATCACTCAGTGAATCTCAATCAGCTATTCAGTTACTAGTATTATGTATACCTAATACCAGTTTTTTAATTTAATAGTAATATTGTATACATATGAGAACTAGAAGACTCTTTTACAAATAGTGTTACTATTTTTAGTTTTACATGTTATTTGCTAATACTTCAAATTTCAATACTAAATAGTCAATACAGTAACATGTTACGTGAATCATGAAATTGAAGAATAGTTTTATAAATTGAAAAATATGTAAATTGTAATTATTAATTAACTTGAACTTTGAAGTATCTGTGAGTGTGAACTGTGATTCTGTATAAAATTATAAATACCTATTAACTGATTCAGAATGCTAAATCATGATTCACCTCACTGACTAAATGAGAATTCTGACGCTTCTAAAATTTAAATCCCACATGGCACATGGAAATTTGGAACCCACTCCAAGCTCCAAATTTATGCCTGGCTATTTCATAACTTCTCAATGGTTAATTTATTATGATGGTGATGGGTTTTGAAGTTATGCCCGGTTGTTTTGTAACTTCTCAATGGTCAAGTTTTAATGATGGTTAGGAGTTCTGAAGTTACGCCTGGTTGTTTCGTAAGGCCGTAACTTCTCAACAGTTAAGTTTTTATGATGGTGATGGATTCCAAAGTTACGCATGGCTTTTTTGTAACTTCTAAACAGTTAAATTTTTATGATGGTTAGGGGTTCTGAAGTCCCTACTAACTTCATTTGTAACTTTGTAAGGTGTTGAAAAGTGAGAGTAAGTTGCATGCCACGTGGAAAGTGCCGAAGAATGGAATGTTTGCAGAGCTTCGGTAGGGTTTCTTGGTCGTTTGTGATGGTGGTTACAACTTACAAAGTACAAGTGTCATGCCAGACTATGTCATAATATCTCAAGGTTTCATTTCCCTAGTCAGTTTAACAGTCCTAAAGTTTTGAAAAGGTGTTGCATGACTTTGCAAGTCTCATAGTTTTAGGATTTCAAATTCAAAGGGCCAAGGGCCAAGGCCCCTGATATGCAGGTAGCAATTTAGCAAAGTTGAGATAGGGACCTAGGTGTTGGTGTAATTAATTATTCCTAATTACACTTTACTTAATCTTACTTAGGTTAATGCATTGCATAGTAATTTGTGATTGAGACACCTAGGAGTGTGCACATCTATTAAGCACATGGTGTAGGAGAAATCCCACTTTTGGTGTGATAGTTATCTTCACATACCTCATTGTGTGTGACATCCACCTTTCATGCTCTTATCACATTATCATCCTAATCCAATGCACATACTTTATTGCATATTGGAGGATGATCCACATTTGGTGGACATGTGATTACACCTAGCATAGGTGATAGCTTATCAACTCCTTATCATTCTCTCTTATTGCCTTTCCTATATAAGGAGGCCTATTATGTAATCATTTCATTGGGCATTCATCAATTCATTGAGCATTGAGCATTGATTAATTTATTGGATCCATTCAATCCATCCTTGCATTCATATTTTCTCTCTTGTGCTTTTCTTCAACCTCTAGATCCTTGGTTCAATATTTGCTATTTGCAAATTCTTACATGGTATCAGAGCCATTGGAGCATTCTTGATCAACCGATTTGAAGAGATCTTGATGTAAGCTTTGAAGGTCCAAATCTTAGATCTGGCAACCAGTGTGTGATAGAGACGTCTTGGAGAAGATCTGACCTCACCATTGCGTCCGGGAGGTTATTTCAATTAAAATCGACTATAAACTCACCCATATCTGGCGAAAGTCAAATCTGAGGTAAAAAAAATTTGCAAATCGGACCGTACGACACGATCTACCTCTGGAGTACGATTTCAAAAAAAAAAATTATTCTATTATTTTTTCAAAAAAAATTTCCTATCAAAAAATTATTTTTTGGGTTGGTACGGCCCACGCATTATTTGTTTGAACATGGGGAATATTCCCTCACAATCGCGTCATAACACACATCACACGGTCAAACCCAAAGGCATCAGCAAGCACTGCCAAGGTCACTTGTTTGTTTTAAGTTCAGCCCCTTTGCACATATAAAAGGGTTAAAACCCTTTATCACAGCGCATGTGGGATAATACTCCCACAACGCCGCTTCGCCAAAGCCCCCCTCCAAGCAGTCCTCTGCACCACCACCACCAACTGTGCCTCCCTGTCGGAAGTCCACTGCCGAGCAGACCTCTATGCAACGTGGCCTCACTCTTCCACCAACGCACTGCCCGAGCACACCTCAGCAGCTACTCCTCCTCAATGGCGCTCTAATCTGCCAACGGCTAAACCCTCCGCTACCAGCACATCCTCCCTCGGCAGATCTCGCCTCCCCTCTACCGGTCACACATCCTCCACTGCTCATCAGCCTAGGCCACCACCTTGACGCCCACATGGCATTTTACAGACACGACCGCCATGCGTCAGCTGATCGAGTGCCACGCGGACATAGTTAGCCCAAATCCGAGCCCACTGCACAGTCAGCAGAAGTGCCACGCAGCTGCATCACGAAATCCTGACACACGAAGACACATAAGAAATATGGCCCCACACATCACCTACCACCTAAACCTCGCACATCAATATCCATACCATATGGATTTGTACGGACAAGCCACATCAGTGCCACATCAGTCGAAGGAGGCTTTTTGCTGACGTCACCTGACACATGAGCTTAAATTTGACAGTCGTTTAGCCATCAAAATAGGTGAAATTGGGTCTTCTGTGACGGCCATCAAACTATCAAATTTAACCCAGTGTTTTGCTGACATTAGCAGGGTTTGGAGATTTCCCAGCCTTCACCATTTGTATTTTTTATTTTGCTGTCCAACTTTGAGAGGCCATAACTTGGTCATCCGGGCTCCATATCGGGTGCAATTTTTTTTGAAATTGGGTAGAATTTCCTAAACTTTCTAGTGGTGGTGTTGATTTTGCATTTTGGTGGCCTCATTTGTCAAAAATTGCAGATCTTGTTGACTATTCCTATTTGTTCTTGATTTCTACAACTTTCAGGGCTTTGTTTGGGCACATACGGTAACATTTTGAGGTGAAATTTTTTTTAAAGTGCATGATTTTTCATCTACTTTCCAGATCTACAATCAGATTTGAGTGATTTTGGGTAGACATATCACTTTCAAAAATAGGTCATTTTGGGGCTATAATTGCACTTGGTTAATCCTTGGATTTCAGTTTTCTAATTTACATCAGTCATTTGAAGGAGTTATCAGTAGTTATCAATCATTATTTGGTGTTAATATGGATAATTCAAAGGTTAAAATCCTCACTCCATATAACTACCATGAATGGAAAGTATCTTTCAGTGATCATTTGTTGAGTCTTGGATTGCTTAGAATGACTCTTGGGCAGGATCAAGAACCTCAAAAAGGTGTTGTAGAAAGGCAAAAATGGTTTGATCAAAGGGATAAAGCACTTGGCTCTCTTAGATCATCCATCTCTCGTGACATGCTCTTTCATATTGAATCTTGCACAAATCCTCATGATGCTTGGATCACATTGGAAGGACTCTTTGGTAAACCTGATAGAATGAGAAAATTCAGATTAGAGAATGATCTCATAGGTCTCAATCCTAGGGATTTTGACAATATTCAAGATTTTTTCTCTAAGTTCAATACTATTAGATTGGAGCTTTCTTCATGTGGCATTGTTAAAGGGGATGAACAATTGATCTTTTCTATTCTTTCCAAGCTTGGTCCTGATTATTCTATCTTTGTTTCTACATTCTATGCTACTATGGATGCTCTTGGTAGTGCATACAAATTGCCCTCTCTTGATGAATTTGCAGCGCAGCTCACAAGGGAACAAGCAAAGTTGGCACACATGGGTTAGTTGAAGCCTTCCACACATCAAGCATTGATTGCAAGTGAGTCTACTTCAAAGGCTTCTAATGGAAAAGGAAAGAAACACAATAAGGATCCTAAGCCTCAAGACAAAGGTAATGAATCTTCTTCACCAAAAAGTACTGAATCCAAGTCCTCTTCAAGAGAGGAATCATCTAGAAGAAAGAGAGATAAATGTGCATATTGTCAAAAGTTAGGACATGATGAGCATAAGTGCTTTCAAAAGAAGATTGATGAGCTAACTCACATTATTCAGAAACACAACATTAAGTTTCCCTCATCAGTGTCTACTCCTTCTACACATTTGGTAGCTTCTACATCTCCATCATCATCCAAAGACAAAGGTAAAGGACAAGCACTCATGGCTTCCACACATCTTGAGCAAGGTAAATGGTTTCTTGATTCAGGTGCATCACATCATATGGCATCCTCTATGGATATGTTTTCTTCTATTGAGCCTTGTAATTCTCCTAATATTTTGATGGGTAACAACACATTCATGAGAGTTTGTGGGAAAGGTTCTATTCCTATGGGAGAGGGGACATTTAATGATGTTCTTTGTGTACCATCCTTGACCACTAATCTCCTTTCTATTTACCAAATTACACATGGGGCACAAGGTAAAATTGTTGAGTCCACTCCTGATTATGTCTACATTAGAGACATGGAGACTAGAGATGTCATAGCTATGGGAGTTGTTGATCATACATCCCGCTTGTATTCTTTTTCCACTTTTGTTGATAATGATGATGATATACATGATGTACCCATCCCTTTTCCAAGGGATAATTATGAGGATAATTTTGGGCACTTGAATCATTTTGTTGTTGAGACAAGTGTTGATCTTCCTACTCCTCAACTTCCTGCTTCTTCAGACATGGGCTCTACAATTCAGCAGGATGATCATAGTGTTTCAGATCTTGCAGAGTGTGATGACTACTTGGATGCATCTTCAGCATTTGTTGATTCTCATGATGTAGATTTTGAAGACATACATGAGGGGGTTTCTCTTTCCCTTGATGACAGTTTCATCATAGATGGGGACACTTCTTCACCTTCTTTGGAGATTGGTGTACTTGATTCTTCTCCTTCTTCACTTGATTTGTCACATGAGGTGATAGATTCTTTGATCTTGGAGAGACCTATTCAGTCTTAAGAGATTCATGCATGGAGCTCTTCATCTTCTTCCTCCTTCCATTTGCACAAGGGTTGGCTTCTTCATCATTTGATGTATCTCTTTCTTCCTAAGGGGAGACATGTTTCTTGTAAGCATTGGCTTATCTATTGTTTGCAGGTACTCTTCATCAACATGGGAGCTTCTACATTATGGGGGGGATATCATGTCTCCAACTATCCTTCTTATGGGGGGATACTTCTTTGTATATACATGATGTATGTAGTTCTTGGGGGGTCTTGAGTACTCCATCCATCCATGCATCTTGTTTTCTTCTCTCTTTTTGGGGGAGGGTTTTTCCCATGAGGTTTTCCCTCTTTCTCCACTTTATGAGAGTTATACATTTCATTTATTGCATTTTGTACATGGGTACCTAACATGGCCTAGTAGCCAAGACCCATCTTGCATTGTGAGTTTAAGTGCATTCCCCTAAGTTGCACTTAAGGGGGGGTGTTGGTCTAATTAATTATTCCTAATTACACTTTACTTAATCTTACTTAGGTTAATGCATTGCATAGTAATTTGTGATTGAGACACCTAGGAGTGTGCACATCTATTAAGCACATGGTGTAGGATAAATTCCACTTTTGGTATGATAGTTGTCTTCATATACCTTGTTGTGTGTGAGATCCACCTTTCATGCTCTTATCACATTATCATCCTAATCCAATGCACATACTTTATTGCATATTAGAGGATGATCCACATTTGGTGGACATGTGATTACACCTAGCATAGGTGATAGCTTATCAGCTCCTTATCATTCTCTCTTATTTCCTTTCCTATATAAGGAGGCCTATTATGTAATCATTTCATTGGGCATTCATCAATTCATTGAGCATTGAGCATTAATTAATTTATTGGATCCATTCAATCCATCCTTGCATTCATGTTTTCTCTCTTGTGCTTTTCTTCAACCTCTAGATCCTTGGTTCAATATTTGCTATTTGAAAATTCTTACACTAGGGTTAGATGTACCATTAGCGTAACTTCAGCAACACGCTAATTATTTTCTCTCAGGTCGCTGCCAAATCTGCCAAATCTATGCTGGAAGTGACAGTTGACAATGACAATTTTTTGAAAAAGGTAATTACTAATCTCATGTGTGTGTGCTTGATGAGATTTTAATTTTTAATAGAGTAGGTGGCCTAGTGGTTGGTTGTGAGTTTCTTATTAGTTATTAAAGACATTGCACACTTCACAAAGCATCCATAAATTTCAGAGTCGAAGAGCAACAGAGAGTTGAAACCTTTAAGTGCATAAAAGGAGCTTACTACTTAGAGTTTAGTATACATAAAGAATGGCAGAGCAAGGATCTCCTGATGTTGTTGTAGTATCAGGAAAGAGTTTTCCTTCAAGAACAAAGAGGCCAAACATATACGCTAAAGAATAGATGAAACAATTACTTGGATCCTCAAATTTGCAATCAGCTAACGCTTATGAATGGAGGGACCCTTATGCATTCCGTAGGGATGTTGTTTGCCCAAACACAACTGGGTATGAGCTCTTCATGTATTTCTATAATAATAGATTGAGAGGCCCTCCCGTTTAAAACCCATGCGACAGGAACTTGGGAAAGTTGATAGTACCTGAGGTATTTTTGGATGTAGACCTCATGAAAGTGTTAATTGAAGCATACAATCCAGTGACACAAGCTTTCCACAGGCAGGACAAGTCGATACTCTACATGTTAGATAGAGCAACTTTTATTCAAGCTTTCAACCTGTTGGGACCTATGAGTGTGGATATTGACCTAGTAGAAGAGGAGGCCCTATTTCATAGATAGAAAAGTTACTACACTAGAAGGGTTATGAGGAAGCATATTCCTAGACAAAATAAAGAGGTAGGGTTGTTGCCAAAGAAGGTTGCAGATTCATTTGATATTAAGCTTTTTTTCCCCTATTTCCAGAATACCATCTATGGTCTACACAAAGTTATTGGAATAGATGGAGGTTTGACAGTGACTCCTGACATTTATGTCATGGCTACAGATGTTCAGGGAGTTTGATTATGTGGGGCACATAATCAATGAAATGCACACTGAGTTGATGATGGCAAAGACTGATTTGAAAAGCTTCAAGTTCAATCGCTACTCCATGATGATGCACTCGATCCTCTATTGCAATATTGGCTACATCAATCTAGAGTTCATCAATGAGACTAAGAATGTAGGAGGAACTGTTATGCTTTAGCTTTGGACCAGGTTATGGGATAGAAGTCACCATTTCTCTAATTCCATTGCTTTTTATAGTGATTTTATGGATCCAATAATGAACATGTTAGGTATTGTGAGGAATAGATTTCCTTTACTAGTTAGAAAATTGCTTAGACCCCTAGCATTTAAAATTGACAATGAAATTAACCACAATTAGGGTGATATTTTTTTTTTATGAATTTTTCTATTATAAGAGTGTATGCTTGCCCTCAACCTCCACACATACTGCCAAAATATGTCCCAGAAAGATTGGCAATAGTAGAATTCATGTGGCAGATTATCATGATGGATAGAGAACACTTAGGCCCTAAAAGACATAAGGGAACCTTTCTAGTAAGGAGGTTCCAAATAGGGGATTTCTCTACAGGTAAAGATGTTGTGGACCAAATCCATGAATTCTTGAGACAATTCAGATTGCCCTCTACTAATGCAAGGATGTATGACCCTGAAGACTTCATTAGAGGAGCATTGAGAGAAATGAGGAATCACAATTTGGCTCAAAATCAGCCTATGGTAGATGAGGATGTTATTAGAAATGTTCTCGGTGAAGATATATGTGAGGAGAGAACCCTTAAATGGGAAAATATTGTAAGGGTAGAGGAATAATTGAAAAAGGCAGACCCTACCTTCCCCGGTTTCTTTCCTGATCTCAAATATGTGTCGAGAATTGACATGTGTATAGAGAATTATGAAGATATTATGTCTAAATGGCTAGACATCCCTAAGGAGAAGGAGGAGGATAGAATAAACCCTGAGGAAGTTAAACTTGATGTGGTATTTATGGTAAAAGCAAAACAAGCTGAGCCATCCACATTTGAGTAGGGGCCATCAAAGAAACAAAAGTTGATGAATGTACCACAAAATTCAAGGCAAAAGGCACTACAAATCCTGCCAGGTAATTGCAATTACTTTGTTGACTTAAGACAAAAAAAATTTGACATCACAGGTAGAAGAGGGAGAAAAGGCCCTAGATGAGTTAGAATTGGCTGCAACTAGATTGGATGAAAAGGTCATCCAAGCTAAAGAGTTTATAGATGATGATGAATTCATCAAGTCTGATGAGTTTAAAAATTTTCTCTTTAGAGTTAAGAAGAATGAATTAACATTATCTTTGAAAATAGGGGAATCATAGGAAAAGACTATTGAAATGATTGAAAAATTATAGGCCTATGATCCCAACAGTGAAACATTAACTGTGGAGGAGGCAAGAGATCTTGTGAAGAGAAGTGGCATGTTGTTGATCCCTGGATGGGACTTAGAGTCCTCACTCTTAATTGACCAAATCAAGAGGCATGATAAAGTTGTGGCTTATTAATCTTTTGGCCCTGATGGACTACAGAGGGGTTCTGGATTCAATATGGAAAGTAAGACACTGGTAGTATGGTGTGTGGCCCCAGAATCTAATAAGCCTAGATTGGTTGACATCCAAGACATGGCACAGGGTAGCCAATTAATATGGAGGTTGTAGGACACTACAAGATCAGAGATAGAAAATCTCCTACATCATGCATCCTCCATGAATAAGGCAGTGGTTGAGGACTTAGAGAACAGGCTATCAAGGACATTCAGAGATTATGTGTCAACTAGGAAAAAGTTTGAAGAGGAACTGAAGAAGAATTTTGTCCTGGATAAGACTGTGAAGGAGCTAAAAGATGAAATAAATAGTCTAAAAAATCAGTCCAGGGAATTTACAGAGATCTGTGATGATGGGGTCCAAACTGAGTATGAGGTGGGCTTAGCTCTAGAACTTGCAACAGAAAAGATAATAATGGACATTGATCAGCCTGCTGATACTGGAATTGCTAAAAAGGAGACTTTGATGAAGGTGTTATTGCACAGAGTAAATATTTTAAAAGGGAAGTCTCAAATAGTTCATGGTGCTTTCATTTCTTTGCAAGGGATGGAATATCAATGTTCTAATGCCTTGTCTATACTAACCCCCTTATTTAATACTTTGGGCCCATACTTGCAATTCTTTGATAGGTTAGTTTTACTAATGGGAAAAAAAATGGAGTTACCTGAAAAAATAATTAATGTTAAGGAAATGGTGTTATTAGTAAAGGATTTGTATGCATTTTTCACTGGCAAGTTACAAATCATTCAGGAAAAGCTAAAGGTTTTTGTTGAAGAGTCTGAAGGATATATCCCTGCTATTGTGGACACAGAGGAACACTTGAAGGAATGGCAGGAGTGGGTTGATTCTTTCAACCAAATTTTGGATGCTAGCAAGGTGGCTTCTTATTTTGTTGGTGATGCTGACATTTCAACTTTTTATGAAGTTGTGGATGAATTGTTCAAGCAGGAGATTGACATGAATAATTTTGTTGTTGAATCTTGAGTCATAACGGATGCCAAGTGGAATAGATGCCTTGAATACTTGGATACAGTTAGAGCGATAACTTGGCCATCAAAGAAGGAAATTGTTGTGTGGGAAAACATTGGAGAGATTCAAGCCTTGTCAAATTGACATGGATAATGGAAGTAGTTGAGACAGTTCTGGTATAAGATGAAGAGCCAATAGAGGGAGGTCAGTTAATTCAAACAGGGTATCTTATCTTTGTGGTTCACCTGCTGTGGATACACCTTTGGTACAAACCAAGACTGATTCTGAAGAATCTAGGCTGGCAGCTGTCGCTCTTATAACTATTTCCAAACTTCTTTACCAATGTTAATTTTTATTTTCTCTGGTAGTATGGTCATTAATCATTGACATTGATGTATAAATTTCAAGGAAGTTAATACAATTATACAAGGATATTTTATAATTTTTTGATAGAAGTCTCTGGTACTATGATCATTGATCATTGAATTTGATGTATAAATTTCAAGGAAGTTAATACAAGGATATTTTGTAATTTTGTGATAGAAGTCTCTGGTACAATGATCATTGAATCTTGATCATTGATGTATAAATTTTAAGGAAGTTAATACAAGGATATTTTGTAATTTTCTGTGCCTTTGTAATTTTGTAAAGAGCTCAAGATTGCAGTTGCAATTTGTTTTAAAATGAATGTAATAATGTATAATATCATATTATTATATTAATATTTTCTTTTAGGAAATTAGGAATTTATGAATTATTAAATTAAGTAAATGCTTTTGCTTCAAGGAATTAAGGAATTAGGTAAATGCTTAGTATTAGGAAATTAGGATTCAGGAATGACTAATGAGTATGACAAATAATAAATTGACAATTTCTAGGAAATTAGGAAGCTTTGACCACCGGAAATGTTCCAAAGTTATGCTTGGCTATTTCGTAACTTCTCAACAATTAAGTTATTATGATGGTGATTGGTCCCAAAGTTACGCCTGGCTGTTTCGTAACTTCTCAACGATCAAGTTTTTATGATGGTTAGGAGTTCTGAAGTTACGTCTGGTTGTTTCGTAAGTTTGTAACTTCTCAACGGTTAAGTTTTTATGATGGTGATGGGTTCCAAAGTTATGCCTGGCTGTTTCGTAACTTCTAAATGGTTAAATTTTTATGATGGTTATGGGTTTCGAAGTCCCAACTAACTTCATGTGTAACTTCGTAAGGTGTTGAAAAGTGAGAGTAAGTTGCATGCCATGTGGAAAGCGCCAAGGAATGGACTGTGACATGTGTCAATGGTCGGATTAATATTTGTCACTTTGTCAGCAACAGTTCTGAACCTACAATAGTAATGATCAAGTGGTTACTGAGCTTCGCAAGGGTTTATTGGCCGTTAGTGTTGGCGGTTACAAAGTTGTGATGAAGCATTTGGTGGATTGGCGTAACTTGGGAAAGGTTAATCAATTACAAGATTAAATAGTTCAAAGGTTATGAAAGGCTTTGTGTGGGACTTTGCAAGGTTATATGATAGCGGAGATATTAAGAAGACCGTCACCGTAACTTCGGAAGGGTTCCAAAGGCCTCTAATTTACATGTAGCAAAGTTGAGATAGGGTTAGATGAACTATTTGCATAACTTCGGAACCAGGCCAGCTTAAGTTTTGAATCTTGATTCTTGATTCTTGAAATAACATATTAGCCTGGTTGCATGACTATGAGGCATTGAGGGCCAAGGCGTTTACACTTTACAGTGAGGAAAAATGACATTAATAATTATATGATTATAGTATATACTTCAAATTTCATGAACATTCTACATTACAAAAATCATGAATTCAAATTACAAATTACAAAAATCATGAACAATACTTATTACTTGTAATATGAGTCAAATTGTCAATTTTCAAGTCCAACAAGTACAATAATAACTAAAAGGTAATAAGTATTAAGTATACAGTGTATAAATACCTATTAATCAAAATTTGAATGCTAATTCTAAATCACTTCACTCACTCAGTGAGCAGTCTGTAGCTTCTATATCCCACATGGAATCCACCTCCTAAAATTGACTAGTAGCAAGAGCTTCTTTATTCTGAGTTGGGTATTCAAAATCAAAAAATTATTCATCTTCATTCTGAGTCTGGGACCAAGATCCATCATTTTTCTCAGAACTAGCAATAGCACCAGTACCACCAGGTTTTGAAGTGTTCAAAAGCCCTCGTCTTTCATGCATGGAATTCCAAATTGTCAATGCCCTATCATAAGGAAAGTCTCTAACATTGTACTAAGTTACAAACAACCTCAAGCAAGTTTCCAAATTTTTGTCTAGTTTGTTTATGATCTTTGATTTCAAAAAACCCAATGCACTGAAAACTCTTTCATCTTCCACTGACCCCAATATCATTGTTTGACATAAATTAGCAAGCTTGAAATATTCTGACATTGAATCACGCAATACTTCACTCTACTCTATCCTTTTCCAAAGCCTGGTTATTGCACCAAGTTCAAATGGATTCTCCAAGTTTTTTATCTGCAATTTCATACATGATGCAAATTATCTACATTGTTTTTTAAGATTAGCTGAATCTAAAATTCCTTCAATTGGTTGTCCATTGCAATCTGCATGTTTTGAAAACTCTCTGATCAATTCATCAATTTTTTTATGAAAGATGTGTGCATCAGTTTGTTTATCTCTAAAGTTTTTCTAAAAATGAGGAAACACACAACCCATGGCTTCAAGAATTTCTTCTCAAGGGAATCTTTCATGAATCTCACTTGAAAGTCAGTAGGAAATTGACTTCAAATTATCACTAACAGATTTAACAATCCTGTCAAAATCAGCCCTTTTAACTGGAAGTAGTCTTCCTCGCTTGCCCGTCTTAGATTGGTGCATTGGTATTCCATATCCTTTCACAAACACACATAAATCATTTTTTGCATTAAATTATAAAAAATTCTCAGCATGATTCAAATTTGTAATTGTTTGCCACCTGAAAAAATTTGGGCTTTGAATTGTTGTCATATCTAAGTACAGACAATCCAGGGCAATGCATATCATTCTACGTAAACTGTTATACTCATGGATATACATAGTTTTGTCTTGGGCTTTCTTAACAAGTTTTTTCATTAAATCCAACATGGGGAGAAGACTAGCTAAAGTTAACAGAGTCTCTATATCACTTAACTTATGTAACAAATTAGGAGCTTTGTCTACTGCGAGGTGTTGCTCATATATTAGTCTGATCAAGGATTGATATTCTATTAGAACTCTTTCTACTCGTCCATGCAAAGAGATCCATCTGGTCTCAACATCCTTGAGAAGCTTGTTTCCTAGTGTTACTCCCTCTGAAAAAATCTTAAATTTTGCAAAACGTTTAGGACTTATGTAGAAGTAAGAGTATATTTCGCGAACTAGATCTTCAACTTTTGACACTGTAGGAAAATTGCTTACAATTTTATATGCTAAATTCATTCAATGGGCCATGCAATGTATGCCAAGCATGTAAGGTGCAATACTAGTTTGTAATCTTACACAAAGACCATTCCTTTGACCTTGCATTACTACAGCTCCATCAGCTCCAACACACACTAACTTCTTTCCAATTGTCAAATCATCCATACCAGCAACTTTGTTCAAAGCATTCTTCACTTCAAAATATAAGTTTTATGTTCTTGAATTGTCCCTCATTTTACGAACACATAGTAGATGAGCTTGAAAGACATGTTCTTTTACTGTATACACATGCATACAGACCCAAGCAGTGTTATCTACTATAGTAACTTCATCTATGGATAATGAAATGAATCTAGACTATTTTACTTTCTCCTGTAAATTTTTCTTTTCCAACTCAGAAAGACAGTTTTCCATTTCCCATCCAACGTTTGTTGACCAATGTGACATAGGATAGTGAGGAACTCTCAAAAAGGATAATAAATTACCATATTCTAAGAAGTCTCTCATAGGAAAATGACCTCTAGACATAATATGAAAAACAACACTCATCTGAATGGTCTTTGCCAAGTTTGCTTCATTGACTACATGTTTAAACCCAGCCTTGATTAGATTTTCACTACTAGCAATTACTATCATTCTCTTGTTATTCTCTTCATATTCTATGGCATACTTAACATGAAGACATTCTTCCTTTGATTTTCATCTCACTACTGATATTTCTTGTCCTTCTATGATCTATTTTTCATAAACCTTACCAATATGCTTTTCTATAGTGTCAAGCTTTAGCTACAACTTCTTCTCTCATTTTTTTTTCTAGGTACAAATATTACACTTGCATTCTATTGGTTGTTCATCATTGTTTAGGACTGGTTCAATGAACCAGTACTTTTCTACCCAATCAAACTTAAAATTTCTTGTCATTTCTCACTCCCGCCCCATTTTTACTTCCATTTTTCTTTTCTTCCTACCAACATCATTATTATCTTCATTACTAGCATTTTCATCCAACTGGTTCTGTGTATCCCTTATAACATATTCTGTCATGCCACCATTGTTATCCTCATTTGATGCACTTTGATTTTCATTTAACTCAATGACAACCCCAACTTGTGGTAGTGGTACTGGTGACCTACTGTGAATGGCTTTTGCACTTGCAATTGCAGAAGTTGATGGAGCAGAAACATTGCCAACTCCAAAGAAAGCCTTTATGGTAGTATATTTAATTTTTGGGTGTTTTGATGGCCTCCCAGACCCTTCACTTCCCTGAGGAGTCTTACCCTGCCCTTCACTACCCTAACGATTAGGATTCTTACCCTTGTCTAGCTTTCCAATCCCTTCACTACCCTGAGCACAGTGAGAAATCTGAGTCTCAATTTCAACCTCCCTTGACATCTCAATCCCTTCAGCAGCCTGAGGATACTCAGGATAGTCACCCTTATCCAACATCTTGACCTCTCACTAGTCACTAGGAAATTAATAGCAATACTGTGAAATGTGAATAAATAATTGCTTACCTTGGTCTAGCTTCCTCTGAATTCTAATTCTCTGAAATGTTGAATCCTCTATTTACTATTGCAAGATTACTATTTGTAAATTTGGCCCTCCAAAATTTTGTAACGGGAAACAAAAACTAAAAGACTAACAAATCTCATATTAATTTATATCAATCCATTATTCAAATTCCATTTTTGTTTTAATTCACGAGCTTTTGGTGTAAATGTGTTGACCTGAATGTAGGAATTAACAAATGGTTGGCGAAATAGGTCGTGGTCAATATAACAATTAATTAACGGTTGGTGAAATAGGTCATGGTCAATATAACAATTAATTAACAATTGGTGAAATAGGTCGTGGTCTATATAACAATTAATTAACGGGTGGCGTAATAGGTCATGGTTAAAGATAACACTATAAACCATTTGGCTATTTTAGATTTTATATGCAATTCATAATTAATACCTTTGGCGAATAAGAGACCATTAAAAAAACCACGTCGAATTGGTTAAAAGGCAAATATATTAGTCAACCCTCATCAAATGGAAAATCTTATTGGCAATTCCAATGAATATTTAACCATTACCATGTCAAGATTGGGTGATTGGAACCACTGTATACCGTGCGCGATTTGCCAATTCCACCAAAAATATTTCCCAGAATTTTCCAAAAGGTGAATATTCGCCACTAAAACTTATGTTGATTAGAAAGAATGCCTTGGAGAAGTTTTGAACCTGTGAGAAGGCAACTTGGTTGAAACAAAGATTTTAGGGGAAAAAATTTACCAGTTCCCAAAGACCCAATACACGAAACTTACTTTCAAAATCAAGACAAGCAAGCAACTAGTTAAGGTCTTAAACGATCATAAGATTGAGGTCTGGGGTCCAATGGACCAATTCATTGCATTTATTTATGAGGTGACATCTACACCAAATTTGGTGTACCCGTGAATTTGCACCCCTATTGATTCTTTACTGGTTAGATTTGACAAGTGAGCTAATGCACAATTCATCCCTCGGGAACTTTTTATAGCTCTGTTATGGGAAGGCTCTCCCAACTAATGTTGAAGGCTCGCGATGCCACTAGAGCAGCTTCTGAAATAAAAAGAAAAGTTGAAGATGCAAGAGACCATCTTGAAGAATCCATAAGTAGCATTAACTGCCTAAAGCAAGTAGATTAGGAAGATGTGACTAAGATATTGGAGGCCTTCTGAAATTCCAAGAACAATAAATTCTTCAGCTTCTTGGACTTTTCTCCCGCGAACCCATATTCTTCTATTTATCATTCTTTGAGCGCAAGCTCCCAGAGTATGGAGTTTTTATTTTTGTATTCTTTACAGTGGTCAGTATCGATGATTTTTCCAGAGTCGACTGACCATCATCTTAGATTGTTTTTAGAGGTTGAGCAGACACAATATGACCCAAAAGTGATAGGAGAAAGATAAAAGACTACAGACATTATCCTGACTCCCAAGACATTCCAGCATTTAATATCTGGCATACACAAGGAGTATTTGGAGATATGGAGTCATCATTGCATTCACAGAGCGCATTGCTTGAGACATTTGTACTGCACTAGTCACATATGTCCGCTCTGGTGGTATCTTCTCGATGATTATTTCCCCCAAATTTCTCATTCTTCTTCCTCCCCTTTCCTATTCTTTCCTTTTCAGTTATTGTAGCATGATGGGGTATTTCTGATAGCAAAGGTAGTACAGGTTGGGAATATTGTATTTTATGAAAACAAATGGGTTGTAAATCCCTATGTAGATAGCACGTTGTCTATAAATAAGAATTTTGACGCTTTTCCAAGGGTCGGCAAAATTGATGATTTTGTTGTCCATAGCATTGTTGCGCTATTGCTTTCAGTCTAGTTGCTAGTGTTTTCAATAGATTAATGCTCCCTTAGAGCCATAAATGTACCAACTAGTGATGTTGGCCCTCTTAAACTAATGAAGGAATAAAGACTGCTCTTGGTGCTATACTTCGTGTTGTTCTTCATTTTGGATTTAGCTAATCTCTTTCATGTTGTACGCTTCTCTATGTCCTCTACTCAAATTTCTTTGATAGATAACTGAAATGTTTTTGCTTTCAATGCTATTGTATGTTTCGGTTGATGGTCGTACGTATCTTTAGTATGGTTACTGGTTCTTCATTTGAGCATTGTTGATGTTTGGAAATTCACAGTATGACTATAGGTAGATTTCTACTAACTCTGGTCCATCTTTTGTGTTTTATTTTTTTAAGCTAACAACTACTTGCAGGAATCCTCACCCGCTCTAAATCTTTGATGTCTAATGAGCATGAAACCAGCAAGCCCTTTAACATAAAAATAGTCACTTTCCCAACTGAACCATCCATGCACCATCGTGACCTGATTAAAAGGTGCTTGGAGGCTAGGAGATTTCACTCCCTGGTAAACCTTTTTAGGAGAAGTTTGTCAGTACCCTGGTCTCTGATGACAGTCTCCAGTGACAACTCTCTCTCCCTAATGGGGAGGCCATCACAAAGTCCTATCAACAAGTTCCACAATTTTGAATGTGATCAAGATACTCCTTGGAGGCATCGATGTCTGCATCATGAATAACATCCCTGGCAATGTACTCAAACATAATCATATGCTCCATCTGTGCAGAGGTCTCATCCAATTCTAGTCCATCTGTGTGTGTGACTGTGACGCCTCACCCATAGCCCGTCATAGCTTTTTCAATTCCTACATTTGCTAAATGCTTAATCGATACTTAATTTTGATTCACTATGGTTTTAGACTCTTTTGTCATAGATTTTATCACTTTATATGTGATATGGACACTACCTTTTTGATGTCTAACGACTACCTTGTGATATTAATATGGATCTACATTTATGGTTAATCTGGTTTTATGAATGCTAGGGTGAAATGATGAGAGTTATTTTTATGACTTATCGGGTAATTAATATTTGATGTAATAATAATGCTTTGGCTTTCTATTAAGTGTTGCAAGTAAAAATTTCTTATTACATGATGTGTGGATATATATATGTTTTAACGAATGAGATAAGATAAAATTAATGTGCAAGTGAATTTCAATTGAATAGGTGATGTTGCAAATGAGTTGTAAGTTGAACATAATTGATTTATATACGTTGAGGATTATATTTCTTGGATTACTGAGAGAGATACCCTATCCCGTCATAGCTCTTTAGTTGTACAATTGAGAGAGATACTTATTTGATACTCTTTTAATGTTAGATGCACACTACTTTATGATGTTATGATTATTACCTTGTGACATTAACATGGTCTTGCATTATGGTTAACCTTGTTTTATGAATGCTAGGAAGACATGATGAGAATTAATTATATGACTTATTAGGTAATGGATATTTGATGTAATTATGATGTTATGGTTTCCTATTAAGTGTTGAAAGTGAACTTAATTACATGTGTGTGTGTGTGTGTGTGTGTGTGTCTATATATATATATATTCACGAATGAGAAAAGTTAAAGTTTATGTGCAAAGGAATTTCAATTGATAATGTGATGTGCAAATGATTTGTTAAGTTGTTTATAATTGATTCATATATGATGTGGATTTAGATTACTTGGACTACTAATGTTGGATTTAGTGTGTAGGGAAATAGACCATGGTACTATTATCGGGGATCCAAACATAGGCCAATGTGAATTCAGTTCGAGCCAAGGTTGCGTCTAAGTAAAGAAAAAACCTCGTTGTGTTGTATTTATTTCATAAATGTAATGAGCTTGTGATGTTTTTAATTTAATTTGTATTTTGTAAATTGTTATGTGAGTGCTCTAGTGGATATGCCATATGGCTTGTGATGTGTAATTTATGTTGTGTCACTTGAAACTTGTAGGTGTACTTGTGGCCATGACATGTCCACTTGAGGATTGGATGCCCATCAACCTAGGATAGTACCCTTTAGGTTCCCCATGTGAATCCCTTGGTTAGGGAGCTTGAGGAGATGTCTTGTCATAGATTTTTGAATTTGAACTTGTCATGAGTTTTTGGGAGGTTGAAAAGGTGCCTAGGGGTGTGTTTAGGATTTTTTTTAGTTAGCCCACATGGTATACCTATGGGTAAGGGTCATTTTTCACAATAGGACAACCCATAGTTGACCAAAAGACCCTTCCAAAAGTTGATTTTCCAAGATGACCGAAAATCAACTTTTGGGACCAAGTTTTGGTAAGAACACCATCCACTAGAATGATAGTCATTTGCCCACATTTTTAGGTTACCCTTGTAAGGGACCATTTTTAGTAAGCTTGTAAGGGGCTTGGGGAAGACCACCCAATGAAAAGGAAACCTTATCCCTAGGTTTTTGTGGGAAGTTGTGTGGAGGCCTTTTTAGTGGGGACTCTTCATTTTGGAGAGTTTGAACACCCACTCTCTATCTTAGAGACTAGGACTAGATTTGGAAGGAGGAAAAGGCTTGGAAAAAAAGGATTTAATCATCAACACTTGACATTTTTTCTTTGGACTTAGGTTGGTGGCTCCAACTTGAAATTTCTTGTTGTTTCTTTTGGTATGAGAAAAATATGGTGTTTTTGTTGTAGAGTTCTTCATGTTCTTGATAGATATGTAAGGCTTGTTTGTTCTTACATTCTAGTAGATGTATTTTGCAAATCTTGTGTTTGGTTTTGTTTCTATTATGTGATTTGAAGTTGTGAAGCATTGTGTTCTCTTTTCTTTTTTCTTTTTCTTTTTGTTGATAGGGAGTCTCAAGGCCAAACTCACCCTTGGAGGGAAGAGTACCCTTGGGGGTGAAGTATTTAGGACTATCCATGGATGTAGAGTCTCTCCTCGGGGAGGAGAGGAACAAAACATGGAAGTATGGGCTCCATGTATCCATTTCACTCTTTGTTTTGGGGGCCATAAGGGATTTTCTATGGCTTTATGCCTTGGGGGTCATAAGGGATTGTTGTGCATTTGGGAAATGGTGAGAAGTTGTTTGTAAAGACATGTGAAGGCTTGTTCTTATTTCTTTTGATATGGGCTTTCCAAGTAATGTTGGAAAAGTTGTTGTTAAGCCATGTGAAGGCTTGTTCTGATTTCTTTTGATATGGGCTTTCCAAGTATGGTTGGAAGAGTTGTTGTTAAGCCATGAGAAGGCTTGTTTTTATTTTACTTTTGGAATGGATTTTCTCTCCATAAAGTTTTAGTCCACTTCACCCCAAATTCATGGGACGATATGTGACCCATTGTGAAAGCCATGGATGGGAATTTTATTTTTGTATGTGTTGAATTTTTGATTTGCTCATTCTGTTTGCTTGTGTGTATCCTACCTGTGTTTGGTTCCCCTAGCTTGGGGGTGGTCTTGTAAAGACCTAGGTTGGGAGGTGAGCATCCCATGGTCTTTTCGATGTCTTATTTTTGCAGATTATGGACTTGCTTGGAGCTCTTGAAGTGGAAGATTTAGTTTGTGAAAAAGAAATATATATATATATATATATATAAGTTTTGTGTTTATGTAAATGTTGTATAAAAGATTGAGATTGAAAACTATTCTCTTTGAAAGATTGAGAAATAAGATGCATATTCTATTTATAAGAATAGAATAGTAAATGAGTAGGAGTTATTTTCTCTGCATTTCCTTATCTGTATGAAATGGCAAATTGTACATGTATAATATCATAGAAATCTGCTTATAAAATAAGAGAGGCACATTTATAAGTTTTGTTCCTAACTAAATCAGTAAAGTTGGTTATCTCCCTTATTTTCTTTCCATTTATAGACATATTGTGGCTAACTATTGGCCTTATAAAATGTAAATCTGCACTTTCATTTAAATGGGTAATTCAGATTTTTCAAAAGATTTTGATATTTGTTTTAATATATATCCTAATGTAAATCTGCATCTTCTTTTATATTGTAAGAGCTTTAAATTCTATTGTTTGTTTTAGTTCCCAAAAAGAAAGAAAAAGAGCCAAAGGCATGTTTAAATTTATGCCTAAAAGCATCTCATTTTTTTTACATTCTTGTTTATGTAAGTCTTAAGAAAATGATTAATGATTAAGTCCATGCATACATTTATATCTATATATATATAAAAAAGGATCTGATTTCTTTTCATACTATCATTCTAAATGTTGTTGTTTTAGGAATAGGAAAACATTTTCTTATTACACATTTGCTATATTTTTTTAAAAATGGGTTACTTTTAGAGAGGAAATTTGTGGGCATCAGGCCACAGTTATGGAAGCCACAGGTATGTGTGGAGGTAGTAATTCTATCATTTTATTTGTTTTAGGTGCTACTAACTCTTTTTTTTCTCCCTAGGTTGTGGATCGTTGTAGGCTAGCGGTAGCTAGACAAGCCGTTGGATGAGAAGTAGAATTAGCCCCGGGATCTAGGATATCCATCCCACCCCTTTGTAAAAGGCTTTTCATAGTTCATGACATCCCTTGTAAGACCTTTTCTAATCAATATTCTCCCTACGCATCACCTTTTGGAGGGGATTGCAGCCAACCTTGGGCACTGAGCTTATTTTAGCCCCACTTAGCACCATGAGTCGGATAGTTAGTCAATGAGGGTTAGTTAGGTGTTGAAGTTTACAGTCTACATGTATGTCATGGACCATCAAACTAGGCAGGAGGAGTACCTTCTTTTGGAAGAATTTTCCTACCATTATGAGCATCACACTATGCTAGGTATGCCTCCCTATCAAGTGTTTTATGACAGACCATGTAGAACGCCTTTGAGTTGGACCTGTGGGTAACCTAATTTAGACAACGTCTTAAGGAAGTACATGGTAGGTAGTAGAAGTTTGCAAACATGAAGAGAGAGGATCTTAGTTTATGGTTGGGGATAGAGTTTTTCTATCAATGTGGCCACAAAGGAGTCAAGTCCATTATGGAAAGGGCTCTAAGCTTGCACCCAGATTGGTGGGCCCTTTGGAAATTCTTAAGTAGATAAGTTATGTCGCTCTTTGTCTAGCTTTTCCACCTAGCTTGTCATGCATCCATGATGTCTTTTCATGTATCAGTTTTGAGGAAGTACTTATTTGATGAGTCTCATATCTTTTGATTGGGATGCCTTGCAAGGGGAGTCGAACAAGAATCTGACTTTTGGGCCCAGTCACATTCTGGCATGCCAGACGCTAGCTCATCGAGGGAAAGGACTAGATCAGGTTAGGGACACGTGAAATTGCTATGATGAAGTTACGAAGTTGTGAGGGGATGGAACACAAGTGAGAGCACCATATCCCCATCTCTTTGATGAACTCCAGGAGGAAGTTCATGCTTAGGGGGGGAGGATGTGAGGCCTTGCCCTTAGCCCATCATAGCTTTTTCAGTTCCTACATTTGATAAATGCTTAATCGATACTTAATTTTGATTCACTATGGTTTTAGACTCTTTTGTCATAGATTTTATCACTTTATAAGTGATATGGACACTACCTTTTTGATGTTTGATGACTACCTTGTGACATTAATATGGATCTGCCTTTATGGTTAATCTAGTTTTATGAATGCTAGGGTGAAATGATGAGAGTTATTTTTATGACTTATCAGGTAATTAATATTTGATGTAATAATGATGCTTTGGCTTTCTATTAAGTGTTGCAAGTAAAAATTGCTTATTACATGATGTGTATATATATATATATATATATATATATATATATATATATATATATATATATATATATATATATGTTTTAACGAACGAGATAAGATAAAATTAATGTGCAAGTGAATTTCAATTGAATAGGTGATGTTGCAAACGAATTGTAAGTTGAACATAATTGATTTATATACATTGAGGATTATATTTCTTGGATTACTAAGAGAGATACCCTATCCCGCCATAGCTCTTTAGTTGTGCAATTGAGAGAGATACTTATTTGATACTCTTTTAATATTAGATGCACACTACTTTATGATGTTATGATTATTACCTTGTGACATTAACATGGTCTTGCATTATGGTTAACCTTGTTTTATGAATGCTAGGAAGACATGATGAGAATTAATTATATGACTTATTAGGTAATGGATATTTGATGTAATTATGATGTTATGGTTTCCTATTAAGTGCTGAAAGTGAACTTCTTAATTACATGTGTGTATATATATATATATTCACGAATGGGAAAAGTTAAAGTTTATGTGCAAAGGAATTTCAATTGATAATGTGATGTGCAAATGATTTGTTAAGTTGTTTATAATTGATTCATATATGATGTGGATTTATATTACTTGGACTACTGATGTTGGATTTAGTGTGTAGGGAAATAGACCATGGTACTATTATCGGGGATCCAAACATAGGCCAATGTGAATTCATTTCGAGCCAAGGTTGTGTCTAAGTAAAGAAAAAACCTCATTTTGTTGTATTTATTTTGTAAATGTAATGAGCTTGTGATTTTTTTAATTTAATTTGTATTTTGTAAATTTTTATGTGAGTGCTCTAGTGGATATGCCACATGGCTTGTGATGTGTAATTTATGTTGTGTCACTTGACACTTGTAGGTGTAGTTGTGGCCATGACATGTCCACTTAAGGATTGGATGCCCATCAACTTAGGATAGTACCCTTTAGGATCCCCATGTGAATCCCTTGGTTAGGGAGCTTGAGGAGATGTCTTGTCATAGATTTTTGAATTTGAACTTGTCATGAGTTTTTGGGAGGTTGAAAAGGTGCCTAGGGGTGCGTTTAGGCTTTTTTTAAGTTAGCCCACATGGTATACCTATGGGTAAGGGTCATTTTTCACAATAGGACAACCCATAGTTGACCAAAAGACCCTTCCAAAAGTTAGTTTTCCAAGATGACCGAAAATCAACTTTTGGGACCAAGTTTTGGTAAGAACACTATCCACTAGAATGAAAGTCCTTTGCCCACCTTTTTAGGTTACCCTTGTAAGGGACCATTTTTAGTAAGCTTGTAAGGGGCTTGGGGAAGACCACCCAATGAAAAGGAAACCTTATCCCTAGGTGTTTGTGGGAAGTTGTGTGGAGGCCTTTTTATTGGGGACTCTTCATTTTGGAGACTTTGAACTCTCTATCTTAGAGACTAGGACTAGATTTGGAAGGAGGAAAAGGCTTGGAAAAAAGGGATTTCATCATCAACACTTGACATTTTTGCTTTGGACTTAGGTTGGTGGCTCCAACTTGAAATTTCTTGTTGTTTCTTTTGGTATGAGAAAAATATGGTGTTTGTGTTGTAGAGTTCTTCATGTTCTTGATAGATATGTAAGGCTTGTTTGTTCTTACATTCTAGTAGATGTGTTTTGCAAATCTTGTGTTTGGTTTTGTGTCTATTATGTGATTTGAAGTTGTGAAGCATTGTGTTCTCTTTTTCTTTTTTTTTGTGTTGTTGATTGGGAGTCTCAAGGCCACACTCACCCTTGGAGGGAAGAGTAGCCTTGGGGGTGAAGTATTTAGGACTATCCATGGATGTAGAGTCTCTCCTCGGGGAGGAGAGGGACAAAACATGGAAGTATGGGCTCCGTGTATCCATTCCACTCTTTGTTTTGGGGGCCATGAGGGAGTTTCTATGGCTTTATGCCTTGGGGGTCATAAGGGATTGTTGTGCATTTGGGAAATGGTGAGAAGTTGTTTGTAAATCCATGTGAAGGCTTGTTCTTATTTCTTTTGATATGGGCTTTCCAAGTATTGTTGGAAGAGTTGTTGTTAAGCCATGTGAAGGCTTGTTCTGATTTCTTTTGATATGGACTTTCCAAGTATGGTTGGAATAGTTGTTGTTAAGCCATGAGAAGGCTTATTTTTATTTTACTTTTGGAATGGATTTTCTCTCCATAGGGTTTTAGTCCACTTCACCCCAAATTCATGGGACAATATGTGACCCATTGTGAAAGCCATGGATGGGAGTTTTATTTTTGTATGTGTTGAATTTTTGATTTGATCATTTTGTTTGCTTGTGTGTATCCTACCGATGTTTGGTTCCCCTAGCTCAGGGGTGGTCTTGTAAAGACCTAGGTTGGGAGGTGAGCATCCCATGGTCTTTTCGATGTCTTATTTTTGCAGATTATGGACTTGCTTGGAGCTCTTGAAGTGGAAGATTTAATTTGTGAAAAAGAAAAATATATATATAAGTTTTGTGTTTATGTAAATGTTGTATAAAAGATTGAGATTGAAAACTGTTCTCTTTGAAAGATTGAGAAATAAGATACATCTTCTATTTATAAGAATAGAATAGTAAATGAGTAGGAGTTATTTTCTCTGCATTTCCTTATCTGTATAAAATGGCAAATTGTACATGTATAATATCATAGAAATCTGCTTATAAAATAAGAAAGGCACATTTACAAGTTTTGTTCCTAACTAAATCAGTAAAGGTTGGTTATCTCCCTTATTTTCTTTCCATTTATAGACATGTTGTGGCTAACTATTGGCCTTATAAAATGTAAATCTGCACTTTCATTTAAATGGGTAATTCAAATTTTTCAAAAGATTTTGATATTTGTTTTAATATATATCCTAATGTAGATCTGCATCTTCTTTTATACTGTAAGAGCTTTAAATTCTATTGTTTGTTTTAGTTCCCAAAAAGAAAGAAAAAAGAGCCAAAGGCATGTTTAAATTTATGCCTAAAAGCATGTCATTTTTTTTACATTCTTGTTTATGTAAGTCTTAAGAAAATGATTAACAATTAAGTCCATGCATACATTTATATCTATATAAAAAAAAGGATCTAATTACTTTTCATACTATCATTCTAAATGTTGTTGTTTTAGGAATAGGAAAACATTTTCTTATTACACATTTGCTATATATTTTTTTAAATGGGTTACTTTTAGAGAGGAAATTTGTGGGCACTACAGTGACATCCAAGGTAATTG
This sequence comes from Chamaecyparis obtusa, assembly GCA_027943335.1. Taxonomy (NCBI): domain Eukaryota; kingdom Viridiplantae; phylum Streptophyta; class Pinopsida; order Cupressales; family Cupressaceae; genus Chamaecyparis; species Chamaecyparis obtusa. The sequence goes on along the minus strand of BSBK01004996.1, from coordinate 278,434 downwards.
CAAGAATGGCCTTGCACTCTTCTAACCATTGATCTATTTCCTTTAAATCTCCAATCTTATTTGCCAACTTTGGAAATCCCTCTCTAATAGCATCTTTAAACTCATTATACTCTGATTCCAAACTTTTAATAAACTCAGCATGTTTAAGAATTGTGTTATTCATCAAAGAAATAGTTTTAGTATATGCCCCATTGATATTCTTATAATGCAATCTGGTGTCTAACCAAATCTTGATTGTGTTGTGTGTGATCATGTTTTCCATATTTTTTTTGTAAACATCCCAAAACTTTTCCAAGGTTTCTCTCAACTTGTCAAATATCTTCTACAGCATAAGGGAAATTATGCTTACTCTGATATTTTGCACTTCTTGTATAGTATGCTTATATTTCTTTTTCCATTTTGAATCCTCTAAGGCAGCAATCATAGGAACAGAGTTACCACTTTTCTTAATTTCTTCCTCAAATTTAGCTTTGTAGTGATCTCTTTCTCTAGTTACCTTCAGTAATTTGGCCTTATTGAATTTGGTCATATCTATGTTCATGTCTACAAAGATGATAGGATCAATTTTGCCAACTTTTGATTTCATCTTGTGCCCTAAAGCTTTGTCTACATCTATAATCTTAGGCCTCTTATTTGGTGGATATAATGCCCATAGTAACAAAGCATTCTCATCAGGATCATACCTAGATCAAATGTAGATCTCATGCACCCCATCAATATCAAGTTTAAATTATTTGTTTTCAGAAAGAAGGAAACTATCAAAAATAAATGAAGCACTAATGTCCCAACCTAGAAAAAGAATAACTCCCGATTCTATAAGCAACTGCCTTCCCATTTGGGGAGTCATATTTTTAACCTCCCATTCAATATATGCCCTTAGTTTTTCTAATAATTCGGCTTCATTGTTTGGGGTTATGTTAGGGATAGATTCCCTGAGTTTCTTGTCTCTCATACTAAACAAAAATGATTTAAACTCCTTAGAATAAATAAACATTTTATTTGAAACAAAGGAAACATGGGCATCCATCATGTTGTCCTTGTTCACCTGTAATCTGGTAACAATTTGGTCATCTTTTTCAAGCTCTTCCTCTCTGCCTCCCATCTATAACCTTGATATTACCTCTTTTTCTTAAGGTACATGTTCATCTTATTCATCTTGGGATTCCAATTCCAGCAATTGTTGCATCTTTTCATCTAGTTCTCTGTTATATTTATCGATAACTTCTTGGGCTTCCTCTTCCATATCTCTAAAGATGTCTTTTGTGGGAATGGCTTCATGGAGATAGCCTCCCAAATTCTGTCTCTTTTTACAAGAATGAATATATCCCTCTTGATCGTATCTTTTCCTACAAAAAAGTTTAGTCAGATTGAATTCATCCAATAGTTTCTTATGTACTACCTCGTAAGTCATGGTTGAGACAATAGTAAAATCCCCAAAACTCAAAGTACCAAGCAAGAAGGTTTGTTTGTGTATATTTCCAAAATGTTGAGCGTTTGATAAACTCAATTGTCTAACAATCTCTAAATAAGCAATTTCTTTCTAGTACAATTTTGGGTAATTTATATGGCTTACCCTCAAAGCCATATACTATAAGACGTGTGAAATCAAAATGCACATACCAATCACCCCAATTATGTTTAACAAGCTTTTTGTCATCAAAATCCTTGGGTCTTAGAAACATCTTAATTTCCATTGAAATAGCACATGGATGATTATACATCTAGTAAATAGTTTTAACAAACCATTCGTCAAATTTGATGTAATTTGATTTTGGATATCTGGAATCTCATATTGAAGTCCATAATTGTATTGGTTGCTCATTTCCATCATTATCCTTGATAGACAATTTGAACTCCTCGGGCCACATGCCTCTTGTGTATCCTTTGAACAAAACTACGTGCATTCACAATGAGTAATACATGAACCTAGGTTGTTCATTGTCCCTTTGTAAAGATAGGAGCCCTTCATGCATCTTTTATGCTATATAGGATGCATAATCAAAAGACATGGGCTCATACATTTGAATGTCAATGGCTAATACTATTGGCCCTATACTCATGATATCTAGAACTTCTACACCTCCAATTTGCCCACAAGATAAATATGTATATTACAAATAAGGCCTGAATGACTCCATGAGGAAAGGTCAACCTTCCTTATCTATAAGGGGGCTTACTTGTCCTTCTTCCCTTTCCCTATGTATCGCCAACTTCCATCCCTTATATGTTGTGTCCATCCTAGCATATTCTTCTTCTAATTCTTTGAATGACAAAGGTAAATCAAAACACTAATCAAGGTTGAAAACTTCAACTAGGGTATTTGTAGAAAGGTACATGAAAGGCTTACCCTGAGCATCCAGTATGCATTTCCTCTTTGAGTAATAATTTCCTACCAATACTTCAAGCAATTCAATGTTTACAAAAACATTGTGGACTACAAGCTTACCTAGGTTCATTTTCCATGAATGGCATATAGGATTGGGTTATTCCTCCTTAGATAATGGAAAAGAAATAATGCATATCCTCTTGTATTTGTCCATATGTCTCCTACGAACCTGAACCTATCTTCCAACTTGTCCCTTTCAGGTAGATGTAGTTTAGATCTTTGTAACCTCGAACCAGGGGCTTGCATCTAATCAATCATGTCTTGATTCAATTTCCTTGTCGGGGTTTTTTCCTCTGTCTTAGTCCTTTTTGCTTTCTAATCTTCATTCTAGGTTAGCCTTGTCATCCCAGCGCGGGTGCTCGAGGATTCCTTTTCAACCATTTGGCTTGCAAATTTCTTTCACACTATAATATTGCAAATTTTTTGCTTTGCAGACACTCCTTTTGGTTACCCTTGCTATCGTAAATTACCCATTGTCTGTGGACTGTATTGAATTTTCCAGTTTGTAAGGTGATCAAATGATTAATTTTCCATGTATAAGATCATCAATTTACCCATTCTATGAATTTAATGGTGTCCTGTGGCCCCTTTTTGAAAATTGAAAAACTGATAAGACAACCGTTGAAGTTGGCATAGGTCATCCCAACAATACATACTTTTACGCACCATCGGCAAAACCCTTAACTTGCTTCTCTGATATGTTCATTGCTCAATACCATCGATATAGGTCATGTTGATCTCTTCATCAAGCACCGATGTGACTCTCATTTTGTTACTCCGCAGTGTAAGGCTACACCAATGAGATTATTGGCATAACTCTTATGATGTTCTTACATCATTGTTATCGGTATTTATCTTACCAATTACTTCCAACCATAGGCATAGGTTTTGTCGACTACATTTATGCTTCCTTCAAATGTTTTCTCATCGGCATATGTTCTCCCGATGAAGGCATCGAGTATTGGCATAATATTTTAATTTTGTTTTTGATAATGTTATCTATACCGATGTCTTTCATTGCTATAATTTATCCTGATATGCTAATTACCTATTATCGGTGTAAATTGCTCTGATCACTATTGTTCATCCTCAGCAATATAAGTTATCCCTATCTTTTCACTGGGTATCAAGATTACATGTGAATAGTTTCCTCGATAGTTATTAGCTATGTTGATACATTTTCATCGAGTAAACTTTTGTCGATAATATTTTGTCCACTTTATTTTCTTATCAGTATAAGTCATATTGATGCCTTCATCGGCCATCAGCAAGACATTTCAAACTCTTTGCTGATTGTTATAGTTATACCAATGAATTGATCAGTGTATCCTTTACCAACTATACATTTTATCTACTTGTTATATGTTAATATCCTTTCATCAATAAGACCTTTATCGATATCTTGAGGCTTTTTGTTATTCTTTTTGATCTCTCATCAAGGTGACTTCCTCTGATAATGCTTATCAATGCAACTTTACCATGCCAGGTTACCTTCTGAAATTTCTTGCCAATTTGTTTTCTTATGTCGATATACTTTATTCTTCCTTCATCGATATAACCTCCTATGTAGTCTAGCCAATGCTATACTTTGGGACCAAAACACACATGAAGCATATGACAATGTTGTTTCCTTGGAATCACCCTGCACTTGGCAATACCAACAGTAACTATTATAATGATTAGAGTATAAAAGATACAACATATGAGCAATTTCACAATAAACATTTAAAACAGTTTAAGAAACCCCCTATAATTTTATCAAAATAGATTATCCATGAGCAAGGCATGGTAAAGTAGAAAACCTCATTGATTGAACATAATGAGTGAATTTTTAGGTGTTAACAGGCACCACAGACACTGAACGAAAAGATGGAAGAGAATGATTGTCCACCTTTTGATCTTGAACCAGGCCAACAAGATGTGATAAGCCCAAACCCTAGACAGACAAAAACTTTCATGGAGGCTCTTGTCAAGTCCAAAAAAATGGTTTCTTCTACTCCAAGGTTTGTTATCAGTGAAAATGGACAAGGGCAAGGGAAAACAAATTGAAGATGACAAGGTATGGATTATCCTTTCTCGATTAATACACTTTACATTAGGCCTAACCAAGAAATGGTAATGGCTATCTCTGCGAAAATGAGGAGATTGAAAGATGTCATTTTCTTTGTTGTGGTTGACTCTATAAAGGTTCCTTCTCAATAAATTTTAGATGAATGGATGTTTAATGTTTAGACTAAAAAATTGAGGATTTGTATCATTTTTTGTAGAATGATTCAAAAAGGCTTATTTCTTTTATTCTTTAATGATCATGATCTGTTGGTAATTGTACTTTTGGAGCCATTAATTGGTCCCCTAAAGCCATATGTGATGAAGTGCCCACCCTCTCCTACCCTAGTTGGTTGACGGTGAAGAATATACCAGTAGCTCTTTACGCATGTATCTCACAATTGTTAGCCCCATTTGGAAATGTCATCAAAATTGATGGCATGGGAGTCACCCTACCTCATTGGACACTAGGCTTTTGATTTCTCTAAACCCTAGTGTGGATACCGAAATGTTCTAAGTATATTTTTAGAAGATGACATACATTATTGTCATATTGAAGTTCTTGGAAGAATGAATGCTTGTTTCTTGTGTCAAAGGGAGGGTCATATCAGGAGGAATTGCCCTATTATCAAACAAGGACAAAGGAAACCCCCTATGGATGAGAATGTACCCAATAATCATTGTTGAACACCATACTAAATTGGATAGTGGTGGTGAACAAAATAATGTGCCTAATTTCACTGAAGTGTTGTCCCCAAAAATGTTAGTAACATGGGGGTGGAGGCTACTAAGTGCAGTAAGCCTCTAGATTTTAATATGATCACTAACAAAACCACTTGAGGCTAGTATTGAACGTGTAGATGATGTTCCATTTCATAGTGATGCTTACCCTTCTTCTGACAATAATCTTAGCCCCCTCTCACACCATCAATTAAGGAGGGTGAGGCCACTAGAAACCAAGGTGTCATGAATGCACAACAGATTGTTATGGGGCGGGAAACTTCTTCATCCTCTAAGGGTTCCCGCGATGTCCTCCTTGCCTCCTCCTGCGTCTAAGGGCTTCGACCCTACAGATTCAAATGGGCCCTTTCTTGGGAGTTCTGCTCCTACAGACGAGGGGTGTGGATCTAGTTTTGTGCTCCCTTTGTTTGCGCTGCCTTCTGCCCTTTCTACCCCGTCATCTTTTGTTGCCCCAATCCTGTCGTCTATCCCTTCGATTACCGTTGGGGTTTTTGTTGATGGTGTGGCGGTTGGACAGTCTGGCCAGGGTGTGGGCGACCTTTCTAGTGTGTGGTCTGGTGTTCTTCATGGGTTGAAGCATCGTTGGACTGATAGAAGCTTTATTCCAATATCAAGTGCCATTTCTATGAAGTTGAATGTAGAAGCAAGGGAGGAAATAGATCATAATGTGTATGTTTTCTCCTTTCGTGTTGTTCTATGTCAATTCAGGGGTTTTTGGCCCAGCCTTCCTCAGCTACATGCTTGGATCTCACAACAGTGGGAGCCCCTCCTTTCGGGTACAATTCATATTTTATCTATGGCAAAGAGTTTTTTATTGCTAAATTTGAGAATGCTCGGGACAAAAATATTATCTTGTGTGATCATTTTTTAGCTACGATGATAAATTTTTGTTAATGGTTAAGCCATGTCCTTCTAATTTATGTCCTTCCTCTAAATCATTTAATAAGATTTTGATTTGGGTGTGGCTTCCCTATCTCCCCCTTCATCTTTGGGTTGATTCTCTTTTAGAGGAAGTAGGAGATGCACTTGGGGACTTTCTTATGGTTGGTGTTGAGTTGTCTAACATTCTTCATTCTACATTTGCTTGTATTCTTGTCAAAATGGATGTCTCTAAAGGGCTGCCTCCAAAGATCGTGATTAATTCTTCTAAGGGCGGTTGGGTTCAAATGTTGGACTATGAAGGGATTCCTTTTAGGTGTAGAAGATGTTTTAAAATTGGTCATGTAGTTGCTCAATGTGTTGTAGAGAAAAAGAAATTGTCAACTTCGTCGTGGAATGGTGCTTCTAATCAGCATTACATAGTTGTGAAATCTGAAAATCAGAGGAGTTTCTCTCAAGTGGTTGTGCAGAATGCTTTGGATCTTGCAGCTTCTTCTCAGGATAATTTGGTTAAGGATGGTGGAGGTGCTCAAGGCAGTGATTCGATCCATGTTGAATCTATGGGCGACAATGTGGCTCGTGCTTCTACTCCCAATGATAGTGTATAGGCTATCAAATCTGGTGATAATGCCTTGCCTGCAGGGAGGACTTATGCTCCAGAGGTGGGGGTTGTCCCCTTTGTTGGTTCTCTTTCCCAGGTTGTTGGTCCTTTGTGTGGCTTGTTGGCTTGGCAAGTTGAGGCAGCGAAAATGGAGGGATGGATTAATGTCAAGGGTAAGATGTCCATACCCTCTTTTGACATGACTCTTCATTCTCACAAGGGCAGTGCTAAAGGTTAATCATTGGCTCTTGGTGGGGGGTGCTTAAACAAGGGTTTCCTTTGGCCCTCTCGTTGGTTTTTGGATGCATAATGGTTGTTTTCTTGCAACTCTTGTTTAAGGTTATGGGAGCCAATTGGCATGTCCCATGTTGTTAGTTTCATTTTGTTTAGGTGGGCTTTATTGATATATCTTATGTAATCTTGTTGTAAAGGGTTTTGGGTCCCTTCAAAACCTATTTTTACCTTAATCAAAAACAAATTGTTATGGGGCAAAACAAAGAGAAAATTGTGAAAAAAAAGTTGGTAAGATTGGGGGTGATTCCTCATAGATAGCTCATGAATGTCATTAGAGGATTTGGCAAATGTGGAAGAAAAGATATGGATCCCAAGATTGATCACATTCCCAATGAGACTACTCCCTGCTCCAAAGTGAGGACTTTGGTTTCAAAGTTTGAGAGTGGTAATGCCTTCAATGTGTTGGACATGGTTGAGGATGGAGAGTGCCATCATCCCATTCACAAGGACCCCCTTGATTCATCTTGTAGACCCTCTACTGAAGAGGTATAAATACCCTATACTACTAGTGAGTCTTTTATGAATGGAGTGGTCGACACTTTGGACCCCCTCCATGCCCAAGAGGTTGTTGGTATTAGTACTGACAAATGCCTAAATCTTAAGGAGGACCTTGGGAGTAGTTATGGACAAGGTGTTGTTCAAGAGATTGATCAAATTAATACTGGAGGCAACATGGTTGGTGATGTCTTTACCCTGGCCGAGGAAGGGTGCCTAGACGGGCCTCTGCCCCCAACTTTCCCTAAGCTTGAATGCTTCCCTAACTCTAAAAGGAATGTTGTTCATGCTCTCGATAAGGATGTTGATGAGTTTGAGGTTACTACTTCATATCAGAAATAGGGTGATTTCCCTATTAAGAAAGTGAATAAGTTGATTGCACATGGGAAAGGAAAAATGATTACCCAAGGAAAGGAAAAAGAACAGTTTGATTATTTGGGAACCCAACTCTAAAAGATTAGAGTTTAATAGCAAGTTGCCCCAACATTTTTATAACTTCAAGCCTACCAGGGAGAATAGTTAGATTTAAAAGTGTTTATGATGTTTAAAATCATATCTTGGAATGTGAGAGGTCTAGACTCTCCAAATAGAAAACATGTGGTTAGCAAATTTCTCAATTTGGAGAATAACAAAGATTTTGTTCTTCTACAAGATGTAAAAGCTACAAGATTTACTTTGGAAACAACTCTTAGATTGGTTTGGAAGGATGTATTTCAATTCACCACCAAGCATAAAAAAGGTAGGGGAGGTGCAGTCATTCTCATGAGTAATAAGTGGGCACAATCAATCAATGATATTGGTACCTCTCCTTGCAATAGAGTAATGTTGTGTATCATCTTTTTTGGCACAAGAACATCTAGAATTTGTTCTATCTAGGCTCCCAATGATCATAGGAAGAGGAGTAATCTATGGAACCGGTTATGCAACCTGCCCTAGATTGTTGGGGGGAATTTTAATATGATTGAAAATAAGAGTAACAAATATGGACGCATTGGCATGGAAGGGAAAGATAATGAAAAGCATTTCTAGTCCAAATTTAAATCCAAGTTCAATTTATTTGATCTAATAGAAGACAAGAAAGAAGAATGCAAGAGTATCTAGTTTACTTGGTGTAATACACAAAAAGGTGGGAGGAAGATATATTGCAAACTAGATAGATTCTATGTAAATAGAGATATGTTCAAGCTTGTGGACTCTCGTAGTGATGGTGATCTGGTGGAGGTGTACCCATATACTTTATTTGATCATCACACTATCAAATCCACAATTGCATTGATCATTGAAGATAATGTTAGGGAGAAGAAGCAAGGTTGCTTTATTCTGAATAGTTCCCTTTTAAAACATGAAGATTGTAAGAATGCTATATTCACATTAAGAGAAATTAATACATGGATTCTTAAAGATAAAAGTGTGATTTGAAAGTGGGACTACAATGTGAATGGATGGAGAATCTTATTTCAAACCATTGGCAAAAAATATGCCATGGGCAGGAGACAGGAGAATAATCTGCAAGAGCAACTTCTTAAGACTGAACAACTAATTCAGGAAGACCCTGAGAATGTACAAGTTAGCATAGATATGGACCCACGAAGCTATAGCAGATTAAGATTGAGGGGTTAAAAATTAGATCCAAACTGAATTGGATTAAATATGGTGATAAAGGAACTAAAGTCTTCTTTAGATGCCTAAGGGAGAACATAAGAGAGAAGATAGAGGTTGTTAACTTATATGGACAGGTTCTTAATGATCAGGAAAAATTTAGAATCAATTTTTTACATTTTATAGAGGTGTATTCGCTTCTAAACGAACACTTGAGATTAATGCCAGAGCAAGAAACCAATCAAGAATATGATTTCCAAGAAGATTGATGAATCAAACTACCTATTCCTAAAAGAGGAAATCTCAGTTAAGGAAATCAGAGAAGCAACAACTTCTCTCAACAATAACAAAACCCCAAGCCAAGATCATATCTCCGTGGAGTTTTAGAAAGCCAATATTGATTGGGTCGATCAAGATCTGTATAATTTATACAAAGATGAAATCAGCAAAAGATCATTGGGAAAGAAAATTAATAAAGGTATTATTAAACTGATACCTAAAGATGGGGACAAGACTGACAAAAAATTGGAAACCTATCACTCTCCTTAATGTCTCCTACAAAATTTTAGCCAAATTAATAGCTAAAAGGATTGAAAATATCCTTCCCAAATTCATTAATAGTACCCAAACAGGTTTCATTAAAGGAAGATATATTTTGAAGAATCTAATAGCGAGTTGGGAGGCTATGGAATGGGTTAGGAGGTCAATCAAAAGGCTGCTATGTTGTTGCTTGACTTTGCGAAAGCATATGACAGAGTTGAATGGCCATTCTCAATGATGGTCCTTAAAGCTTTTAGATTCCCATAGGACTTTTGTAATATGGTCCATACATTACTTAATGATAAACTTGCTCAGATTGAGATAAATGGAACACTTACTCAAGCATTCCCCTTGGAAAAGTCAATCAAGCAAGGCTGCCCCCTTGCCCCTACTCTATTTGTAATTGCTGCAAATGCATTACACTACTTACTCAGAAATAAGGTAGAATCTCCTAAAGTTAAAGAAATCACTCTCCCTAATGGGGAAGACTTGCTTAACATTCAATTTGTTGATGACACTGCATTATTTGCAAGACAAGAAGAAGATAATATTGATAATCTAATGCACAAATCAGATCTGTTCTACCTTGCATCTAGGGCCAAAATATCTAGGGTCAAATCCAACATGTTGGGTTGGGATGAAGCCCCTCCCAACTGGTGGGCCAAAGTTCACTTCCAATGGGGAGGACCTTCTAAGCAAGTTAGATATTTAGATATTTTGGCATCCCTTTTGCGGTCTGTCCCAACTTGAAGAGCATGTGATTTTGAATTACAAACAAGATCAAAAACAAATTGGATAAATGGGACAGACAGTACCTCTCTCTTGGAGACAGGATTCAAGTCTGCCAAAAGATTCTATCTTCATACAGCTTGTATTATGCCTCAAATTTGGCTTTTAGTGGATATCAGGCCAATGATATTCAAAAGAGGATTAGAAAATTCTTATGATCTGACGGTAAAGGCGAGAAAAAGTAGCATTCTATTAGATGGGAATGGTGCTGCATGGACAAAAACATGGGAGGTCTTGGACTAAAAGATCTCAGATTACAAGGTATTGCACTTTTGTTAAATGGATGGTCAAGGCCCTAGAGGGCGATGAAACAACATTGCACTTGCTGCTACTATGAATGCAAAGCAATGGAAAAACCTCTCTCAATGACATCCTTATCAACAAGCATGACTTTACTCCCGCTGGTTCTAGAGTGTTTCACAGTTTATGGAAAGCATGGGAGCTAGTCAAGGACAGGGTTACCAAATATAGCTTCTTAATGGACAGATCTAAAGTCTTTGGTTATAGATCTGTATGGTGGAATTTGGAGCATAAAGGGAAACCTCTTGCACTTTTACAAGGATGTTTTGCTAAGAGATGGTCTGACATTGGCATCAAATGCTTCAAGGATATCGGCAATGGAACTCTTACTGATTGAACTACAAGTACAAAATTCAGCAATCCTCAATCAAATTGGAGGACATATTTGATTCTTAGAGAAGTCTGCCAAACGCTCAACACCCAGTCTCTAGTAGGGGAGGATGAGCAGTTCTCTGCATTTAAATGGTGTGATGGCTCTTTGTTGTGCAGAATTAAGGCTAAAGATTTTTACAGGACCTTGGCTAATAACCATTCTATCTTTGATCATATTAATGGTTGCTGGAATCTTAAAACATAATAATATACTTTATCAAAAGCAGATTCAATTTCTTTGGTCATATATTATAGAGCCTAAAAAGGCTTTCTTCAGATTATTACTTATCTTACAGAAACTTCCATTTGAACAACATTCTTCTGATTCTAATCTGTCTATTATACAGGAAAACAGTGTTTATTAGACATATTTATTGATTGTTTATATGCCAGAGAAACGTGGATTATGTTTTGTAATGGATTTGTTAATTGGAATCTGAATGATTATGATAGAATATCTAAAATTATCTTTGGGTATTCACATAAGAGACTCACGTTCTTCAACATTGTTTTGTAGGTCACTGTCACAATGGAGATCTCGAAAGCAAAGTTCTACAAACTCCTTGGAGATAGAATCACAACTGTTACAGGCAGGAGATGTGCTATGGACACACATGGGCATACAACACGGAGACAAATCCCACATTCCATAAGCAGCTTTTAAAATTGCAAAACAAGGTCAATGAGCTTGAAGCTGAGAAAGCAGACACAAGCAAGAAAGAAGTGAAGAAACATGTTTCAAGATTCTACGTCAACAGTGATAGAGACACAGATATTAAAGTAGTCAACTCGAATGAGGATATATCCGTGGTGTCTCCCCCACAAGGACAGCTCAAGTGGGACGAGTTTGATGAAAGCAGGAATCAGTGAAAAGAGTCTATGTTATGTCTCTTTGATATCCTCATCATTGTATAAATCTGTTGTGAACTTGTAACTTTTTGTATCCCATATCTGCTGATTTTGCACCTGCAATCAGCTAGATTAAGCTGATATAGACACTGGTCTGAAAACTATTCCAGGATGTATTTTATAATGTAATTATTCAATATTTAATATTAAAAAAAAGATAAATTATAATTTAATTTATCCTTTGAATATTGCCAACATGAACCAATAGAAAAAAAGATAAATGACATTTTTAAAAATATTTAAAATAGATACATAACATTTTCAAAATTATTAAACAAGAAATTAATGTGGACTATAGAATTATTTCTCAAATTTTTAATGTTTATGATGACTGGCTAAAGTAATAAAATAAATGGCATCCAATGGATGCATTAGTATTCCTACCTTCGGCAGCAACTGGAAAGATATCCCAGTGATTTCAGTCTAGAAAACACCTATCATGATTTCAAACCTTAAAAAGATAAAGCCATTGACATGTGAGATTGATCTACCAAATAGCTACATCGATGGGGGAAAAATTGTGAAGGATGCTTCACTTGGCTCTTGCTCCACTTATAATCTTAAATCTGAAAATTTGGATAACAAGAATGGAAATGTTGCTACAAATCTTTCAAAAACTTCCAAATCGGCATCAAAAATTAAACACTTTGATTGCCTTTCGGATTACACCTCAAAAAATTACAAAGATACTAGTGGCAAAGTTCTATTGCACCACTCTCATACAATGTCATTATAAAGCTCTTGTCACCATGGGAAGCATCAAAACAGTGATGAAAATGTTAAGGCTCCAATTTGTGGAAAAAGATGCGGAGATCCCTTCTCTCAAGTCCAAAATTGTTTGTATATGATGGTTTAAGATCCTGGCCTTGCTGATTGTGTTATAACCAATGAATTCAAAATAGAAGACATTATGAGGAAGGCTCCTGAAAGAAGAGTGCAAATATAAACAACGGCTTACCTGAATTTGTTCATCATGAGCAATTTGGCATTGAGACAGATGGGAAGGTCAATGCTAATGACAAGGATGTCTTAGCTTATATTGTGGATATGTCAGCTGCTAGAGCTAACACTGATGATAATAAGAGTCCAAAAAAATTAGTTGAAAAGGAATCAAATTGGTCTTCTTCAAGAATTAACGAATTGAGAGAAATATGCAAATGAAAGAAAATTTTGGTAAGCGAGCAACAGTTATTATCACTGATGTAAAGTGTGTCTATGTGTGTGAAGCTGCAGTTTGAGTTCTTAAACTTAAATGGATTTCAATCATATTTAATTCCACACCATGGTTCTTATGGCAACTGCACTGTGCCTGTTGCTTTCACAAGGTTGTTCATGTAGAAGCTACAATCACCATACACCAGCTATGTCATATTGGACAGGTCCGAGAAATGCTGGAAACTATCAAAGTGATGTTTTTTTCATCTTGAGTTTGTACAAAAAAGACTGATTTGTCACAGCTGTTCAAATTGCACTAAGTACTTTACTCATATTCTTACCCAGCAAATTAAGATTATTATTGGGCTTGTATAGTTGTATTTGTTCCAATGGTGAAGGCTACTAAAAAGTAATAAAGCAAGTGGCGATCTTCCAAAAACATTGGAGACATTTGCTATGCTAGATCTGCAGACAAGCAATGGTGGCACTACAGGATTGTATGCTCAGAAGAAACTGGAAAGCAAAGATGATATGCTTACAACTGACTGTAATCAAGATGGATACGACCTACTGGGAAGAACAAAAGATCAGAAAAGACAACTCTGCAAGTTTATGCTGCATTAGCTTCATGTCAAGTAAGTTGGACTTCATGGCGTTAGAGTCCTCCTCCTCGGGGACTTTAATGCCAGGACTCAGAAGGCACAAACTCCCCTTCACAACAAGGCGGTTGACTCTCTATGAATTTTGAGGACTTGGATCCAGCTCTTATGGGGCTACACAGGTTATCCGAGGACGCAGATGGTTCCCTAACCAAGTACAGTAGACATCTTCTACAGCTCAGTGAATCTTTGGATCTAGTGGTTCTTAATGGGTTATCGTATTTTCCTGGATCACACTTATTCACGTGCAGGCCTCATGGTGGTGGCGCTAGCATGGTGGACTACACTCTATCCTGGCAATCCTTCATCTCCTCCATTAGCCACTTCTCTGTCACCCCCTTGCCTCTTGTTGACCATGTGTTGCTTTGTCTCTCCCTCCTTTGCACCCCCTCACTCCCCCCCCACCTCTCGCCCCCCCTTCGACGCCCCCGGTCCCTCCTCCCCGCGTCATTGTCCGCTTTGACGACAACGATCCAAACATGTTTACCCACCATCTCAGATGGCTTCTTCCCCCTTACACCATCTTTTCCACTTTGGGGTGTGTCGCCACCATGTTCTCTCATCTGTTCGCGGCCATATGGGAGGCTGCCATGTGTTCCTTCCCTCATTTCTCCACCCCCTAGCTCCCCCCTTCCAGGCCTAGGAGCACATCCTATGAACAAATGGTATGACAAGGAATGTAAGGCCTCTGATCGGACCCTACGATCGGCCTTCATGCTCCACCACCCTTCATACACCTCTCTGAAGACCTATCGCCAATTCCTCTGTCATAAGAAGCGTCTTCACATTTCCTAGCACAGACATACCCTTCTTACCTCCCTCCACAGATCCCCCAAATTTTTATGGCATGCACTCCTCCGCCATAACCCCCCTCCCACCTGAGCTTGATTACGGTACACTGGTTTCCCATACCTCTGTGCTTTATGATGTCCCCGATCATCACCCTTTCCAGGTCGCACCCCCCCCTCATTGTCACCTCTTCTCCTATACCACTATTAGGGAGGCAGCCAGAGCTATGAATTCTAGCAGGGCAGCTAATGAGGAGGGCTTTCAGGCCAAGCTCTTTAAGCACGGCTTCATAGTTTTGAGGTCCTATTTAGTTGATCTCTTCAACCTTGTTGTTTGCACTGGCTTCCCTCCCTCTTGGGCATACCACATCATCCATCCAATCCACAAGGCGGCTCCTGCCTCGAACCCAAATAATTACAGGACCATCATGGTTAGACACACCTCCAAGTTGTACGCCACGACCCTTCATATTATTCTATCAAGAGAGTTGGATCACCGTCACATCTAGACCAAGGGGCAAGCAGGTTTCAGACCGAAGTATCAAACTATGGATCACATCTTGACTCTTTGGGGCATTATTGAGGTGCGTCATCGCTCCTCGAAGGTGTACTATTGCGTTGTGGACTTCTGCAAAGCCTTTGATTTTGTCCCTAGGACAGCCCTTTTCTAGAGGCTTCGGTATATCGGTATTTTTGAGACTCTATTGGCAGCTATCATGAGACTCTACGAGACGGTTTTGGGTCATCTCAAGACCCTTTCTGGGTTTTCGGACTTCATCAGGAGCACTATCGGAGTTAAGCAGGGTTGCCCCTTGTCACCTACTCTTTTCAGGATTTACATCAACGAGCTAGAGAGGTATCTTCAGGACCACACTCTTCCTGGGGACGACTGTCTCCTTCACCAGGTTTTGATCTCTATCCTATTATTTGTGGATGAAATTGTTCTTTTAGCCTTCTCTCCAGAGTGTTTACAGAGACAAATGGACATTCTTGCACCCTTTTGTGAGTTGGGGCATTTGACAGTTAATTTAGGGAAGACCAAGGTGATATTTTTCAACACTCGTAAGACCTTTTACCTACATTTCTTCTTCATGGGTTTGGAGGTGGAGATCTCACCTTCATACATCTATCTAGGGTTCAAGTTCTTTGGACCACGTTTTACCATAAGACCCGCCTTTCAGCCGCGACTAAATAAGGGGTACAGTTCATTGGCCCTCCTAGAGAAACAATGTTTCCGACACCATTTCCAAGACACCTTGTCCAAGATGACTCTTATGGATACACTTATTAGACCTACGGTTCTCTATGGTTCGGTGGTGTGGGGACCTTTGTTGGTCTCTAATTGGGCCTCTGTCAAGCGAGTTCAAACTCTCCTCTAGTGCATCATCCAGTGCAAACAATCCATTCCGCACAACATTATTCTTGCAAAGTTTGGGGCACATCCCTTCAGGCTTGAGGCCATTTTTTATCCGGTTTGGTATCTTCACAGCATTCGAGGCTTTGTTGATTCGGGTGAGGGGCGTCACAGATACCCTTACCTCACCTATTGTTCTTCAGAGTCTATCGCTGCCTCTATTGATTCCTCTGGTTGGGCTCGAAGATGCTTTGCTGAGACTTCGACTCTTCTTGGGTCTATTGGGATTGCTATGGATCACCTCCCTCCCTTTCAAAGTTCTCTCGATGCCCCCCCCCCCCCTTCAGGAGCTGAATAGGTGCATCAAAGACAACATTTACAAGCAGTTCATTCATACTATTTGGGTTAATCCCCAAAGGAACCTTCGCCCTAAGATGGCCTTCTATGCATAGAACTTTCTGGTTTTGAAGGATGGACTCATTGTTCATCCTTCCTACTTATCCCACCACTGGCCACATTCCCTCAGGATCCTCCTTGGCTCCTTCAAAGCGGGTCCGCATCGGCTTCATTGCAAGACCGAGCATCATATTGATAGAGCACATAGGATTTGTCAACTGTGCAGCATTGGGGAGGTGGAGTCTGAAGAGTACTTCATATTTTTCTGCCCTCTTTATTACAAGATCAGGGGGAGGTTCTACTGCCTTTTTAGGGATGCACGGTCGCTCTCCACCTTCTTCAGATATACGAACCAGAGATGCCTTGCCCTTTACTTTTAGGAAGCCCTTAGGTTTTAGGACCACACACTTCAACACCGGCATCTGGCAACACCTCCACCCTGCCAGCTTATTACTTCCTCCTTCACAAGGACTCATTCAGCGTGCAGTACCAAGCATCAGCTTGGGTCCACCACTTATTCCAAATCGGTGAGGCCCAAAAAGGGCTCTTTTCGGCAGCAGCTATCATCATCCAAGGTCACTCTGAGGCAGCCCATGGTTCTTACCAGTCCTATTGCTTATCCTTCCATTCGGAAGTTTTTCACAGTGGTTCGGAACCCTTAATTAGGTTTGGGAGGTTTTCTTCGCTTTTCCATTGGATTATTCTTTATGCTTTTATTTCAGTTGTTGCTTTCTTCTTTGGCCATCGTTTGGTGTCCATACTGCGAGCAGGCCCCTATTAGATGTACTCAGTAGTCCCTTTGACCCTTTGTAGTCTTTTGTTGGACATTAACAGATTTATCTTATCTTATCTGCTCTGTTTTGAACGTAGTCATCTACTTATTTCTTCTACACATCCAAAAGAAAATTGAAAACATTTATATTTGATACACGATTCGGAGAAAAGAATCATATTCTTGTGAATAGAGTTTCAAGTTGGAGAGCATTTCGAATACTAATTTACAAGATAAAATGTTGTGACATACTCCATCTTTGGCAAATGGAGCAAATATTTCCGTAGTTCAACTTCGATGTGTTTATATCTATGAGAGAGAAGATGTGGCAGGTTATACAGTTAGGGTGTCGCCGTTGAAGTTGGCTTGGGCAATTTTAGACTGATATAATCTAGTATTTTTAGATCAACAATCACATCCATGTTGAGAATTTGGATTTGTTTGGAATGTTTTTGCTAACAATTTTGGCATTTTCATTTTGCAATCGCCTCTGGCCTTGACATTTTGGACAGGTTAGACTTGTACTTCATAGCTCCTCAACGAAAATGTATTTTTTGACATAGCAAAAAAAAGGCTTCTGAAATTTGTAGGGCTTCAACATAATGGATTATGGAATGATTAAGGTCGTTTTTTACCTTATTGGGGCTGTCACCCATTTGACTCTGCTCTCTTAAATGCCTATGTACGTTCTCCCTATATTTTTGTTTGTTACTTTCTGAAATTAAGGCAAAAGCTTTGTCAGCAATGTGAGGAAAACTGTGATGGCTCTACAACTATTTTTGTTAATAATGTATGATGAATTTGAAGGGATTAAAAGGGTTTTCTATTTCTATGATTTGGGTAGCTTCAAACACCACTACTTTCTTCCTTTCAATGTTGTCCTTCTAAAGAAATCATTTTCTCATGTGGGAAGCTATGTATCGTCAAACATATCTTTGCTTGCCATAGGTATTGTTAATGCGAATATAGATTTGAATATAACTGCAATATAGATAGTTTAAGCACTTGAAATTCTCTGAAAATGAGTCAATCCAACAAAAACAAAAGCCCATAAATATGAATTTGATTTATCTGCAACATAGTTGAAAATATCATGAAAAAAACGTGGAAACCGTGATATATCACGCATCGCTGAGGAAAACAATTTAATCACTCAATATATCAGAGCCAATATTTTGCAACTATCACGCATTTTTTGCAAAAAAATCATGAAATCGCATGATATTCTAAGAAAAAGATCAGCAGTGAAAACAAAACATAAGTGAAATGCACATTTTCAAGGGTTTTCATTAAGTTATTAGCAACATGTTTCCCTTTTGGAGGCTGCGATGGAGGGAGAGAAGGCTGCAATAGCAGTGACAGGAAAGAAGACACAGCCAGTGAAAACTGAGAAGCCAATCCATTGTCATTTCCATTGCAATCGCACTTGCCATTGGTGTGGCCAGTGAAAATTCTTCAGCGAACAGGTATAGATGTTGCATTTTTAATACATGCAGAACATTATTAATATTTGTTGGCAATAATCTATACATTATTAAAAATTACATCTATATTAGTAAATCTGTATTCATTAATGATACATTGATATATTAGAAATTTAGATGTATTAATAAGTTTCATAAATTTATGTATTTATTATATAGATTTATGAATGGTGAACCTATATTTAGGTTTATAAATCTATATTTATTATTATTAATTTATTCATAATAGTTTCATATATTTATAATTATAGAACATGGTAATAGTCAAGATCATAGGGAATAGAATTTATGTCTGACATTAGGGCTTATAAGTTCTCAAAATTATTTAATTACTGAATATATAAAAGTGCCTGAGTTTTTGGCGAGTCTTGAATTCTTAAAATATTTGGGTCAGCGGAGTTATTGTCGAGTCAAAGTTTTTCAACTTTGATCTGCAATATGTGGATTTTTTATAGGCTATTTTTTTGTCAAAATGTCTCATATGAAGAGAATTTTAAATGCTTTAACTCTCATTGTGTGGTAACCAAAGTAACGAGAATCGGAATCGGCAAGGCCGAATCAAATCGTGAATCGGCCATGAATCGGAATCGAATCGCCCATGAATCGGCAAATATAAAAAACCCTTGAAATTTAGAGATTTTAATAATTTAAAACTTATTTCATGCACCCTTTATTGAATATAACTTAAACACACTATAACATCATCAAATAGAAGCTAACATACATAAACAAGGAACATAAAAGATAAATCCATCACATACGTTACACGTAAAATGTAAATAGAGATCATAGGATCATAATGAGTCAAATCATAGAATGTATGTAAGATGAAGATCCATAAGACATCAAATCATAAATGTATGTAAGATGAAGATCCATGAAACGTATGTCTATCAGTATCTGTAAACAAAATGAAAAAACAAGGCTCTAGCTCAAGCCTCATTGTCATCCTCAAGCTCGGTCACAGCCTCAGCCTCAACCTCTGAGTATCATGTCTGCCTTCTACAAAGGCGTCTAAGGTAGGTCCTAGAGGATTGTTGAGCCATAGCCCCCGCATGTAAGATGGGCTCACGAACAACATCACTAGGGCCTGTGTCTATGTGTGCGCGTGTGCATCTGTCAGTGCTTGAACGTGCTCTAGCCACCTCCTCTATCATGGCCACAGCCTCAGCCTCTCTATCTACCTGGTCAACCCACTCATGGTCTGCCTCACTGAAGACCGGATCCACAGCCTCGATGAGCCACTCTGATTCTGGATCAATATCTGCCAGAATGATCGGAGAAGGCAAAAAAAAAACATTTAAAAAAGATGTGTTTTTTTTTAAATTTGATTTGACTTTTTATCAAGCCGCACGGGCCGATTTTTTGCGATTCATGCAGGCGATTTTGGCAATTTTTTGGATGAATTGGCAATTTTATCCCCTGGCGATTCATGGCAATAAAATCATCGATCTGGTTCAACGATTCAAAAAAAATTAGGAAGCCTGAATCGAATCGCCAAACCGTCAATTCACGCGATTTCTGGGCGATTCTCATTACTATGGTGGTAACACTTGCCTTGGAAATTTTACCATGACGATGTCTTTCAATATAGATCTCTTCAAATCGTATTGGGATACATTTTATCATATCTAATAAAGACAATGAAATGAGGGAGGAAAGCTTTTTGTCAAATTTTAAGATACAAAATATTCCCAATAGGACATTGGATTCATATTCATATTTTTGTAGTTCCTATCCATATGCTCTTTAGTCATCTTAAATCATTCTTCCATTGGTGCAAATGTTTTATTTTTTGTTCAAACCTCCATTGTCCTACGTCAAAAACTTGATATTCAACTTACGAACTTGTGTTTGATACTGTAAGAATTTGCATATAGCAATGAACCAAGGATCTAGAGGCCAATGAATGGCACAAAGACAAAACAGATGATATAGACAAGAACAAGTTGTATTCTCATCAATGATGCAATAATGAACCAACTGGATTCAATAGATGAATTAATTGAATTCACTTATTTACAATGTAAATGTGTTTGCTTATATAGGCAAGGCAATAAAAGACTATGATAAGGAGAAGATAAGTTATCATCTGCACAAAGGTGGAATCACATGTCCACCAAAGGTGGATCATCCTCCATTGTGCAATGAAGTATGTGCAACATGTGGAGGATGATAATGTGATAAGTGCACTAAAGGTGGAGACAACACATAAAGTGGAATGTGATAACAACTAACACCACCTAAATTGGAATTTTTTCTACACCATGTGCAAATAAAGGTGCAAACTACTAAGTGTCTCATATGCAAACTACTATGCAATGCATTATCTTAAGTAAGCTTAAATAAAGTATAAGCTACTAGGTGAATAATTAATTACGCCAACACCCCCCTTAAGTGCAACTTAGGGGAATGCACTTAAACTCACAATGCAAGATGGGACTCGGCTACTAGGTCAAGTTAGGTACCCGTGTATAATATGCAAATGCAATGCAATCTCTCATAAAGCGGAGAAAGGGAGAAAACCTCATGGGACAAAATTCCCCTCCAAAAAGAGAGATGAAAACACACAAGATGCATGGATGGAGGACTCAAGACCCCCCAAGGACTACATACATCATGTATATACAATCAAGTATCCCTCCATAGGAAGGAAAGGAGACAACATAGCCCCCCTGTAATGAAGAAGCTCCAATGCTGATGAAAAGCGTCTGCAAACAAAAGATGATACACTGCCTACAAGCAACATGTCTCCCCTTAGAAAGAAAGAAGTCCATCAAATGATGAGCCAGTCCATGTTCAAATTGAAGGAGGAAGGAAGTCTCCAACTATGCATCTCTAAAGACTAAATAAGTATCTCCAAGCTCATAGAATTGATCAATTAAGCATGATCAAGTTGAACCATGAAATGTGACAAACCAAGAGTAGGAGATACATGAATGTCAATCTCCAAAGAATGTGAATAAGTATCTACAACTATGATGAAGTTGTCATCAAAGAGAAGAGAAACACCCCCAAGAATGTCTCCCAAATCTGAAATGTGAAACTCCACAAACAATGCACCAATATCTAGCAAATAGGAATCCCAATCAAGAAGACAAATAGATATCTCTTGCAACGACTCACTGGAATCACCAACAAGAGATAAATGTGTGATCTCAACTGAAGAAGTAGGAGTTGCAGGTGGAGTCACTGGATCATCATCTCTCAATTGTTGCAAAATCTTCAATCTCTTGTAAGGTATCATCATCATATGGAAAATTATTTGCATCATCAAGTGGAATGAGGCAATTTGAACCAGGATCATCTAGGAAAGAAGGAACATGTTGGTCTCCAAAAATCTCTCAAATGATAGTCATTTTTTACCGAAACAACCTCCTAAACGCAATGGTGAGGTCAGATCTTACCCAAGACACTCCCACAAAATGCTATTCCTCAAATCTGCAATATGACCTCTAATGCATGCACCAAGAATTCTCTAAATAGGCTAATCAAGGACACTCCAATGCCTCTGATACCATGTATGAATTTGCATATAGCAATGAACCAAGGATCTAGAGGCCAATGAATAGCGCAAAGATAAGAGAGATGATATAGACAAGAACAAGTTGTATTCTCATCAATGATACAATAACCAATTGGACTCAATAGATGAATTAACTGAATTCAATTATTTACAATGTGGATGTGTCTCCTTATATAGGCAAGGCAATAAGAGACTATGATAAGGAGAAGATAAGTTATCACCTACACAAGATGGAATCACATGTCCACCAAAGGTGGATCATCCTCCATTATGCAATGAAGTATGTGCAACATGTAGAGGATGATAATGTGATAAGTGCACTAAAGGTGGAGACAACACATAAAGTGGAATGTGATAACAACTAACACCACCTAAAGTGGAATTTCTCCTACACCATGTGCAAATAAAGGTGCAAACTACTAAGTGTCTCATATGCAAACTACTATGCAATGCATTTTCCTAAGTAAGCTTAAGTAAAGTGTAATTAGGTGAATAATTAATTACACCAACAAATACAACATCTCTCTAAAACCAACTGAAAGTAGCAAAATATAAATCTTGTCAATAAAATGGACTTAACTTTTCAATAGTGAGATGTTTTTAAAAAGGTTAACCAGAAAAAAGCAATTGCACACAAAACATGACAATTTGCCTTACCATATTTTGATGAACTAGTCATCAATAAATCTTGGAATTTCAAAATGCTTTGAGCCATAACTCAAGCCATCCAAGCTTCTCATGGAAAAGTCTCTTAGAATATAGTTATTTCAAAGAGGCAAATGCAAACAAAATTCTATGAAATGTGTGCATTTTCAATCCTCTAAAATAGAGGATTAAATGCTCTGAATAAAGTAAGGTACACCAAACCATGGTCTGATAGTTGCAGATCCCAAGTTCAATGATTTTGTCACTATAACAACTCTCATATTTTTCGGGCTTTAAGATGCTTAAGACATGTAATATCAATTTCAGTCCCATATTTTGTATGAATATTCTCCATAGGGAATGTGCTCTTTTGGATATTTCAATAAGTTCTTTGCAGGTGGCTTACATATTCACATTGTGATCGATTTTCTGCAACATAGATCTCTAATATGCTGAAGCTCCAATATCAATGCCTTTTGAGCTCAAAGTCTTTTTACTGCCCCAAGTAAACATGTTGCAAGGATGTCACACTACAACAATATGGCATTTTCAAGCCTTAACTAAACTCTGAATCCAGCTTTTCAATTTGGACTGCAATTGAAATATTTATGGCAAATCTTGTTTTGAAAGTTTAGAAAAGCTTTGTGTTTTGCATGTCTATTTATTAGAAATTATAATGCATCCTTATTGTGTTCAAATGACATGGTCCTTTATCAACTACTTGTTTACATCTCTTATAGCTTCACCAAATTTTCGTGTAATGCATCCTACTTTTGCATTAAATGCTATGTTACACCAAGTATCCGAGCTGGGGATGGCAAGGGATGAGGGGATGCTTCTAGACATTCCCAATTTTTGCGGCCATTTTTAGGGATGATAGGGGACAACAAAGGGGATGGCTATACAAAAAAAAAGGAAAATTTTAAATTACATAGAGAAATTTTAAATATTCATATGATAACATTGATAAAGAAATCATATATACATTATAAAACCTTAATACATAACATTTATGTTAAATTGAGAGTTCACATGAGAGCCAAAGTCAAACAAATTAGCAAATGTAAAAACAATTTGATAGTATTATTTGTTGAAACCATCAATGAAGGGCAGGGTCCCACTTTTTACAAGTTGGAGAATACAATATATCATTGGGCTTTCACATCCACATGATGCCTTTCCCCTAGCCATCAAGTAAAAGCAGTGGATTGTAAACTGAAACAAGTTAAATGTACGATTAACAATGTTTTGCATATGGTTGAAATGATACATAGATTTGTCGATCTGTTTAATTAGAAACAAGCATGTAATTGTTTTACAAGAAATTAATTAATTATGATTTATTTGACAGGTGCATTTAGTAGATAGGTGAAATTATAATATTGACATCTGGCAAGACTTGGATACAATTCAAATCAAAATCTAGACAATGGCTTTAGTCAAAGGTCAACAACAATGAAAAAATAGCGACTAGCTGTAATGTCCCCAAATTGGGATGGACCTGTTTTTGCCCAAAATTAACAATTCCACAATAGGATTCATATTACCAATAGCATTCTAAAGTTAACTCATCTAAACTTATTGGGCATGAGAGTTAATGAACAATTAATAATACATGAAATTATAAATAAGTTTACTACTAGAACCTAAACCCTAGCTTATTCTCCGTAACCAACCATAGTAGAGTTTGGAAAGGAAAACCTCGAAAAGGCACTTGAATGTTCAGTGCAATCATGCCCAAGAGCGCAGCACATCAAACTATAACAGCCTGCCCCTTGGCCCACAACTGGCAGAGACATCCAACTAAGACAATTCCATCACTTGGGGTGGCCTACTTAATTTGAGGCGGCCGGTCTTCTGCCTCTCCCTAATTTATTTCCTTCCATTTTGGAACATATAATTGCTTGTGAGAACAAGGAACAGATAAATTCAGAAGTTTTCTGTTTGCCCGAATGCTGATCAGCTCTTCGATCTCATTTTCCCAATAATGGACTGCGTTTTATATCCTTAAGGAGGGACGAGGGAGTCACCTTCTTTCTTTTGGGACCCACTCCTTTGAAATGGCATGTCTCTTTGATTGATTTGCTACCCTTCCAAGAACCCGATGCCTCTTCATTCATGACCATTCAATGGTTGCTGCCTCTTTGTGGTGTCCGCTGCTTTAACTTATAATATTCGCTGACTAATGATAAATGCAAACACAAGTAGGTGCTATAATAAACTCTTTGCTGAATTGAATTACTGAGTACATACCCGATCAGACATTGATTCAATCCTTTCTATGTGACACCTTAATCCTAAGTGACTATATCAGGGTGGGGACATGACAGTCTACCCTTCCCAAGATTTGATTATCCTCAAGCAATTTTAAATTAGAATGGTCATGGATAGAGTGTTCAAGATGGCTTTATATAGAAAAAGGCTTGGTGTATGCAACTTCTAACTTTTCATGAGGATCTATTTTAGAATTTAACTTCCATTGCACTTTTTTGATATCATCTCAAGTCCAAGTGAGTCAAGGATTGGAATTTTGCAAGAAGTTAATTCTAAGACAAGTTTTCTCTCATCTTCTATGAGGAAGAATAAGGTCATTATAGTAATGGCATCAATCATATTTGCAAGAAAGTGATTTGGTTGGCCTTATGTTAAAACAATGTCATGGGTATCTCTTCAAGTCAAAGCAAAGGTGACTTTTCCTCCTATTAAGGTGAGGATTAGAAGCATGACCACATCTATGACTTTAATGGCGATATTTTCTATTAGGGCTGGCCTTCCTTCTCACTAACCCCAAATGGAAAACATAGGAACATTATGGTGACACACTGTAGATGATACCATCTGGCTTTGTAAAAATAATTCCCTTTTCAGATAAAAGATCTTTATTCTGCACTAAAATCCCTTCATAGATAGGTGGTAGGAAGAAACTGATTTCCTCCTTCTGCATGGACTTACGTGCATCAGTGAGTAATGTGAAATGGTTATTCAAGGTTCCTTCCAATGAATACCATAATAGGAAGATGAAAAATTTAAAATTTTGTATCAAGACAAGCTTAGATGATCATAATACTATTTTGGATCAAGAACAATGTTTGACAGTAAAGGAATGCTCTGTCTATATAAGTGTATAAGTGTCTATATATATGCATAAGATATGGAGCATATCCATGAATACACATGAAGTACTGACATAAATACATGGAAGGCATAAAGCAATACACATAAGTATGGAAGGCATGAAGCAGACATGTAAGGCATGAAGCATCCTTGTAAGGCATGAAGTCATGTAAATACATGCAAGCCAGGAAGCATCTATGTAAGGCAGAAACACACGCAAGGCATGAAGTATACACATGAATATACATAAGGCATGAATACATGTCAGGCATGAGGTATACACATGAATACACATAAGGCATGAATTATACATAAATACAAGACACAAAGCATACATGAGAAGAGTAGTCATGGAGTAATCATGCCGAAGACACATCAGTTGTGAAGCAAACACACCAGTACACATGAGGAAAGCATCCATGCTGAAAACATGTCAGACATAAAGCAGTTAAAAGCACACACGTATAGAAATGCAGTGTTTGCCTACTCGATTTTATTTTTTTGGATTTACTTAAGAAGATGGCTGAATACTTAACCCTAATTGAATGGCGGTTATGTAGGTTTGTCCCGCAGGTTGGCAGGATTAATGCTCTGACACCAATTGTAATATCCCCAAATTGGGATAGACCTGTTTTTGCCCAAAATTAGCGATTCCAAAATATAATTCATTTTGCCAATAGCATTCTAAATTTAACTCGTCTAAATTTATTGAGCATGAGAGTTAATGAACAATTAACATTATATGAAATCATAAATAAGTTTACTACTAGAACCTAAACCCTAGCTTATTCCCCATAACCAACCATAGTAGAGTTTGGAAAGGAAAACCTTGAAAAGGCACCTGGAGACTGTTCGGCCCAATTAAGCCCAAGAGTGTGGTGCATCCAACTCCAGCAGCCCACCCCTTGGCCCACAAGTGGAAGGGACAGCTAAATAAGACAATTCCATCACTTGGGGTGCCCTACTTAATTTGAGGGAACTGGTCTACTGTCTCTCCCTAGCTTATCACCTTCCATTCCACATATCATGGCTTGTGGGAACAAGGAATAGATAAGTTTATTAATTAGAGAAACATAATAGATTGACAAGCTTCCTAATATCTTGGTCCAAGATATATTAAAAAGTATCAATATATAATAACATTTATCCACATTGCATACCATATAATTGTTAATTCAGAAGTTAGTTGTTTTGCTGAGTGCCAATATCTTATATCAATCTGATCTGCTCTTTGATCCCATTTTCCCAAAAATAGACTGCCTTTTATATCCTTAAGGAGGGACCCCGGGGAGTCACCATCTTTCCTTTGGGACCAACCCTTTTGAAATGTCATGTCTCTTTGATTGATTTGTTCCCCTTCTTGGAACCCGATGCCTCTTCATTCATGACTATTCAATGGTTGTTGCCTCTTTGTGGTGTCTGCTACTTTAACTTATGATATTTGCTGACTAATGATAATTTCTCCCCTGTTCGTGGATTAATAAACACAAGTCGATTCTATGATAAACTCCCTGTTGAATCGAAAAACTGTATACATACCCAATCAGGCATTGATTCCATCCTTTCTATGTGACACATTAACCCTACATGACTGCATCAGCGTGGGGGCATGACACTAGCATGCAACCAACTTAGATCCTAGTTTCACAAATAAATGAAAAAATATTTCAGTCAGTTATTAAACAAATTTACTCCCAAAAATCCATGGCCAAACTCCTAACAGTATATTCATTATTCCAAAAGGGTGGTATTTCTGTATCCTTTGTTCCTAAGCAGTCATTTTATTTTTCATGTCACTGTTTTTGTGTCTGTCATGTCCCTTAGCAATTTCAAATATTCATGTGAATACGATAAAGCATTCATCATATACATAAACATCATAGTTCCTTGATGCATAATATTGGTGTTGAGCTGAAAGTTCGTATTAGAATCAAACAAATTAGCAAATGTCAAAACCTCATTGCTTTTATAATTTATTATCAATATACATGTGATATTAAAAAACAATATACAAGTTACAACAAAATTCCCAAAGGCTGCAAGTAAAATGGTGGGTACATGACCAAATCAACAGGATTTCCCATCACATCATTGTGCAAGGTTGCACCGTGCAAGATTGCATTAGATATGTAATTGAAATTCTATGTAATCCTATAAACTGATATTTCAAGGAAAAAATAAAATGGTTACAATGCCTTTGTAAGGAAGGAAGATGTAGACATGTGAACTGTACTTGATCTCCTAGAAATACTAGAGAATAGTGATTTGGCAAATAGTCAAGTTTCAGGTTCAAGGTCTCTCAATTATTTAATATAGTTTTCTAATTTAGTTTCTGGCAAAGTTTAATATACTCCTTTGACTTCAGAAATTATTATACTAAATCTACAAGTGGCCAAGAATAGACTTTTCAAAGTGTGAATTTATGGACTAAATTTCAGAATACAGACAATATCCAATCCGTTAGTGGATAGTTCCTAGTAACATAACTCAATACGTTGTTAGCATCCCTTATGTTCTGTTCTGAACAGATTTTTGAAATATCAAAGCCTGTATGTAGTTTTGAATAATAGGGCATGACAGGGTAAACAGATTATAATTTCAACTGGATGTGCAGTGGATTCCCTATCATAAATACAGTTTACCACATCATTTGATGTCTTCCACTGGTGAAAGAGGACTGAACTTTTGGACATGTGGAAAGAGATGCTCCAATGGAATGGCATGGTTTCATTTTTATCTATGTTGTTTTTTCCATGCCACTTTTTTATGGGACAGCTTGCCATCTGTAGAACGGGTGGGGAGTCTGATGTCCCAGACCATCCTGGGAATGGAAAGCAGTCCCCTTTATTCTTTTGGAACATCCCTGCATTGCTTTTGCAATATGGGGACACCCTTGGGACATCCCCTAGGCATCCCACATTCCTGAAATGTTTTGGAAATGGGTGCACCCCAAAAAATGTTGACGATGTGTCCTTGGGTTTCCCTGATTTATATAATCAGGGTGATCTCTACATATAACTTTTTACTGTGTGGCTTTATGAGATTATGAGAAGATGCTCAAGGTTTGTACATGACATGTTTAAAATCCTAACGTTGTCTCTCCTAAATCCAATTGTTAACTTTAGTTGCAAAGGAAATTTTGATTATTCACATTCTAGGTTAACATATCTGCTTCCTATGTATTTAGATTCTAGAATACATAATGACATATGACTAAATTGCCAATAAAATATATGAAGTCAATTGCTATATCACAATTTACTGCAATCATAGCTTGGGGATATTTTCCTAGTTTTTCTCAATTATGGTAGTTAGTCCCCTGAATGAATATCAATTACATTTGAATCCACATTTTTCTCTTTTAGATCAGCCAAAAAATGTAATTTAAAGGTTTGTGATTATCTCAGTAACCTCCTGTTTTCAGTTTTCTCTGCCCTGTCAGAATCCTTGCTAAAAATGCCTTAAATTCCTCTTAGAATATGCGAGTTAACATTTTGTAGCATTTTAAGGTATCAACGTAGCTTAAAAGGACAATAAGGACGGCTAGGAATTGCTGAAGAATAACTTTCCTGACACTTCAAATAATGTGGAGCATCTCCCTTTATTTCCCTGCCCAAGTTCTGATTGTAGTTGCTAATTTTGACTGTTTTTATTTCCTGCTGTTTCCGTTTGTAACAGGCAGTTTTGGCTGCCTTCTTTGGCTTTGTGTAGTGGCTTGGCGGGTAGATGCTGGTGCTGGCTGGCTAACTATTTTTTGGGAAAGAATTTTTTTTTTCTCTAAAAAGGTGGGAATGGATTTGCAAATGGCAGAGACAGAGACTGATTGCTGGAGATGTTGTTAAACTTAACTCTGTTCAGTGCTCTAATTTTTGTTCATGAATCAAGGAAATATTAAAAGACACCTATTTTGTTTAGGGAATCCATTTTCTAAGTTTGTTCTTTACTTTTCTGTTCCTGGCTTTTTTTGTTATTGTTTTCTGCAGACAAATCTATAGTTTCTGGTTTTTGAGCTACGTAATTAACAGTACTGAATAAGATAAAAGCTTAAGTCAAAGCAAACACCTAGAATACAAGAAGAGGCCCATTAACTACACAGGTATGCAGTAAAGATTTACATTTTAGTTTTTAGAGACATACTGCAATCTACCAGATGAAGTTAATATATGTGGGGTCTGTTGCCTCAACACTATGAGTGTAGTCCAGATTTAATTGAAAGGAAATAAATGAATAGATCAACTACATTGCAAAGAAAGCAAAGATCTTACAGTTTGAATGATGTCCACCTTTACCAATGAAATGGATGATGACAACTTAATATGAATATAAGGAACTAATCATTTGCTTAAAAATCAGCCCAATGATATGGAGCATACATTATGTTTCCTCATTTGTTCTATGTTGTCAGCAATAGTAGATCCAACAGTTCCAACAAAACCTACCGAAGCACAACTACAGATCGTCTCTTCTATATAAAGAAGAATATCAGGCAAAACCCTTGGAGGATATTTTCCACTTGTACTCAGTCTTTTAAGAAATTGTTGGGGAACTCCTGATCTAAATCCGTATTCTCTAGTAATAAGCTTTCTACCAGTGTTTACAATAAAGTCATCCTTTTCATTCAAGACATGCAATTTATAGGATCTTGAATCCGCAGCCAGGTCTCCTAAATATGTTCCTGTCCAATTTGTTTCTGGGAGGTCCGTCATAAGAAAAATATCCACTGCTTTGTGCTTTCCCTGGAACTGATTCTGTACATTTTTCAGCTTTCCCTTCAGTGCAGAAAAAGTAGTTTGCCAATGATTCTTGAACTGCCCATCCAGCATTCTGAGTTGAGCACAAAGAAAAGGTTCATTTATCCTTTCTCTGGCATACTTTTTCCCAGCATTTAAGATCTCTGGAGCAAATGGAAGAAACTCAATCTTCTCTAGCAAAGAGCCTATCCGTTCATCTTTAGGAGCCTTATGGATGTCAATATATAGCTCTGAGCCTTTGTAAGGAGCAGTGAAGAGGGTTCCAAAAAGAAGAACAGTGGCATGATATGCTTTTGATCCATGCCCAAGAGCTTTATCTATGTTTCGACGCTTTCTAATATAATCAATTTTCTTCTTTATTCTTAAGTTGTCATCAGGCTGAAATGAGTCCATTGTGTTATCAGACTCCTCTTGGTATGTCCATACTGTTGTTCTGCAATCCTCTTCAACTCCATAGACACAATGTGGTGCATTTTTTACGAGACCTGACAACAACTCCCCACAATTTTTATAACTGCCCCAAGCTTGAATAGTTTCAGCTAAGCTATGACATAGACTTCCAGAGCATGATGACCTTATATCTAGGCCACACCAAAGTGAAACAAATATCCGAAAATCAATTACCTTCACCAGAGATGAAGATATTACCCCGGACAGATCAATGATATCTGCCATAGAAACATACCTGCAAAGAATTGGAACTAGATCCCTACCATCAGCAAAGAAACTGGGTAAAGAAGTAATTCAACTAAAAGCTTGAAAAAGGAAATCAATATTCTGAATTATTGTAGAAATGGGTGTAAGAGGAAATTATATATAGAAAAGGTGATTCATATTTCTGAGAGTTAGAAAAAATGTGCATAAGAGGGAACTATGTTAGTAGGAGATATTTTTCACAGAAAGTCAAATTGTAATATAGCTATCAGGATTCAACTGTGTAGTTTTCAAGTCAAACTAATTGATCCATGTTTCATGAGTTTGATATAGTGATTCAGAAGAACTTGTCTTTCATAAGAATGAAATGAAACACTTAACACTCAGATGCATCTAAATATTATTTATATAATGGAAATTATGTATTGTAAAAGGGGTTCATAACTCTGAGAGGTAGTGGAAATGGATGTAGGAGGTAACTATATCTTCTCAAAAAAAGTGAAAACTGGTGTACATGGAATTCTTTATTATCAAAAGAAGTAGAAATGGGTATGAAAGGGACTATGATAATCTGAAAGAAGATGGAAATGGGTGCTAAAACTAACCAAAATGGAACTGAAAACACGTTATTGCATTCAAAAATGGGCCTCCTTAAATAGAGTGGCACAACAAATGAAAAGCTATCAAATGAAGGGGAATATATTCAAATCAAAGAATTTGAAGAATATATGACAAGGGGATTGTAGTGGATACATACCTAGAATTTTGCATTAGAGAGTTGATATGATCCCACAAAGAGCTTCGAAGCTCGTGAGCAGGTTGAACTCTGAATTTTGGGCAGCTTCCTAAGGCCACAGCATGATGATCCATAATGGGAGGAATGATGAGGGTTCTGTTCAATATTCCTGCAATCAGCAGAGCATTCTTGAACTCTGAAACCTGGTTGCTGAAGCCACTGTGAGGTGCAAACCACATGTATTTCTCGTCCTTGGGAAGCCACTTCAATGAGCCCGGCCTATGCTTGTAACTGGCGGTGCATTGAGGGAGTTCCCCTGCTATAATTGCTGCTGAACTTGTTGATCTTGATGTAGGTACAGAATAATATGTTAAGAAGGAGACGAAAAGGAGCAGAGATAGAGAAAGGATTGTACTTGTCTTGATTTTACAAACTTTGTTTCTGCTGCTATTTTTCTTCCATTTATCCATTGTTTTTTCCTGTTTATCCCCGTGATCTTCGTCGACATTATCCACAAGATCTCACACTAAATTGTTCATGTCGTCTGTCCATGATCTAGGACCATAGAATTTGAAAATATTATTGAGGCATCTGAAACTAAACTTATGGTATGGAATGCATCTGAAACTAAATGGCTTAAAAAATCGATGCTTGCAAAGAGAACGAGAGGGATTCATTAGGTTTTTGTATTTCCGTATGAAGCCTTTACGGATTCCGCAATGGTCCCGGAATTTAATTGAAGCTATTTTAAAAACTTTTAAAAACACTGGTACCGTATTGTACTCGATGAAAGTGCACTTCATCTTATTAGTTTATTTTTATTCTTTTAATTATGATTTTCTACTATTTAAGTTTTTCATTCTTTTAAAAAAAATTAACTCTACCTTTATTTGTTTTCAATTATGATTTTCTATTAATATTTAAATTTATGCATTAAGACTATATTTAGAGTGTTTTTAATGTAATGACAAGTTTAAAAGTGCTATATTTCTATTGTTTATGACATCGTCTATTTTGATAAGTAGGAGATATTTTCCTTGTGTATCAGGATTCAACTGTGTAGTTTTTGAGTCAAACTCATTTACCCGTGTTTAGTGAAACATAGGTCAATGAGTTTGACTCAAAAACTACATAGTTGAATCCTAATAACAATATCAGAATCGTCTATTTTATCATCATTCATTCTTAAGATTGATCATGCTTTCTACACCTTTTATTCATTATTCTAGATTAGATATAAGGTGAACAACTGACCTAAATTATTTATGTAATTGCACATATAAAACTTATTTTTTAAAAATTCTAATGTAAATTGAATATCTTCAACTTACTTACTATAATCATTATGAGTTGACTTATTGCACACTGTGTTGATTTATGTGCTATGTTGTTGCAATTAAGAATACTCTTTCGCTCCTTTCAAATAATTTTAGAAAGTGAAAAGAACATCTAGGCCAAAGTGCTTAGGGAGGAACCTATTATGTATTGTATATGTGTGACATAATTCTAGACATAATATAAGATTAACTTAAAGGTTAATTATCAACACAAGTTAAAAAACATTTGTTTTAAAAAATTCTTTCATTGTGTTGTATTCATGTGTTTCCATGTTCAAGAGGTAATCTCTAAGTTTCAAATAATCAAAATTTCTTTCATATTATACATTCCCTTTGGTTTGTATCTTTCAAATGCCCCACTTTGGCACTTGTTGATAACACGACATGAAAGTTGATGAGTCATAATATCTTGTAAAGTTGAATAGGGTGGTGAATCACTTGTATCTTATTTAATTTGTGTATTTAACCTATATTCACATGCTAATAATTTTGAACTAGATAGTCGAGTGAGAAGTTACAACTTATAGAGAATCATGCATGTCATGTGTTGATTGTGTTGTCTTGGTGTGAAATATGACTAGACTCCATCATTCATTGAATAGACCTTGAAATTTTGCATTGCCTTGTAGAGAGAGAAATCATAAAGATAGATATTACTTCATCCTATTTTTGTTTGACTTTATTAGACTTTAAAGGATAGGTGCCATGTGGAATGGGTGTTACAATCTTAATCAATTGACTAAAATCTTAAAATTAGGCCACATGATTGGAAAACTTATAAAAAGAGGAGAAACACAATGTCTCGTTTCTAAAATAGTGTCTACTATTTTTAGTAAACTAGGTTATCCTAAAGATAATAAATCGAGACAAACAATCCAAAAAAGTTTATTTTTCAAGCTGATTTGGTATAGTCATGTTTAATGACAAATAAATTAATGTTCTTTCAATTATTTTGGATCCAAAAGCTAGAGTGGGCTTTTGAGGGGCATCTTGACATGTGAAAAGGCAATTTGCAAGAGAAAGACAACTATGGACAAATGGAAAATATAAAATGAATATGAAGAGGTGACCAATGGGAATCTATTTCTTGCAATATATGACTTTTTCCCTTCTTAGCATGGGATGGGTTCCCAAGATTATTCTTTCAAGAATTTTTCTATATATTTGATTTTCATTTGTAACATTGTATTCATTCTATCTTGCTCATTCTAACCAATTGATGTTGTCTATCTATAGAGGTTGATAAACCAAAAAGAATGAGGCTCAAAGGTAGTGGTTTAAAGGATCTCTAAAAGCGGTCTCATCTAGAAGTTATATTGGAGCTTAATGCTTTCAGTTTGCAATGTTTTCTCTAGAATTTTGTAAGTGTCTAGTAGGGGATGTGAGAGCATATTTTAGAGGTGTGGTTTTAGATTTGTATTGTTGTTAATAAAAATATACATTATTTTGTTTGGATATTGATAGCTGTGTTAATGTTGTCATGAGGATTACAACCTGATGCCAAGCTAGAAGCTCAGTAATCCTATGAAACATGGAAACACCTTCAAGCTTATGGGTTTCTCATAATGAAGGTGAATCTCCATATTATGGGTTGGTTCCCTTTAGATACCTCATAAAAATACAATAATTTACTTTGGAAAAGGTTAGGGTAAGATAACAATGCTTCATGAGAAAGGACTAAATTTAGAGCTTTCTTGAAGGAAAACAACTTATTTT
Source organism: Chamaecyparis obtusa (assembly GCA_027943335.1). NCBI lineage: Eukaryota > Viridiplantae > Streptophyta > Pinopsida > Cupressales > Cupressaceae > Chamaecyparis > Chamaecyparis obtusa. The sequence goes on along the minus strand of BSBK01004996.1, from coordinate 243,396 downwards.
CACAAATTCGAACTACCAAATCAATGAGCACAATCTATGACTCGCATTAATCATGCATCTTCTTGCATCAATACTACTTGAATGAGACAAAATCAAATCATTCAAAAAATGAACACATAAACCCGTCAACTCATTCATGAATCACAACTCAAGAAGTATCAAGAAGGATAATCATTGTTTTCTTCATTGAAAATAAAGGAATTTGTTATTACATGTAAGAAAAAGATTCTAAATGAGCTGCAATGTCTTCTTATTTTTATTGTTTGCAAAAAGCCAAGAAGAATGAACTAGAGAGAAAGAGAAAATAAGAATGCCTTGTAGAAAGACTTGGCCTAATCCAAATTGAAGAAGGAACTAAGCTTGAACTAAATTTGACTTGGCTTTTAATGATGCTCCAATTTTCTTGAAAATATCTTGGGTCAATAATAACTAAAAATCCCCTCAAAAAGAGGTCAAAATTGAAATAAACCAACTATTTATGGCCTTAAAATTATCCTTGATGAATGCATAACCCATATGGAATCTCTAACTAGAGCCAAACTATTGTACCCCAAAACTCCTATTTTCATGTCTTGAACTGATGTTAAACTGATTTGCATGTTGACTAAGATGATCCATTGGATCTTCATTGTATAACCTTCACTCTTTCACATTTATATTATTGTCTTCTCTTATTGATATTAATATATTTATTTATTCATCATATGACAGTTTTGTATCTCTACTCTCAGGGTAGTCAAAGGAATTTTTGTCTCGTGCCAATCCTTTTGCTTCTATTTAACTTGAATGGAAATACCCTTGTATTCACTCCTCACGGTCTAGGAATCTCAACATACGACAAACTTAGAATCACTTCTTGGGGACTTGTATTTTCTTCCTTGTGTCTACCTTTGTGTAACAGTGTATGACTATTCTCATTCACTATTTTCTCTGCTTTCTTTTCATAGTCGTGAGTGTTCTTGAAAATAATTTGACCCTTTGTATTATATACATAATTTGTGCCACTATTTAACCTTATCATTTGATCTTCATTTTCATTATCTTTGAAAACCTATATCTTGATTGTCTTCTTTACTCTGCAATCTTCCTTTTGAAAGGTAGGAATCTTTTAATATTTTATTGAGGTGCAGACCTTACTTTTTATGTCATGGCTTTTTCCAGAGACATTCTACTATTTTTACCATTTGATATCATTGTTACTTTGACTACCTATGTAACTATCCCTTTCAAATTAGGTCATTGTTTTAACCATGCTCATCTTAACCCTCAAAAAAATGCCCTTCATATCATCTTTGATCTATAAAATTCTATTAATAGTGTCTATGTTTCTTAATAATTGATTCTAAGAAAGGTAGATATCTATGTTTAAACATATAACAATGTCATTATACCTCTCTTTGGGTCATTATCCTTGTAATTTAATATTATCATCTTCCTTTATTCTTTGGCACTATTTTGGCATTCATTTTACAATCCCATTATAAAACATTGTTCTTGTCATCTTATCTCACTACATATTAACGTTTCAAACCAATATTCTTCCTTATTTTGACTTCATCCTCTTCTCACTAATATAGTCTTCATGCATATCTTTATTCACCATACATATCAACATTCCTATCACTATAAATTAGTATCCTTCACATACATAATGTTGTCTTCTTGATAACAGTCACCATGCACTTCCACCTTTATATGACTACTCTTTGTCTTTGATCAAGTGTCTGGCTAGGTGTCTAATCTCATGTTTGTGATTCATTATGAATGCATATTAATCTTATAATCTCCCTCTATTCAATGCTTCCTTGAATAGTTCTTTTATGATCTAATATTCATATGGTTCTCGAATCTCTATTTTACAGTCATGTGCTTTTCTATGAGACCACATACCAAACTTTCCATTTGTAGTGAATGATGTCCTCGTGAACATCAACTCAACTTTGAATAAAAGTGAAAACGATTAAAGTATTTGATAACAATACAAATGGACCTTTATAACAACAAATGAATGCTTCTTAAACCAATGGAAAGTTTGTCACAACAATTAATGAAGTTCTAACTGTAGATAGGAAAATAGTTTTAGAGAACATGAAATCAAAATGCCAACCACAAAAGAAAACTTCATGAAAACTATCATAATCACACCAATAAGACCATCAAAACAAAGTAAATAACATGATAAATCAAATCTAACCAATAATACTTTGTATAGATGCTTAAAATCATCCCTTAACATTATAATTATTTAATTATATTTGTATATTCTTCTACCTATTTAATTAAATTGGGTTCACTATTCTATAGTATTTAAATTTAATTTAAATACCTTCTCTTTAAGTGTATTAAATTTTATTTAATACCTTTCCTTCATTTAATCCCTCTTTAAATAAATTTTAATTTATTTATTTCCCTTCACATTCTACTATTCTCCTAAACCATGATTAGTCTAAATTTTAATTTAAGATTAATTATAAATCTAGACCTAGATCCTATCCTACTTACATCACTTTCAACAAATAGACCTACTTGCTAAATAACTAAGGTTAATTAGGCTAATTTTTGGATTCCTACACTCATTAGTCCTAATTATTTTCTCACACGTGTGTGAGCAAATTTCTAAAAATTGTCTTTTCAAAGAATTCTGAAAATGCTTAAAATAAGGTTTCTTACAACTTCGATGACACCTCTTACACTTTCCAAAAATGTGAAAATTGACTTCTTCTTACACATATCTTACACATGTGTACTTGAAGTACATATTGACCCATCACATCTCAAGTTTCTCACACATGTGTGAGCGAGCTTGGACTCTTGCATGGCTTATGTGTCCCTCAAGTGGCACCTATGTGGATGCCACATGTGATCCACCTCACCCAAACCCTCCAAAATCCTATAAATAGGAGTCTTACCAAGAGTAAATTGTCCATCATTTGCATATTAGAGTTATCATGCTAGTATATGCTTAGAGTTATTTTCTTGCATTTAATATTTTTACTAACTTGTTTGGTAGCTTGTTTGCATTCATTAATGGTAGATAACTTACATTTAGTTCATTCCTACTTCTCATATTGACATTTAATGCTTGATGCTAGTTCTTTATGACTAGCTCTTGAGTTCATTCAATACCATCCTCATTTAACTTGCATTTATTCTCTTGCACTTATCATTTTCTTTTAATCAAAGTGGGATTTAATATATTGTGTTGGGAGAGCACACCCACAACCATTTGTAAGAGATTAAATCAACTAAATCTTGGGTGCACTTGATTCATGCTCATCAGAGGTTGTGGTGGCAGCTTTTTGTTTTGGTTTTGCAAGTTTATAAACATGTTAGATTAGTATTTAATATGATTTTTATCTCTAACATTTGCATGTTTGAGCTTGCTCCCAATGGGTAGGTTTTCATCATACACACTTTGATGAAGCCTCATTGGTTTTTATTTCTCCTCTAATATGATATGTTTCTCTCAAGTGGATAAGTGTGTCAATAAGATGAAAATAAGTATGGAAAAATTAATAGAATAAGAGTGAGGATACTAGAAATTATAGTTGCAAGAATGAGGCCAAAGAGGCCAATTTATAGATTTTGCAAATCAAATTTATTGGTCAAGATTTTTGACAAATCAATGATCGTGATTGCATATAAGGACTCACATTTTAGCAAATTAAAAATTATGACAGTTGAATAGTGAATTTGGAAAATGAAAAATTATGACAAATTGGATAGTAAGTTTGGCAAATGACAAATTAGTGAGTGATTTTGGAAGGAGAATTTAGTGGGAGGAAAATGGGGGAAATTAGAGGGGAGAAATTAGTGGGAATGTGTCATATGAGAAATTAGGGGGATTATTGAGGGGGAAACTAATAATTTAAAATTATTAATTCTCTCATATTATGGGAAATTATCCAACCAATTAAAATAATTTAATTAATTATGGGAAAAGAGGATAAAAGAAGGTAAATAAATATAATTTATTTACTAGGACATGAGACCTTAGAACAAGGGGACAAATTAATGGTTATTTTCTCCTAAAGGATCAAACAATTGACATGAGCATTTAATCGGATGGGTGGCCAAAAGAAAATTGACAAGATATGATGCAATTGAAGGATAAGATTAGTCATTAATGATATGGAATAATGATACAATATTGATGAATGATGAAGATAAAACATGCAATATAGAGGACATGTAAAAAAGGGAGCCAGAGGCATTGACTATTTTTTATCGTCTGCATTTTTCCTTCTTTCACACAATGCAATTTTGAGAGTTGTTTCAAATAAAATTTAAAGGATCATATGCCCCAATGGACCAAATGAATATAGGTAGGAAGCCCCCTTGAAAAATTGGGCAAATTTCTTGACATGAGGATTTTTTTTGGAAATGGTTGCAAAGGACTGACAGAAGAAGACTCGGTAGAAAGCAAAAGTCAGATGGATAAAAGTTATTAATGATGAAACCTTGCTTTCATAAGTGTATGTTATCTTTAGAGAGCATTATTTTATATAAAAATAGATGAAGTTCGCCATGACATAGAAAGCCAGTGTGATAATGCAATCCCTTTGCTGAAAAAAAAATACATTATAAACAAGAAATATTTCCATGCATCTCAAAGAATTGGACATAATTGGCCCAAAACTTCATGAAAAATACCCCACAAACAGCTAACAAAAAACAAAATACCATGAACCATCTCGACCACTCTAATCACTTGTGGATATCCTTGAGTAGCATAGGAACATAACCAAAGATAAATCAATAAAAAGATAAGACTCATTGAATCAAGTAAGTCAACAATCATTTTGATCTTGTTGTCAAAGTCGATAGTTTGTTTGATGATGATGATATATGGTTTCAGGAAAGAAGTACCCCATCTAAGATAAATATTGTTTGGTTTTGATTATACCACACCCTCTATAAGACAAATTATAGGTTGATAAAGGACATATTGAAGATGTTCAATCGATAGTACATTTCGATTGACTAATTGTTGACTTGATTGGATAGTTTTTCTATTGATGTGTTATTTGTTAAGCACAATGTTTGATGTATTATCAAATGTGTTTCTTCTCAAATGTTTTTCTTATTGCAAAGGAACAATTTATTGATGACATGAAATGACATTATTTTTGGATTTTGATTTTTTTTAGAATTTTTGAGATATTTGATTTTTGTGTGCTTTCTTCAGGACATTTTGTAATGTTGTTGAATTTTTTTGAGATATTATTTTTTTTTTAAATCAAGACATGATTTGATTTTTAATAACTTTCTCGAGACTTTATGTAATTTTTAGGATTTTTTTTTCAAGATTTTATTCAATTTAAAGAATATTTTTCAGATTTTTTTTCTAATTTTTAGGATTTTTTTCAAGACTTTAATGTGTAAGAAAGATGTATTGAATTGCCCCCAAAGTCTAGCAAGTTCGGGACATTATGAATTGATGAATGGACTGGTAGAATGGAAATGGATAAAGGAAAGATAGTGTTATCATATTATGGCATTGAAACTACCAAGGACTATCCAGTCAATAGGATAATATGTTTTTTCTAAGCTAAGAGTTTGGACATGACAATATATGGTAATGACATGGTGCATTGATTGGCATTTGATCCACGGGATTGGATGTCAAGAGGTTTTTGAAAAAATGTTTTACATTTTATGTTCTCATTTTTAATCAAGACCAAGAGAGGTATATGGATGGGAAAAGAAAAATTAGGAATGGACAAGAGATATAGACTAAGGGGTATGATAAGGTAAGCGATATGGACTAAAGGGATGTGGATAAGGTAAGGGATATGGGTAATGTGAAGAATACATAATAAAAATGCTTATGAAGATCCCTAGCCTCATCAAGATCAAATATGGGAAAAAGGGAATATGGATGTCGATAAGATAAGGGACATAGGATAATGGAGGAAATGACAAGGGTATGATATGATAGGAAAAATGGATGAAATGTGCCCCCAAGTACGAAACACAAGAAGATCATAAATTATGTGTGACATCTTTTTTCTAGGTTTTCATCATGATACTTGTCCAAAGTGCTTAATTGCTAGGATTTCACTAGTGGAAAAATTATTTCTTTACTTTTTTAACCTTCATTTTGATATTTTAGAAAGGTAATGGATTAATAATAAGACAGGGATGAAGGACTCAAGTGTCTTGATCTTTGGATAATAATGGTCATGTAACAATAAAGATTTAAATCTCTTCTCTTTGTTTTCTCTTGAAGGACATATAATAATGGACCATGATTATGAAAGTATGCTGAAAGACATTGGTAGGGACATGAGTTGGGAGACAAAATGGATGAATGGATAAAACTAGGGCAAGGATTTTTGTAAAGGATTGTATATGATGGATGAAAGGATAGAAAATAGGTTGTGGATAATGGAGGTTATGTAGGAAAACTTATTTTTGAGTGGATGGGAACGTGAAAAAAATCAACATTGACACACACACACACACACCTTGGTGACTTATAGAATGACAGAGGACAAGAAAATTTGGGATTTGGGATTTTAATGGAGGAATCGATGTGGATTTTGGAACATAAGGACCCAAAAGGATTTGGAAGGTGGGAGACATTTAGATGGAGGGATAGAAATTTTGGATGCTAACTTTGATTTTTCTTTGGGATATTGTACTTCAAGGAGTCGCTTGGGAATCTACATGGATTTTGATTTTTCATGTTTTGTGGTTCCTTGGAATACATTTCTTCTATAAGGGATTTGGGAACCCATATAAATTTTGACATTTTTTTTCTTAATGGGCCTTTTTGGCCTTTTCAATATTTCTTTTTTCTTTGGATCATATTTTGCTTTGTTTTACATGTCGATTAGACTAGACATGTTGATCCTTGACTACATGTGAATTTCTTGACTTATAAATTTTTTGCTTGGCATTCAAATTTCTTAGAAGAGGCATGGTGTTCATGGATGGATAAGAATGATATGGAGGCCTTTTGGATGGGTGGAAGGTTCTCAAAAATGTGTATCTTTGTTGATCTTAATTTATGAAAGGATAATTGTGTTATGAGCCAGTGGATGGAGGAATATATGGACCTAAGATGGATGGAAGGGATGAAGGGGAAGGCATATGTTGAGATTTATATTTTGTAGGGTTACCAATTCCTTGAGAATGAGATAGGTAACTGAGGCCATGAACATCAAGGTTTTCTTTTATATTGAAGAGTTCTAACATACCTTGTTCGTAGTGGCCTACCCCTTTGACTTAATAATTATTGTGACTAGTAGCATACTTGTTGCTTTGGAAACAAGACACGAGTCCATTTTGAGATAGATATGGTATGGAAAAATTAATTGTATCATGAAGTGGACTAGTCTAGATGAAATAAGAGGAACTCATTTAACATCTAAAAGGTTCATGGAAAACTTGCATGAATCTGTTGGCATCATGAGGGGGACTAGGAAGAATAATGGGATCTAAAGATAGAATAGGAGGAATGATAGGATCTCGTGGGGTATGTGAAGGATTAGGACATGGAGATGAAGGGATGGTAGAGTTATGAGGAGGATTTGAAGGGATAGTGGAATCTTGTAATGGATATGAAGGTGAAGGGATACTTTGATCTTTACTTAGAATAGGATTGTTTGATTCCATTTTAAGGATGTTTTGCTATTGACTTTGGAGAGAATCTCTAGGAAGAATGGAAGGGATGTCATGATCTTTATTAGGAAGTGGAATATCAATGGGACTTGAAAGGACAATATGTTCTTTAGGTGGAAGGGAATAATCTTGGATAGGGTGGATACAGATGATGGAGTCATCATGAGATTCAAGGAAAATGGGATCTTGGCCAAAAGTTGGATTGGATTGGTTTTTTTTGGTATCTTGATCTTGATTTCCTTCAGGTCTCATTTATTCTTTCTTTGGATCATCTTCTTGACATTGGGTATGAGTTTAGAGATCAATGTTTTAACATGAAAGGAATAGACTTTAGATGGGATTTTTTGGAGAGGGTTTGATTGGAATTGGGGCACATGGTGGTGGTGGGTCTAGAATTTCTAAAGTTTGGAAGGAACTTGGATCATGAATTGGATTGACTTGTAAATCTATTGTGTATAGCCCTTGGGGGTAAACATGAAAGGTGTCATCAATGGATGCTTTGTTTGGTGGAGATGGTGTTTATTTCTCTTGTAAATCTTGAGAGGATGAAGGGGCAATGGGAGACATGGAGACTTCTTGAGAATCAATTTCTTATTGGGAGGTGTGTGTATCGTTCATGTGATTGTTTTGGAATGAGCCACTCTTAGACACGTGTAAGTGATTTTTATCATACTCAACAATAGTTTCTTATGCATGAAGTATTTTTTGAAGCAAACTCTTGAAATTTTTAGGCTTGTATTTTCACTACCTGGATGATATTGTTTTTGATACCATGTTTACATTTACATTTTGCAAGGTATTTTCTAATTGAACCTATGGTATAATGAGTTGCTAATTGATGATGTTCAAAAGATAGCATGTTTTTAGTTAGACTTGTGTTTGTTTGGGACACCCTTGGTGGATTTGAGGACATAAAAGGATGTTCACTGACATGTGATGCAACCAAACGCAAAATTATTTATGACCTTGTTAATGATAGATGATACTAAGAGGGGGGGTGAATCAGTGTAACCAAAAGTTCTAAATATTTTTACCACCAACTTCCACAAGATATATCATGTAATGGAAATAGAAAAATAGTAACAAAGTAAATCAAACATCAAAAGCATGCAACACTTTATCACAAGTATTTTTCTCATGGAAACCCTTGTTAGAGGGAAAAAGCATGTGCGAAAATTAGTACCCACAAAATCTCACTACTGCAGTATTAAGTTGCCATGTTAGGAGCATTACATCCACCCAGTTAAGAGTATACCTAGTTAAGAGTATTTAGCCCTGTTAGGATCTTAAAACAAAGACCTGTTAGGATATACCCAGTTAAGGGATTTAGAACTCCTTCTGAGAGTCACCTTGTTAGAGGATTTTTATCTTCACACCTGTTAGGATCCTTCTCACCCTATTAGGAGTGACCCGGTTAAGGGATTTCTCTTGTCAACTTGCTAAAATCAACAAGTAAATAGTGATTTGATATTTGCACCTAATGCATGATAAATCCAATGTATTCTTGATCAATGCTCTACTCTGAAACACTTCTTCATATCTTTACCAACACCTTTGATCACCATAAACCACCACCACAACAACAACAACAACACCACACATTGACCTTTCTCCTCTACTCCTTTTTATAATACATCAAAAATGATATATAAAATGGTTTACAACTTAAGGCAAAAAAACAACCCTAATACATCATTACAATTTATTCCTTAAACCCTAAAACTTAATACCAATTATCTTTTACAGTTTTAGATTCATGTCGGCCTCCAAATCCATGACAAATGATTTGACAAGGAAAATTCAAACCATATCATACTCTCTAATGTTCTTGCATAACTCCAAGAAATATGATCATCACGATCATGAAAATGTCAACTCAGCATTCCTCGTCGATCTTCCACATCACTAGGATCCTTACAACACATAACCACTTATCGCAACATGATGTAACATCACCAGTTAAGAATCTGATTGATTATTCTAAGAATTTCCTATACCTTTCACTAAGTGAGCTTCGATTCATTATAACTATATTCATTGATCACCAATCTTGATGTGATTACAACTAAAATCCAATGATATCATCAAGATCACACATCCTGAATCATAACACTTGAATCCAAACCAATTTAACAAAATCGTCAAATCTCCATTCCTTGGCTTCATCTTGTTCTTCGTGTTTACCTGTCAACATTCAAACAATCATAAGTCACAATATACATATAATAAACATATGTGATCATGGATATATCATCTTGAGACATCACTTAGTCTTCCATCATGATCGCACACTCCAACTCTTACCATAGCTCGAGATCCAACCTCTTCAACATACCTCAGCATAACAGGAACATTGTCAACCAACAAATAATAAGTTGACATTAATGACAAAATCATAATTGATTATCCTATGATTATACCTGCATCAAACACATACCATAACATACTCATTTGATCTCTACATCAGTTATGCCAACAATATCCCCCTTTGGCATTGATGGCATCACCAACAATACCAAGCAAATAAATACTCTCTCTTGTCCTCCTTTGTCTATCATAGCTTATGTCTCTTTATTGATTGTTCTATGACTCTTCTCCCTTTACTAATACTTCTCCCCATTTGATTCTTTACTAATTATTCTCCCCCTTTGACAACAATGCCAAAGGTGAAAAATACCTAAGTCTTCATCTATTTTAATTGTCTTCGTCTCTTTCGGAGTGCTCCCTCTTAGCTGATCACTTACCATTGATTCAAATGTATGGGAGCTACTACTCCCTCTTTAAAAAACTTTAACTCAACAAAACTTGTTTTCAATACATGAAGATCATTCAATAAATAATTTTTCCTTTCACCAAAAATGCTAACTCCTCCAATGCATCAATTGTACACATGTCTAGTAGAACTAAAACTACCTCACCATTCTTCAATCCTTTATTCTTTCTCATTATTGCTGCTTCAACCAATATACCAAAAATTTCAGTTGAGTTCTCCACAAAAATTTCTACTAGATTCTTGATTTCTTCTCAAGTCTTATCTTTCTTCTTCTCAAGATCCTCAACAAACTTGAATAATCACAAATAGTGGAAAGAATCTTATCACCTTCCTGTAGGGATTTTGTGACTTGATTCATACTAGCTGATAAACTGACTCTTTCAAATGCAATAGATTGAACAAATTTCTTTATCCTTTAATGCTCATTGTCTTTTGGACTCAATACATTTCTGCATCCTCCAGAATTTTCATTTATTCTCCTATAACAGTCACCAATCTATCTAATTGGGAAATAGGTGTAGCATACTCATCATAATCTACCTTTGGCATCAAATTTGATGATACATATCTTGTTGATTAGATGACTTGGGCTTCTTTCCTTTGTGCCCTGATCACTTGTTTCTTGGTCTTGTATTTCAAGACAATAGAAATCTCCATCATCTCACTTGAGCTCAAAGCATAGATATCAATAGGACCTTGTATGACTATAATGTCATTATCATGATCATCATTGATACCTTCCTCTTCATGTACTTTCTTTTCCCTGTCATCTTCAATTTGCACAATATTAGTATGCACCTATTCATTGTTTTTCATCTCCTCTAGTTGAAACATCTACCAGTACTTGTAATTGTTCCTCACTGATAGGTGTATTCACAATAGCATCATCAATTTTCATGACTTGATCAATTCCTAGCATTTTTGTTACCTCCATTGATTCCTCTGGAGCATAACAAACATAAATTCATCAATTGTGTTGTTACCATTTCCAATCATCCTTCCTTAGTGTGTGTAATTTTTGGCTCCTCTTGTGCCTGATCATCTTCAACATCATGCACTTCTCCTTTCTCTGGTTACCCCAGTCCTAAAAATATTTTCAACATAGCTTCAATCTCATCCTATACTAATTGATTCTTATCAAATAACAATCTTAACAACCTCTTCTTGATCTTGTAATACCCCAAAAATGGGCTATAGGTTCATTAATCTCCTATATTAACACATCGAATGAAATCAACATCAAAGTCCTAATCTAAGGCACATCTAAACATCATCGAATCCTAATTGATTATCTTAAATTCTGCATCAGGGAATATTCCTAATCATCATAATTATCTTTAATTTAATGATTATTTGGCGATAAATCATATTTATCCTTAAGTTGATTAATTGAATATTTTCATATTTAATTAATTAGATTTAATTCTTCCACTTGATTATTAAGTTGAATTTAATTATATTTATTCCTAAGTATTATTATTCAAATTTGACAATAAATCAAAATTCCTATTATTAATTGATTAAATTATTATTTAATTAATTAAAGCAAGTTGTCATATTTGATGATATTATTTCTGAATAAAAGTTTGATAAACTAATTGATTAACCCATAAATCATTTGTTTTATTTTTTAAAATCAGTTAAGTTGAGAATAAATCACTTTATTTATTAAATTAATTCATAATTATCCATGTGCACAATCAAAGAGCAGTTAAACTCCAAATCAAAAAATCAATGCAAGTTATTGACTTTTTGGAACTCAACATCATTTTTGAGTTTTAAAGTTGATCTAAACTTCTAATTTGAGTTAAAAAGTTATTTTTGCATGATTTGCATGTTTTTGTGAGTTAAATTATCTTTATTTAAAAATAACTCAAAAATCAAGTTGAGTTATTTGAGTGATTTATGGCTTTTATCCATGCACCTCTAAAGCCCTGGATTTCTATAAATTAAGGCTTCAGCTCATCCGAAATCATCTCATAATTTGTGAGCTTATGCTAGTGAATTGCTATCTGGAGAATCAGAGCTTCTTTGCGAATCAACCACGTTTTGTGAGATCACTTTTGTTTTCATATTATTGTTAGATCATTTTAGCATATCAATTTCCATATTAGCATAGATTCATATCAGTTTTCATCATATCATTGCATCTAAAATCCAAAAAAATAGATTAATTGCATTCATATTTCATATCCCTATTAGAAGGCAGTAAATCGCCTGGTTAGTTTAGCTTTCAATTCATTGCATGATTTTGCTTTTGCTAACCTCTAATGTTTTACTGAAGTGTTGTGTCTACAGATTAGGTACAATTTTCACACACACATTTCTAGCGCCCACTGTGGGGCAACCCACCTTTACATGCTAGTTTTGATTTTTTTTTGGAGCTAAAGCTCTAAAGTTTTAAAGTTTTAATTTTATCTCTCAAATGGCTTGGATTTTTGGTCTAAATTTTTTTTTTTAGGTTGGACACATATAAGAGAAGCTACAGTAAAAAATTTAGAATTTTTTGAGATGTTTTGAATTTTTAATAATTTTTTCTTGAAATTCTGGAAAAAATTAACATCTGACGCAAATCAACATATTTTTTAGAAATTTTTATATTTTTGGAAATCTATTTAAATTATATAGGGGTTCCATTTTTTGTATTTTAAATTTGGATACAATATAATAGCTCAAATAGTCAATTTATAAAAATTGGTTTGTTTTGATAAAACGGGTCTCTAGGGCACAAATGAAGAGATTTTTCTAAAAATTTTACATTTTTGGAAAGCTCTCTATTTTTTAGTAGGGGTCTCTATTTTGAATTTCTATTTTTGTGGCCAAAATCATTAAAAAAAAATTAGATCTTGTTGACTAGGTCAAATGCAGCAAAAAAAATAAAGTTTTGTGATGGGTATGCACTTATTTTTTTTACATGGTTCAATGAATGATATGAGTTGTCATTTGGGTTAATTGTTGGTTATTATTGCTGATAATAATTGATTTTTAGAGCTAACCCTATGGTTTTCATAAGTTGAATATATGTTGCATATCTTGTTTGCTTGTTTGCTTGTTGGAGAGTTCGTCACTTTCTTGAATGGAAAAGCTCAACAAGAATTGCTAAAAATCAGATAAAATCTACTAAGCACGTTGTGAGGATCCTAGGTATTCTCCTTCATCTAATAACATTTTGATTTGGACTTAAAATAAATCTCTTATGTGTCTGGCTTGTGTGCATCTTTTCATGCTTTTGTTTATTTCTACACACTTGCATAATTGATACTAGGTTGTGACCCCTTAAGGATTCATTAAGTAGTCTTAGATACTTGCGATTGATCTTGATTGCTATCTTGAGTTATTGGACTCGCTAATCCGCCAACCCCTCGTTCCACCCCGTGGTTGCAAGGTCAGCGCCACATTAAAGGGGAGGGGTCAACAGGACAAAAGCGTTAAGTGTTCCACTTGGCAACCCATTCATGCTTTTAGGAACTCACTTGTTTTCTAAGTTGGGGACTCATTTTCAGCTTGTGTGGGATGTTAAGTGTTCCACCTTGTGGAATCATCTCATATTCACTTTAAGTTTTAAGTGTTCCTCTTTCTGCTTTTTGGGTACTTTTGGTAGATTTGCTTTTTGGAAACATACATCTGTGCTCACATAGTAATTAGGCCCTATGAACACTATTCATGATTCTTGAGAGATTGGATTCCCAGTGAAATCCTTCTTGATGATAGAATCCTTGTAGGTAGGGAGGATACTTAGTGCATTTCACATTCAACTTGGTTAGTGCATCTTCTCTTATTGATCGATACATTCTCTCCCAGGAGAGATTGATAGATCACTTGGGGTTGACATCACGAGCTTTGGTAAATCAAAATTGGTTAGTGTGCCTTCTCTTATTGATCGATACATTCTCTCCTTGGAGAGGTTGATAGATCACGTGGAGTTGACATCATAGACCTTGGTGAAGCAAAACTTTGTCTTAGTGTGTCAAATTTATCTGTCTACTTTGTTTGGGTTAAAAGTGAAAAGGTGTCAAAAACCTTGGATCTAGAGCCAAGTCCCCTTGTGGTACAATACTATGAGTCATCTTTAGAGAGGGTTAACTGTAGCAGACATTCCCTTCATAGGGAAAACTGCGTTGACGAAACCTCAAGCGGTAATAGCCATTTTCATCGTGGTATTGACAGCCGCTATATAAATGTCCTTGTGGAAGAAATCTTCACAGGTGTGGTTCATTGTTGGGTTGTCAGATCTCCCTAGAAGCTCCTGAAGATTAAGTTCTCAGACTGTGTCAAAGCCCTGGTGCACCGGGATTGGAGTTCACCCCTTTGGATCATAAAAGTTGCAGAGTCAAACCATTACTAAAAACCCTAGCGAGGCCAAATTTTCATTTTCTAGGGTATATGTGCGTTATTGCAAAACATTTTGGAATATACACAATTAGCGCTTCAAAGGATTAGAACGAATAAAATCACTTGATTGTTCATGCGCAAGGTTGCTTTTGCCCTTTTTCATTATTTTCAGACATGCTTGAAATGACTAGCTTGCTATTTTGTGTGCTTGTTTATCTATCTATTTATTGAAAATGAACAAATCTGTTACAATCCTCAAATCTGGACAGTACAATTTGCAAACAAGCTGAAACTGAAAACCCTAAATTTGCAAAATTTGAAGTGAAATTCTTTTATGGAGTCAAAAGTCATCTGAGAAGGTCAGAAAGTCATACAAGTTTCTATCAAGTGTCGTTTCATTACTGCCCATATGTCATATGGTAAAGAACCCAGTGTTGTACGAGTCTTTTTGCCAGTCAAATTCAAAAAGTCAAATCCTGCTAGCAACTGTCGTGCGAGTTTTTAAACTGCCATATGAGCTTTTCAACTATCGTTTCATAGCATAATCACTATCGTAAGAGTCTGCAGAGTGTCGTTTAGGAAAATTTTGAAAAGTTGTCAGAAAATCTTCAGAATTACCAAATACTTAGCTTTTTCAGCCTATTTTCAGAATCTGTCGATCAAATCACTGTGTCAGGAATAGAGCAGTAGCTATTGAGAATCAGTACACATGTCTCAAAGAATCAGTACGCATGAGGAAGAAATTCTAATCACCGTTATGATGAAACAGATGCATGCTATGCAAGTTGAACTTAACAATCTTAAGAAAGAGAAGGAACCTAAAGGGTTCTCCATGGAAGCTCTATGTCCTTTTCCATTTGATAAACACTTGTACATGTCACCATGCCCCCGGACAGAATTTGAGCAATGTGATAATCCTTATGATACCTCTTCCACGGAGAGTGACACATCCATCTTTGGAGACTATGATGACTATGATGATGGACAATATAATGATACCTATGACACCTCTATTCCTAAGAGTCCTCCTCATCGTGTGTTCCTGCTTACTAGAAATGGGATGTCACATTGGATAGATCGTGATGGTGATCCATATGATTCTAATTTTGAAAGAGACTTTGATGGCTTTTGTGGACAATATCTAGATGATACATCTACTTCTATTGAGGAATATAAAATGTACCGTGCTGATTTGAAACATCAATACTATAAGGATCTCTCCTCTAAGAACTCTCAGGCTGAAAATAAAGATTACACTCTCAAGCAAGATCATTTTAATGTTGGACCTTTGTCTTGTGATGGTTCCCTTCCATCCCCTACTTCCTCCAATACCCGTACATTTCCTAAAGCTTCTGAGTCTTTCAAATCTTTCACAGAACCTTCATCCGACACAAGCCCTGATACTTTTCATGCGGTTCCCTATAGTTATCCTCCAGGGCTACCTCTTAAAGAAACTCAAGCTAACCTTCACTTGGCTACAAATACTTTCAATAATGATAAACGTAAAGAGCCTAAGCCTTCATATGCTATAATCTCTACTTTAGCTAGTCCTCCACCATCTCTTCCAAAGTCATCCATACAATCCCAACATGCTTCCTTGTCCTTAGAAGTGGCTCCATGTCAAGAGGACTCTAAAAATGATGAAGAAAAGAACATAAAGAAAGATCAAGATCAAGAACCCTCCATGTCATCCACTCCTTTTCCCGATGTCTCTTATCCACTTCATGGTTCTTTTGATCCTGTACACCCTTTTTCATGCAATCCACCATATCTTAAGTCTTCTTCTAAACAAGATCAAGCTACTACTTACACTATTGAGCTTATTGACAATCAAAATAACCTTACTATACTTGCACTTTCCAAAGATGATACTTCCATTAAGGTTGGTAAAAATAGTGTTGTTACTTCTGATGTTAAGCCTATTGAAAATCAAGAAAAAAATTATGCACTTATGTTATCCAAAGATCCTTGTCAAGATCAAAGTCTTCCATCTTCTTCTTCTACCACTCCATGTTCGCTTCTACTTTCTACTCTTCCTAAGTCTTTGCAAGCTTTGAACAATCCTATCAAAGAAGGTGCTCATATTCAAGATATCCATGATTCTATTGAAAATCCTAATGCTCACTCTAAAGATGTTGATATCCTTGGTTGCCATATAGATGTTGATGAACTTATTGATTATCCTTTTGCATCTTCCGCATCCATCCTTGGACCTCTTCCACCACTACTAAAGGCTTCACATCTTCCTTCCATCTTGGGTCCTTATGTCCCTTCACTTTCCCCTTCTAACTCTCCTAATTTGCCATCCATCTTGGGTCCTTACATCCCTCCATCTCCCATCTTTCCTCAAGATCAACATAGATGCATACCCTTGAATCCTTTTCATCCACCCACCCATTTAAACCAGTCATATCCTCCTTCTTCCACGAGTCCCAAGTCTTTTGAACATAACTTGAATGTTCAATACCAAAAAAAGAAGCAATACAAGAATCCATCCAAAAAAGAAAATCACCATGTCTCCTCTAAACGACATGGAGGCATAAAGTCAAAAGAGATATCTAAAAAAAAAACTACAAGACAAGTATGGGTTCCAAAATCCATCATTAAAGATATTCTCTCTAGATCATCAAAAAGAAATGAAAAGCCTACAGCTATATGGATTCCAAAGTCTCTCTTGAAAGAGTCTAGTGTTGAGCAAAAAGTGAAGTTGACATTCAAGCTTCCAAAGACTTCCACTTCATCTTCTTCCAAAAACATTCTTCCATTCCATGTGCCTAAACCACAACCTCTGCTATCCATTCACCATATTCCTTCACGTATTCCTTCATTCATGTTTCCTCCACCCTCTTGCCACCCTTCAAGGTGTGTGTTGATGTTGATCTTTCCTTCCTTTCCATTTACCCTTTCACAATCCTTCCATTCATTATCCTTCTACCTTCTATCCTTTTTCCTCATTTGCCTATTCCTCCTATCTTCCAACCTCACTAGCTTTGCATAAAACCTTATCCTCCGTTTTTCTCTTCCATCTCCCTTTCCCTATCAGCATCTTTGAGTGTATCATTTTGAATCTTTGGCATATCATGGTTTATCCTTTCAAGGAGAATTATCTAAAAAGCTTGCCTTCTTCCAAAAAAAAAAAAAAAAATGAATTTTTTTTTTTGTTTTGAAAATGTGCCTTGGTGAAAATCTGGAAACAGGGACCTTGGTAGCAAAAGTAAAGAGAAATAAATTCATCCTATGGTGAAAACCACTCCCTTGTGGTGCCTTGGATAAGTACCATGATGAAAACCTGACAATCAGGCATCATGTGTAGTTCTTCTACATATTTCATCCATTTCATCTTCTCTCTTTGATCTTGACAATATTGATCTATACACAAACATTTGGCTATTTTGTGAGCTATCTTACGATGATCTTGTTTTCATTCCTTTCCTGTTTAGCCTTCATATTTATTTTTTTCCATTCAATTTCGCCTATCACTATCCTTTTCCCCTTTAGTCTTGATCTAATAAAAAAAGAAAAAATAGTAAAACACGGTGCTATGAAGCCTCTTGACATGTCTACTCCTTTAGACTACATCATGTCCTTCTTTGGCATTATGCTTTTGTGACTTATCCTATGCTGGCCTTTCATTGCTTGTCCAAATGCACTTTACATGACAATTTTTCCCTAGCTTGGGTATTCTTGAGGAGTTTGACCTTTGAGGATTTCTTCCCTTCATTCTCCTTCATTCTCTCATCTTCCATCTCATCCACCAGCTTGCCAATCCCTCTTGTTCTCCACATTGCTAGACATTGGGACTGCACGATATGATCTTGCTTGGGAGTTTGAAATGGAAAAAGAAGCTATCAAGTTTGCTAAGAACTGTCAAAAGTGCCAAGTGCGTGGTAACTTGATTCATGCTCCAAGGACAGATCTAATCCCCTTCACCACACAATGGCCTTTTCAACAATGGGCTTTTAATCTTATAGGTGCTATCTATCCACACTCTTCTAATGGACATACCCATATAATCACTGCTACATATTATTTTACAAAATGGGTAGAAGCAGTCCCTTTGACACAGACAACTCGAAAGCAAATATCTATGTTCATATTGAACTATATCATATGCAGATATGGGATACCTCATTCCATAATCACAGATAATGGTGGACAATTCAAGAACAAAGACCTAGATGATCTATGTGCCAAATTCAAGATCACCCAACATTGGTCTTCTATCTACTATCCTCAAGGGAATGGACAAGCAGAGGCATCTAATAAGAATCTATTGAAAATCTTACACCGAACAGTTAATAAAATAAGAAGAGACTGGCATCTCATGATCAATCTAGCTCTCTGGGCCTACAGAACAAGTATCAGAACACCTACTGGGGCTACTCCATTCACTTTAGTTTATGGGTCTGAAGCAGTACTACCTATTGAGGTTGAAATCCCATCACTAAGAATCAGAATGCATGGTCTAGTAACTGATGATGACTACAGAGTGTCTAGGTTGCAAGAACTTGAACTAATAGATGAGCGCAGACAAGCAGCGTATGATCATCTTAGAGTATATCAGAAGATAATGTCTAGAGGTTACAACAAGAAAGTCAGACACAGAGAATTTCAGGTTGGTGATCTAGTGTTGAGAGAAAATCCTAAAAATCAATCCCATCGAGAACGCAAGGGAAAGTTTGAATCCAATTGGCTAGGTCCCTTTGTAATCACTGCTACTTTTGGCTCTGGTGCCTATCAACTCTCAACAACTAAAGGAGAACAGCTCTGAGAACCAATCAACATTCTCCATCTGAAGAAATTCTATGCCTAAAGCATTCAGTCTATGGCAAAATGTCTTGAAAAAATCTTAAAAATAAGAAAAAGTCTTGAAAAAAATGAACATCTTGGTGAAAACCTAGCAATAGGCACCTTGATGATTCACAAAAAAATCAAAACATATCAAAAGTACAAAAAAAAATAAAAATGAAAAAATACAAAAAAATGAGAAAAAGAGAAAGTGCCTTGGTGAAAACTTGGAAACAGGCGCCTTGGTAGCAAAAATAGAATCTTTGCCAAGATGGTGAAAACCGGGCAAATGGGTGCCACTTGTTTCAAAATGCTCCATCTATCAGCGCAATCTTGGTCTTTCCCAGCTTTCAATCTTGCTTTAGTTTGTACATATCTCCCAGTTTGTTTTTGCATTTCCAATTTTCAATAAGTCAGTTTGTACACCAATATGCTCAAGCATCTGTATCCTATCAATGTTCAAACTTGGGGGCAATCAAAGTCATATCCTATGGTCTCCAATGTATCTGAGATGTATCATGTCCAGTCAGAGTCCTTTGCAGCTATATCTGAGTCAGTCAGTCAGTCTCCTCTCCAAAAAGGATTTTGCATCTACAACAACGCAATGAACATCAAACATCAAAACTGAAAACAATCTATGCTTTTCATGCTTTTATCTCTTTGTATGCTTACTGATTCACATTGAGATTTTTTGCATATTATGTCCCTTCGAGCTCTTCGATGATGTCCTTTACAGGATTTAGAGAGTGAGGACTGGGGGCATAATCTTTTCTTTGTGTTCTGCTTGTATGTGAAAATCTAACAACTTTGAAAATTTTGGATTGACATGGTGTCCAATTGTAAGAGCCTCTATCTTGAATTGGATGGCCATGCGTACCTCGACCATTGATACTCAAAAAATTCAAGGAAGTTTGATCTCACTATTATCTTTTTGAGTAAGTTCTTTCTCCTACTGTGAAACACAATCTTACCTAAGGATGTGAACAATAAAGGGTCACTACGGGTAATTCACACTGGATTTAGAATGATCTCTTGACTGTTTAATGTGTATGTTAAATGCAAATTGCTATATCAAAATGGACATGATACTCAGGTCATCTTGGCGCCTGTGCCTTGGTGCTTATATCTAATCTGACATTCCGAAAACAAAACCAATATTCATATGTCCATGGTTGTTTGACCAGTGGGTGTTGTATTGGTTCTTGAGCGTTACAAATCAATATTCATATGTCTATGGTTTCATGGCTAGTGGGCATTGTATTGATTTATCCGATTACCTAAAAGTTCAATGATGATAACAAATCGACATATGATCAGTGACTAGGTCCTAGGTCTTAGGTTGCATTTCATTTTGCATGTTTCTTTGCATTTTTGCATGTTTGCATGATCTCACAATGGCTAAACGAACTTCAATGCTTAAACAATTCTCCACTTGTCTCTTCAAATCTAACAAGAGATGAATCTCACACGAAGGTTCCTCCAACGAAACAGCAAGTAGAATCCTTTTTTTCAGGATCAAAATCAAAATCTGAGATCATTCATATTGTCAATTACTTGCATAATCGACCTTCAATCATCACAGAAATCCAAAATTCAACTTAATTGATTATCTTCCATCAAACTATCAAAATTTCAACTTGGTCAACCATGGTCAACTCATGGTCAAACCTAGTCAAACTTGGTCTTTTGGACCTCCAAACGATGCAGAATGCATTTCTGGACGTGTTTAACCACTTCTCAAATCAATTAACATGCTTCTAAACTATCAACGTTGAATTTTCTTGTCAGATTTCAATTTTAATCCCAAAGGGGGCATGGTATTACACATCATTCAAAGTCTATAATCTAGATTTGGAATCATATCTTTCCTCAGTAATCAAGACAACAACCACGTCTAGTTGCTGATTCATCAAAAGTCCTCATCGCTCGGGGCAAATCTATCATCGCTTGGGGCATATCAGATTCATCGATCCATATCAACCTAGTATTCTCTTAATCTTGTAATCTATATCAGTTTTTGCAACTATCGATTCATTAGTATTATTTCCTTGGTTCTTCGGTAACTGAAGGGTTCAGATGTGATACCTACATGGTTCTTCTAAGACAATCGAGTCTAGAACACTTCTTTGCAATCATAAGGTTCGGAATCAGGCGTTTTGACACTTTTTTTTCGCAATCCTCAGTTCATCGCTGCTACAGTTAACATTATCTTTGGTCATTCAAGACCTATTATCTTCATATCAAATCAATATCAATCAACTTCTGTCTCATATCAATTATCAATTTCGAATCCATTTCATATCTCTATCAAACACAAACTATTCTTTGAACCACTGTGCTTCACATAGTAATTCAAAGAGGGGCAAAATGTAATACCCCAAAAATGGGCTATAGGTTCATTAATCTCCTATATCAACACATCGAACAAAATTGACATCAAAGTCCTAATCTAAGGCACATCTAAACATCATCGAATCCTAATTGATTATCTTAAATTCTGCATCAGTGAATATTCCTAATCATCATAATTATCTTTAATTTAATGATTATTTGGCGATAAATCATGTTTATCCTTAAGTTGATTAATTGAATATTTTCATATTTAATTTAATTAGATTTAATTCTGCCACTTGATTATTAAGTTGAATTTAATTATATTTATTCCTAAGTATTATTATTCAAATTTGACAATAAATCAAAATTCCTATTATTAATTGATTAAATTCTTATTTAATTAATTAAAGCAAGTTGTCATATTTGATGATATTATTTTTGAATAAAAGTTTGATAAACTAATCGATTAACCCATAAATCATTTGTTTTATTTTTTAAAATCAATTAAGTTGAGAATAAATCACTTTATTTATTAAATTAATTCATAATTATCCATGTGCACAATCAAAGAGCAGTTAAACTCCAAATCAAAAAATCAATGCAAGTTATTGACTTTTTGGAACTCAACATCATTTTTGAGTTTTAAAGTTGATCTAAACTTCTAATTTGAGTTAAAAAACTATTTTTGCATGATTTGCATGTTTTTGTGAGTTAAATTATCTTTATTTAAAAATAACTCAAAAATCAAGCTGAGTTATTTGAGTGATTTATGGCTTTTATCCATGCACCTCTAAAGCCCTGGATTTCTATAAATTAAGGCTTCAGCTCATCCCAAATCATCTCATAATTTGCAAACTTATGCTAGTGAATTGCTATCTGGAGAATCAGAGCTTCTTTGCGAATCAACCACATTTTGTGAGATCACTTTTGTTTTCATATTATTGTTAGATCATTTTAACATATCAATTTCCATATTAGCATAGATTCATATCAGTTTTCATCATATCATTGCATCTAAAATCCAAAAAAATAGATTAATTGCATTCATATTTCATATCAAGTTTTGCATTCAAATCCTTCATTTAGGTGTCATCAAGGTCACTGATCTGAATAACAATCTGAGAACATCATACTCGCACCTATTAGAAGGCAGTAAATCGCCTGGTTAGTTTAGCTTTCAATTCATTGCACGATTTTGTTTTTGCTAACCTTTAATGTTTTACTGAAGTGTTGTGTCTACAGATCAGGTACAATTTTCACACACACAGATCTTGAACTAATTATCTCTTGTATTTCTTCTTTTGACAATTCTGACTGTAATTACACTAGGACATGTCTAGTTTTTGTGCATACTTCCAACTTGCTTCTAGATTATCATTCAAACACATGGGGATTTGACCTTTTAGTTCAATTTAGGATTTACTCAAATTATTCATGCTAAAGACAAAAACATCTTTAACTTTTCTCATCCGTATTGAACTTTTCATAATATTTATTGACTCAACCAAAATACTCCATTTTATAACCTTATCTAAAATCTTGTCAATAGAAACAAAATTACTCATATCAGATGTCACAGTCTTCTCCGTAGGGGCACCAACAACTTTTGAACTCCTTTCCTATGGATTTCACAACTTAGTGGCCTACATTTGATTCAATTCTTTATTTTTCCCTTTTATCATCATCTTTTTCTCTTTGTGCTTTCTCCTTCTTCCTCTTTCCAGTAGCCTTCACTGGTTCAGATGCTTTCTTTGTTTTGGAGGACTTAGGTATATCATCCTTAGCAAATTTATTTTCTCTTCATTGGTAACTTCTCTGATGAAGCAATCTTTATTTGTTTAACTGTTGCACTTATTGTTTGTCTGTTGGTAGGAGCTTTACCGGTTGTTGAAAATACCACTTCAACATCTTTACCATTATCACCTATAGCATCTGATGTGCCTACTTGCTTTGCTGCATATTTTTCCCTTTCTTTATCTATTTTTTCTTTTGTAAATCCTTTTTGTAGGGAAAATTGCTTCACTTATTTTCTTATTTTTCTTTCAATTTACTAATTGAGCATAACTATGCACCACTTAACATTTCAAGCCTAATTACTGATAGGTAACACTTCGTGTAATGCAACCAAACTTTACATCACATCACAATTCATCATTGTGGATCTAAATATGTAGATAAAACTTACCACACATTCTTCTAGGGGGGTCAAAGATTGATCTGACAATGATTGCTCCCCCTAACCAAAACAGGCTTAGTTAGTTGATGAATTCTCCACACTTGATGGAGATGCAAATCCTTTTGATGGCTTTATCTCATCCTTCTTTTCCCATACTTGACTCGTATGCTTTCTAGTCTCTTCTACATTCACAATATTATTTCCTTTATGAGCATTCATCTTGTTCACTGGTTGGTTTCCTTGATTTCTTGTCCTGTTGAATCTTGCAATATGTCCAATCTTATGAAAATGGAAACATGTCATCCCAATAGATCTCAAAGATCCATAATTACCTCTATATGTCTTTGATATGCAATTAACAACCATGTGCCCATAGTTGTGATAATGTGAGCATGTATCATTCCACCAAATCTTATTCTGATAAGGACTTTGCCAATTCACAAATGATCCTTGATTGTTCATCTTTATCATGCACTTACTTTCTCTATGACCATACTTCTTGCAGTTATAATAGTGTCCATTGAACATATTAGGTTTATTTCTGCAAACCCTACCAATATGAACCTCCTAGTGAAAAATTGAACATGTAGGTGTAATAGGACTATTCCAACATACATTTTTAGTATGTCCTATCTTGTGACAAATAAAAAAAGCTGGTTTATAAACTTTCTTACCAAGAATTTTCTTGTTCACCTTGGGCAAAGACTTGCCATCTTTTTTGGACTTTTTGGATCCAGATGATTCACTGGTTTCAAAACCGCCATAACCAAAACCATGGGTCTCACCACTCATCCTTTGGTTCCTAAGTTTCTCATCCAACTTTGTAGAACTTTCATTAAATATCTTCAATAACGTGTTTGCTACATCTAGTTCATTTTGCATTTTTTTATTCTTTCTTCCTAAATTTTTATTTCTCATCATTTGATTTTTGAGATCACCTCTTAGATCTTGCATTTCCTCTCTAGTCTCATGAAGATATTCCTACAAGGTACTTACCTCTTTCTTAGGCTTGAAGAGTTCATGTTCCTTATCTTTCAAAGCTTGGTCCTTAGCTTTTAGGGCATCTCCAACAATCTTCCTTTCTTCCTGATCAACAACTTTCCTAGCTTCCATTGCCTAATCCATCTTAATAAACAAAGCTTCTAACTCCCTCTTGATATTTTTCTTATCTTTTGTTAGTTGTTCATTCTCTTGAGAAAAGGCTTCTAGGGTTTGTTCAGATTCCTCATATCTACTATGTTCTGATAGGTGTTCAATGTAGTCTTGGATTTCATTCAATTGCTCACAAAGTTCTTGTCTCTTAGCAATAGACATCTTCAATTGATCCTTCGGTTCATTGATTGCCTTCTCTTCTTCCTGGAGTTTCCTTATGTATCTAAAACCCTCTATATTTACCTTAAAGATATTCCCCAATATATTAGGCTTCTTCAAGGGAACTTGGCTCTGATACCAATTTTTAATGATAGATAATAGTAAGAGGGGGGTGAATTAGTGTAACCAAAAGTTCTAAATATTTTCACCACCAACTTCCACAAGATATAGCATGCAATGCAAATAGAAAATAGTAACAATGTAAATCAAACATCAAAATCATGCAACACTTTAACACAAGTATTTTTCTCGTGGAAACCCCTGTTAGAGGGAAAAACCACATGTAGGGATTAGTACCCACAAAATCTCACTACTGCAGTAATAAGTTTCCCTGTTAGGAGCATTACATCCACCCGATTAAGAGTATACTTGGTTAACACTATTTATCCCTGTTAGGAGCTTACAAAAAATAACTATTATGATCTACCCATTTAATGGATGTAGAACTCCTTATGAGAGTCACCTTGTTATAGGATTTTGATCTTCACACTTGTTAGGATCCTTCTCACCCTTTTAGGAGTGACCCGGTTAATTGATTTCTCTTGTCAACCTACTAAAATCAACAAGTAAAGAGTGATCTGATATTTTCACTTAATGCATGATAGATCCAGTGTATTTCTGATCAATTCTCTACTCTTAAACACTTATGAATATCTATACTAACACCTTTGATCACCATAAACCACTACAACAACAACACCACCACACATTGACCTTTCTCCTCTACTCCTTTTTATAATACATTAGAAATGATATATAAAATGGTTTACAACTTAAGGTGTAAAAAAAACCTAATACATCATTACATATCATTCCTTAAACCCTAAAATGTAATACCAATTATCATTTACAATTTCAAATTCATGTTGGACCCCAGATCTATCACACAAACAATTTGACAAGGAAAATTCAAACCATATCACACTCTCCAATGTTATTGTATAACTCTAAGAAACATTACCGTCGTGACCATGAAAATCCAACTCATCATTCCTCATCAATTTTCTATGTCACTATGATTCTTACAACACATAACCACTTATAGAAACACGATGCAACATCACCGATTAAGGATCTGACTGATTGTTCTAAGAATATCCTATACCTTTCACTAAGTGAGCTTCAGTTCATTGTAACTTGTCCACCAATCACCAATTTTTATGCGATTGCAACCAAAATCCAATAATATCATCAAGATCACACATCTTGAATCACAACACTTGAATGCAAACCAATTTATCACAATCATCACTCCTTGGCTATATTGTTCTTCCTAGTTATCTATCAACCTTCAAACAATCATAAGTCATGATATACATATAATAAACCTGTGTGGTCATGGATATATCATCTTAATACATCAATTACTCTTCCATCACAATCGTACAATCCAACTCTTACCATATATTGAGATCCAACCTCTTGAACATACCTCAACACAACAAGAACAATGTCAACCAACAAATACTAAGTTGACATAAATTACAATATCATAACTGATCATCCTATCATCATACCTGCATCAAATACATACCATAACATACTCATCTAATCTTTGCATCAGTTATTCCCATAGACCTTGGTAGGGATTGACTTGTTTGCATGATTGACATAAGAGTCCGTGTGATTTCTTGCATGACACTTGATTACATTGGAAGAAAAATTGGTTCAAAGGGTCATGGCCCTAATTGAATTAAAACTCTATTTACAAGGTTTGATTTAGGACTTGGTTTAATGAAGTTTTATTTAATGAAGATTGATTTTGAATTTGGTTGAATGGATCTTGATTTGGGACTTGATTGAACAAAGTTTGCTCTTGGGTTTGATTTGGGATTTGATTGCATGGATCTTGATTTGGGATTTGGGGAATATATAAGTTGGATTAATGTGATTGATAGGTTGATTGTGATGACATGGCACATGAGAGTAGGAAGGTTGATATGAGTATGATACTATTGCAATTAGAGGGTCACCAATTCACTTGTACATACGCCAATCAATGCTTACGTTGATCTATGGAGGCACCAATTTACAATCGATCCCCTCCGCATCTACCATGGTCAACCCTCATTGACCTCGTTCTCACAGATGACAATTCACATTATTGTCTACACCCCTCCCATAGCATCCTTGCAAACAACGATTGATCGATCGTCATCTGCACAAACGATGGTCCACCAATCATCGTCTCCACCCGATGCCCTTTTTAGCCTATTAAATGCCCCCTACCTAAGCAATAAATGAACAATTGAACTTTAACGAAGCTTACATGGGGTACTCATCGGTGGTCCTGCATCCGTGGCCCATTGTTGTGTCCAAACACACTCTCCAAGATGCATATGATCTCGTAGGTCAGCTATCTCGCTCTCTCTTTGCTTCATCTTTTTGCTCATTGAGGGTGAAAATAACTCCTTCTAGGGACCTCGTGGACTATTTATAGGCCCTATTTTTCATCCCAAGCCTCGTGTTTTGTCCCATTTTTTCTTGATTCCCTCATAAGCTGTGCAATTGTTCCTTTCTTAATTTCTTTTTCCTCTTTTCGAGAAAATTACTCAAAGAAAATTGTATTATTTTCTCGAAGGGGCACTCCTTCACCATCATCACCTTAGGACCTTCTATTCTCTCTGGGGCATCTTATTTCTTCTTTTCTTTGACGTGATGTCATTTTTGACGCTGCATCAAAAAGGGGCAAAATGTAGATGCTTAAAATCATCCCCTAACATTATAATTATTTAATTATATTTATTATATTCTTCTACCTATTTAATTAAATTTGATTCATTATTCTATAGTATTTAAATTTAATTTAAATACCTCCCTCTTAAGTGTATTAAGTTTTATTTAATACCTTTCCTCTTTTTAATCCCTCTTTAAATAAATTTTAATTTATTTATTTCCCCTCACATTCTATTATTCTCCTAAATCATGATTAGTCTAAATTTTAATTCAAGATTAATCCTAAATCTAGACCTAGGTCCTACCCACATCACTCTCACCAAATAGACCTACTTGCTAATTAACTAAGGTTAATTAAGGTAATTTTTAGGATTCCTACACCCATTAGTCCTAATTATTTGTTCACATGTGTGAGAAAATTTCTAAAACTTGTCTTTTCAAAGAATTCTAAAAATGCCAAAAATATGATTTCTTACAACTTTCATGACACCTTTTACACTTTCCAAAAGTGTAAAAATTGACTCCTTCTTACACATCTCTTACACATGTATACTTTAAGTACACATTGACCCATCACATCTCAAGTCACTTACACGCGTGTGAGAAAAATTAGACTCTTGAATGGCCTATGCATCCCTCATGTGGCACCTATGTGCATGCCACATAAGATCCACCTCACTCCAACCCTCCAAAATCCTATAAATAGGATCCTTGCCAAGAGTAAATGATCCATCATTTGCATATTAGAGTTATCATGCTACTTTATTTCTTAGAGTTATGTTCTTGCATTTAGTATTTTTACTAACTTATTTGGTAGCTTTTTTTGCATTCATTAATGGTAGATAACTTGCATTTAGTTCATTTCTACTTCTCATATTCACATTGAATGCTTGAGGCTAGTTCTTTATAACTAGTTCTTGAGTTCATTCAATATCATCCTCATCTAGCTTGTATTTAGTGCATTGCACTTATCATTTTCTTTAATCAAAGTGGGGTTTAGTATATTGTGTTGGGAGAGCACACCCAAAACCATCTCTAAGAGCTTAAATCAATCAAGACTTGGGTGCACTTGCTTCATGTTCATCAGAGGTTGTGGTGGAAGCCTTTTGTTTTAGTTTTGTAAGTTTATAAACATGTTAGATTAATATTGACTATGTTGTTTATCCCTAACATTTTAATGTTTGAGCTTGCTCCCGATAGGTAGGTTTTCATCACAAATAAATTCATCTAGAGGTCAACCATTATAGGACATCACTACATAACAAACAATTACATTATCCAAGATGATGACACACAAGTCATCCCTGATCATGCTACAATAATTATAATTCACCCAAAGTCGACTCCATCAATAATTCAATCATAAATCAATCATCTACATGTCACTCTTCCTAGTTGGCCCAAATACTTCCACACTGGAAAACATGCCATAGATGATGTCAAAAATCATATGAACACGTTACAATCACAATGTATCTTCTTCATGATGTCTTTTGATATTTCCTAAGTACTCATATCAAAATTCATCGTCGCACGATAGTTCTATTCCAAACATTGCAACTAGGTTTGTGAAAACTCTTAGTCTTTGTTCCTGCAACCAGTCTTTACTAAAACAATCCTAACTCTATCCAATGATCATATAAATGTCTGCAGCCATAGGAATAATCTTTAGATATAACCTGGAACATATCTCTAAGCCATCAAGAGTGAATGAATCATACAACATCCATACCACTCTCTACAATCTGTCTATTTGTATTGTCCAGTACTTCCTGGTCTCCATAACTAAATATATGTTGAGGTCAATGACAAAACTATTGAATAAAAACAAATACACACCAACATATGTAACAATTTTTTACATCTCATTTGTTTATAACACATTTCTACATTTCCTATTTCAAGATACCCAACTTATAGAGGCCATATATTTTGAACTGGATGTTCGTTTGATAAATTGTTGATAGCATTATAAAGTTTGTGATATGCTTTATCACCCCATAACCTAGTATGCCAGTTATGGATTATTTTAGGACATTTCGAGTCTCTGAAGTCTTAAAAATTCAATTCACAAAATTTATTCAACAACTTAAAAATTAGAACCTTTAATATCTTAAAAAATGAACACGATCTTGCAACAAAAAATTACCAACATGTTTATCTAGCCCATTGAAATATTTTAGGAAGTTTAGGGAAAATTCATGCTCAAATGAAAACTTACAATGAAGATTAATAATATTTTAATGTGTAGTGTTGTGGTTAAAGAACTTCATTGGTAAAACAACCACCAAGGTTAAAACTCGTGCTAGACCATTGTGCTCGCAAGCCTTGTGCCTTTTCTAGGTCATTGGGTTCACAAGTTTGAAACAAGTGAAGTGTGGGAATGAGGTCCCCTATTTGAGGCCTGATGTAGGAGCATCTTGGGTCTTGAGAAATCTTGCATCACCAAAAATATTTCATGTTTCCTATACCAGTCTAATGTTTTTTTTAGCACTAATGTTTATGTTGCTTTCTTGTTGTGCAAAGTTATTGCAGTAATGTGGACCTAATTGTGAACACTCCCCTAAGGGCGCAAGTCCTAATTCATTTGGACCTAGAATTTATCACAATTCTCCTCGGGCATCGATTTTTTGCTAGTTTCGCTCATGAAACGTGTGGTATTTTGGCTTGCACGGTTCCGTGTGGGGAAATTGGATCTTGCATGGTTGGGAATCCATTCTTGGATCATGTGTGGACCTAAATCTGACTTTGCATCATGTTATGTTGTTTCTAGCTTTAGTTTTGGTTTCTCCTCCTAAGTGGACCTATATTGTAATTTAATGCCTGACTGGCTGACTTGTGGCTTTGCTGGCTATATATTTGGAGCTCAGGTTGTTTAGTAGGTAGTGCTAGATGGAAAAAGGATAGTAGAAGAAGTAGCAAAGAAGATGATATGCGAGTTGTGATTCTGATTGCATAATTCTCTTTGTATAAGGCCGAAACTCAGAAGGCCTCATAGCTAGGCATATTGAAGGATTAATATCATTGTTCCAGTGTTGCATCCAGTTGCTTGTCTCATATCCATTGTGTTTTGAATGCTTTCATGTGGTTTTCATATTGCTTCCATGTGTAACTCTTCATAGGGCATGCTTGTGGGTTTAAGCAGTCTCAATTAACCCTGATTATGCCTTCACCTTCCCTACCCTTGTGTCAAGTGGTATCAGAGCAAGTTCTTTCTTGTAGAGAACCTTATTGGATTGGTTGTAGGGTGGCAGATTTGAGATCTGACCTATAACTTGTAGAAGGTTACGATCTTGTTGGAACCTGATTATCAAGATGGTTCGTAGAAGAGGAAATGATAATGCCATCATGGATATGTTGAGGCAGATTGCAACTAGGCTTGAAGCTGTAGATACAACCTAGAGAAGAGGCACACATCTTGAGGATGTTAGTGATGAAGAAGAAGCGACACCTAATCTTGAACCTGAAGTTGAACAGGATGAGGAAAGACTTTTGAGAGTTTTGTCTAAGGCTAACTCCAGACCTATAGTTGAAGTTGCTTGCTATGATGGAAGACTTGAGACCAATGCACTTTTGTATTGGATCTCTGAGATGGATAAATACTTTGAGTATGAAGGTACTCCTGATAATAAGAAGGTTAAAATAGCAGTCACAAAGTTGAAAGGTCATGCATCTCTATAGTGGGATCATTTGCAAACTGAGAGACATAAGAAAGGAAAAGAAAAGATCAAGACATGGATGAAGATGCTTGGAAAAATGAAGAAGAGGTTTCTTCCAGCTGACTACCAAGTTAGTTTGATGAGAAAGATGCAAAATTTGAGACAAAAGGACATGAGTGTGAAAGAATATACTGAGGAATTTTACAAATTGGATATCATATCTATACATGTGGATGATGAAGTTGAGAAGGTAGTTAGATACTTGAATGGTTTGAGGACATCTATTCAAGATGAGATCAATAATGTGAAGATAGAAAGTGTGGAAGAAGCATATCAATTTTCTTTGAAGGAATGAGAAAGATTGGCAAAGAGACATGAACAAAGACAAAGAAGAAGAGGTGGCAGATTTTAGAGAAGTAGAGGCAGATCTTATGAAGAAAGTAGTAGATTTGACAATGCAGTGCAAGATAAAGGATGGAAAGATGAACCTACTACTATAAGAGGTAATTACTCTAGAGGTAGCTATACTGGTTACTCTAGGAATAACAATAGTGGGAAAAGAGAAGAGAAATCTTGGTTCAAAGGTACTTGTTACAAATGTGGTGAAGAAGGACATAGAGATTTTGAATGTACTAACTCTGGAAAGAAGACTAGAGGTAATGGTAGAAATAATTTGGCTTGTGAAGAAGTTGAGGAAATGTCTAATGAACCTGAACATGGTGAAAACTTGATGCTAAGAAGGATCTTGTGGAATGAAGAAGTTGATGAGGAACCTTTTTTGAGGAAAAGTTTGTTCAGAACTAGATGTAAGATTGCTGACAAATGTTGCAAGGTAATCATTGATAGTGAAAGTTCTGATAATTTGGCATTTGAAGAGCTAGTTAACAAATTGCAGTTGCAGAGATTGAGACATCCTAAACCTTACCATATTGCTTGGATCTAGAAGGAGCATAAACTACTAGTAAGTGAACAATGCCTTGTTAAATTCAAAATTAGGAGTTATCATGATGAAGTCTTGTGTGATATTATGCCTATGGATTGTTGTCATATTCTTTTGGGTAGACCTTGGCAGTATGATAGGAAAGCTTTGCATGATGGTAGATTGAATCAATATAGTATTTGGATGGATGGGAAGAAACAAGTGTTATTTCCCTTGGTAGAGAAGTTTGATGAAGGTCACTGTACTACAGTTAGAGTATGCTTGGTTGATGGTAAAAAGTTTGTACGAGAAATGAAAGAATAGAATATTTGTTTTTCTTTAATTCAAAGGAAAAATGAGAAACAAGATGAGTTAGAACATGCACTTGAGGTTAAGCCTTTATTAACTAAATTTCATGACATCATTTCTGATAATGTACCTAATGGTTTATCGCCTATGAGAAGTATAAGTCATTGTATGGATTTGATACCTAGAGCTAGTTTTCCTAATAAAGCACCACATAGGTTGACACTTGATGAAAAGACTAAGTTGAATAGACAATTGCAACAGTTTCTTAAAAGAATTTTGATTAGGGAAAGTTTGAGTCCTTGTGCAGTACCTGTTGTATTAGCACCTAAAAAGAATGGAGAATGTGCATTGATTCTGGAGCTATAAACAAGATAATAGTAAAGTACATATTTCCTTTGCCTAGGATAGATGACATAATGGATAGTTTGAGTGGAGGAAAGTATTTCACAAAGATTGATTTGAAGAGTGGATATCATCGTATTAGAATCAGAGAAGGGGATGAATGGAAAACTACTTTTAAGACTAATGAAAGTTTATATGAATGGTTGGTTATGCCTTTTGGTTTGACTATTGCACCTAGTACTTTCATGAGGATGATGAATGAAGTTTTGAAAAGATTCTTGGGTAAGTTTGTGATTGTATATCTTGATGACATTTTGATATTCAGTAAGAGTAAGGAAGAACATCTTGAACGTATCAAACAAGTATTGCAGAGATTGAAGGAAGAAAAGTTGCCAATTAATTTGAAGAAATGTTCATTTATGAAAGAAGAGATTGTGTACCTTGGTTTTGTAATTCCAGCTGATGGATTGAAGATGGATCCTGAGAAAGTGAGGGTTATACTTGATTGGCCTATACTAGAGAATGTTGGAGAGGTAAGATCATTTCATGGATTGACAAGTTTTTATATGAAGTTTATCAAAAAATTTAGTTCTATTTGTAATACTATGAATGAAGCTATGAGAGGAGATAAAAGGGATTTCAAATGGACACATGCAGCACAAAAGAGTTTTGAAACATTGAAACAAAGAATTGCAGAGTTGCCTACACTTTCTTTGCCTAATTTTAGTAAAGTTTTTCAAGTTGGATGTGATGCTAGTGGGAGTGCAATTGGAGATATTTTGAGTCAAGAAGGAAGACCTGTAGCTTTCTTTAGTGAGAAGTTGAATGATGCTAAGAGAAAATATTCAGTTTATGACCAGAAATTCTATGCTATTGTTCAAGCTTTGAAGAAATGGAGACATTATTTGATGCCTAAAGATTTTGTGTTGTATACTGACCATAAAGCTTTGCATTATTTGGGAAGTCAGAATAAGTTGAATCAGAGACATATGAAGTGGGTTGAGTTCTTGCAGAATTTTTCCTTTTCATTGAAGCATAAAAGTGGACAATCAAATAAGGTTGTTGATACCTTGAGCCGAAGAAGGAGTTTGCTGATAGAAATAAGAGTTGAGGTACTTGGTTTTGATGATTTGAAGTGCTTGTATGAGACTGGCATTGATTCTACAGAGCCTTGGAAAGCTTGTAAGGAACACACAGTGAATGATAAGTGGACTGATTATTTTATTCAAGAGGACATGTTGTTTAAAGGAGTTTAGTTGTGCATACCTAGAGGATCTATGAGAGGGAACAACATAAAGGAGAAGCATAGTGGTGGACTTGCTGGATATTTTGGGATTGATAAGACTGTGAAACTAATTTCGGAAAGATACTTTTGGCTGCAGATTTATAGAGATGTATAAATAATGGTTAGAGGTTGCAAAGTTTGTCAAGTAGCAAAAGGAACTAGTCAGAATTTGGGATTGTATACACCTTTGCCTGTACCTAATAGACCTTGGGAAGATGTGAGTATGGACTTTGGTCTTGGATTGCCTAGAACTTGGAAAGGTAATGATTCTATTTTGGTAGTGGTAGACATATTTTCTAAGATGGCTCATTTCATACCTTGTAAGAAGACATTTGATGCATTGCATGTAGCTAAATTATTTTTCAAGGAAGTGGTAAGATTGCATGCTTTGCCTAAATCTATTGTTTTAGACAGAGATACTAAGTTTACTGGTTATTTTTGGAGAAAAGAGGAAGGATGGGACTCCTAGGTGAGGCACATGGGAGAGTTGTTTGTGGTGAGTTTGAAGCGGCAATGGAAAGGGTGGATCTCTAACTGATAAGGCACTATGGAGTTACAACCATTAATGCTCCACTGATAGGAGCACTAGAGAAGGAGATGGAAAGGACAGTCTTGTGTCCTTGAAGGCAAAGCGAAGAGGATTAGAGGCATGAAGGATTTTGGTCTAAGATTATTTTTTCTTGCAGGATATTGGTTCCATGTTTCCAAGGGACTTGGAAACTTTTGAAGGTCAAGAGTATGGTGCAGGAGCACCTAGATACAAGGAAAAATACTTGGAGGACATGAACCATTTGAAATTATTTAAAGATGTTTGATATGTATTAAGTTCATTGAATGTAAGTCTAAATGAGCCATTTTGTCAAAATTGTCAAATAGTCTTGTTTAGGACCTAGTTTGGTGAAAAGGTCAAAAGAGTCTAAAAAAAATCATGAAAATGGAAAAAAAAGGTTTTAAAATGTGTCTAATGATCATTTTGATATGTTTAGAATGTTTCTACAAAGTTATAAATTCATTAGTGAAAAAAAGTGTAAAAGTTGTCAACTTGACAATAAAATGTTGTTAAGCAAAGTTGCAAAAATACAACAAAAAGTTGTAAAATGATTTCCATTGGTCTTGGAGGTAGTTATGAAGGTCTCTAACTATCAAATGGATATAAATACAATTTTACGGTCGAACCAAATCATATTTGAAGGAAGGAAATATTTTGATACATTTTTGGTGCATTTTATTGTTGTTGTTTTGATTGGTTTTTCAATTTTAGTGTTGGTTCCAGGTCTTGTATGGCCATGTAAGGCCTAGAAACCATGTAAATATGTAATGGTTAGATAGTTGGATAAATTAAATTCCTTCTCCTTTTGGTTTGGAGTGATTTCATTCATTTTTTAGAAAGTTATGGAAGATTTGGTGAAAGATGTTGTTTGCAGATTTGGGATTTCTAAAAATAGTTAGATTTCAATGCATGGTAAAAACACATATGGATTATTTGATACTCCTAAATAGATTAATTGGAAAGATATTTGAATTAACTTCCATCTCCTTTTGGTTTGAGGTATTAACTTTCATCTCCTTCTCTTATGTGAATTAGTAGATAAGAGAAGGAGACATAAATCTTTTGAAGTTGGAGATGAGGTTATGATTCATTTGAAGAAGAATAGATTTCCAGTTGGTACCTATAACAAGCTGAAAATAAAGAATTTTGGACCTTGTAAGATTCTAAAGAAATTTGACAGTGGAAATGCTTATGAAGTAGAATTACCAGAGGACATGGACATATCACTTATATTCAACATTGCTAATATATTTTGAGTACTTTGAATCAAATGATGAGACTGAAGATGATATGGATTATCCTAAGAAGAACAAATATATCATTGAGAAGATCTTGAATAGTAGAGTAAGCAAGAGTACAAGAGGAAAGGAATACATGGAATACCTAGTTTAGTGGAAAGACAAGCCAGTTGAAGATAGTTCATGGATTACACAAACTGAGTTGGATCTTTATGATTCAGGTCAGCTTTTGAGTAGTGCCTGATGTGGACATCAGTTCTTTTGTTACCCTAGGTGTTTGATGCAGGAGCATCTTGGGTCTTGAACAATCTTGCATCACCAAAAATATTTCATGTTTCCTGTACTAGTCTGATGTTTGTTTTAGCGCCGATGTTTATGTTGGTTTCTTGTCATGCGAAGTTATTGCAGTGATGTGGGCCTAATTGTGAACACTCTCCTAAGGGTGCACATCCTAATTCATTTGGACTTGGAAGTTATCGCAATTCTCCTCGGGCATCGATTGTCCACCAGTTTTGCTCATGAAACATGTGGTATTTTGGCTTGCATGGTTCCATGTGGGGAAATTGGATCTTAAGCAGTTGGGAATCTATTTTGGGATCATGTGTCGACCTAAATGTGACTTCGCATCATGTTATGTTTTTTCTAGCTTTAGTTTTGGTATCTCCTCCTAAGTGGACCTATATTATAATTAAATGCCTGAATAGCTGACTTGTGGCTTTCCTGGCTATATATTTGGAGCTCAGGTTGTTTAGTAGGAAGTGCTAGATGGAAAAAGGATAGTAGAAGAAGTAGTAGAGAAGATGATATGTGAGCTATGATTCTGATTGCATAATTCTCTTTGTATAAGGATGAAACCTAAAAGGCCTCACAACCGGGCATGTTGAAGGATTAATATCATTGTTTCAGTGTTGCATCCAATTGCTTATCTCACATCCATTGTGTTTTGAATTCTTTCATGTGGTTTTCATATTGCTTCCATGTGTAACTCTTCGTAGGGCATGCTTGTGGGTTTAAGCAATCTCAATTAACCATGATTCTACCTTCACCTTCCCTGCCCTTGCGTCAAGGCCTCAATAGTTCATATCTCAAGGTCAAAAGCATTTCACATGGAGTTGGTGTTGTCAATTGGTCAATATTAGATTGCATGTATATCCTCATTCATGATAACACTTATATCCATGATCATCACAAGACACAAGAACACAGTTTTGATAGGTAGTAAAGTGAAAAATGCCTAAGTTCACAGTCAATCATAGGAAGACGCATATAGTATTTTGGATTGTGAAGATGCTACATGATGAATTATGGCATGAAAAGTTACAAGATGATGTATTGATGTATGACAGAGCTCTATGTGTGAGCGCACATGTTTTGGATGCATGGTTTCAGACATACAACTATTTAAGTACGGTTACATGCAGAGAACATGGCATCAGGGCTTGCGAAGTTGCATAGGTATTGGATGACCTATGTTTTTTTATTTATATATTGATCATGTATGTATGGCTAACATAGTGCTATTATAATGCATGTAAGGTCACATTTTGTAATGTTATGTATATGACCTTGAATTATGTTTTGTAATTGCCTTATAGAGACTGACCTAGTTACTAAACTCTTAATCAGGTATAAGTATATGTTGTAATATGTGACAATGTGAAGTATGGAATCATATGGAAAACATGTGGATGTGAGTTTGAGAAGAGTAGAGAAGTATGCAAGGTGATTGAGAAAAGGCTGCATGGATTTGCAGTGAGAGTTCTTATATATATAGTCTCATTGTATATCAGGACAGGAAGTCCACCATTTTGTAGTGCAATGAGCACACATTTTGTATACCCCTAAAAGGGTGCATTGGTCCTTTAACCAAGACTGACTCTATGTAATAATCAACTCCTAATATGGATAGGACTCCTAACAAGGTCACTATACTTTAGTGCAACTATTTATGGGTACCATCCCCACCAGAGTTTTTCCCTTAACAGGGTTTCTTCGAGAACAAAATAATGGTACCATGAGTTATCTTGTGTATGTTTACTTTGCATAGATATTTGATTTAAGTTTTATATTTGTTAAGTACTTGAAGAATTCACATAAGTGCTATAATATTGATTCACTCCCCTCTCAGTATTACCAATTCCTAACAATTGGTATTAGAGCGTTAGGCCCTTAGAAGGAAATGTTAAAATCTTAATGGAGATCTAGATGGATTATAGTACTTTAAAGAAGAATTATGACATTTCATTGGATGATCTTGATAAGACTATTATAAAAAATAAATATCTGAAGTAAAAATTAAAAAAAGACAGATGATTTTATCATAAAACTCAAGGAGTAGTTAAGACATGCAAGAAACCAAAGCGAAGAACTACTCAAGGAGCAATCAGAATTAGAACAATTTGAAAAAATAAAAAAGGAGAATGAAGAACTCAAGGATGAATATGAAATTTTAAAATTAGAACTGATGATAGAGATTGATGAAACAAAAGATGAAAACAAAAAATGAAGGGTGATTTGGATTTAGCAGAAACAAATGAAACAAGATTAAAACTACAATTGGAAGAAATGACTGTGAAATATTAGAGGGTTGAAAAATATAATATCTTGGTAATAGTAGAACTTGAAGAAACCAAGGAATGCATCAAAAGGCTTTATAAGAATAGTTTGAAGATTGATGAGAAGATGGAAATGTAGAAACCAATTGGAGATTTGACTAGAGTTAGATTTGTTGAAGACATATTTTCTAAGAAAGGTGATGCGGTCATCAATGTTGATTCACCAAAGACAGGAGGAAGTAAAGAATCCAAGAAAGAGTAGAGAAAAACCTTAGAAGACAAATATCAGGAGTGCAATCAAGAAGGTCATTTGAAAGAAAATTAAAAAGGTACAAGTACCAACATACCCTTTTCTAGTTATTGCTTTAATTGCTTCAATTATGGTCATAAAGTAAAGAAATGTAGAAATCTTCATATGAGATCTCGAAGACCTAGTTATTTCAATTTGAAGAAGAATGTTGAGAAAGAAAGTGAAACTAGTAAGTTAGATGAAACTATGAAAGAAAGTGATAAGAAAGTAAGCCAACCTAATGCGAGAAAGCTTGAGGATAGTGAGAAAGATGAAAGGAAACCTAATGAAAGACCTAAGACGGTTATGTGCTACAAATACAATAACTTTGGACACATCACCAAATTTACAAATTACAGATTGATTATAGTCAAGTTGGACCTAAGAAAAAGGTTACATGCTTTAAGTGCAATAATGATGGACATATTGCAAAGTATTGTAGGTTTAATAGAATGGTAAAAAGGACACCCAGACTATTGGAAAAAGAACTCGGTAAAGATGAAAGGATACTTGCAGAGATGAAGCAAGAATACAAAGAAAATTGGGTTAAAAGGAGTGAAGAAAAGGACAACAATAATGAGATAAAAAAAGGAGTTGCGAATAGTCAGGAAGGCCCAGTAGATCCTATTGGATCTTCACATGGGTTGAAGACATTTTAATCTGCATGAAGGGCCTTGCAATCCTTAGGGGGAGCATTGCAAAAATGACACCAGAATCCCATTTTGCCCCTTAATTAGTGTTTGAATCTATGCAAGCTCGGATATAGATATATTTGGACATGTTATGATTTTAGTAGTCACCACATGGATCTACATTATCAGATCTATGATCATAGAAGATTTGTAGATTTCCTGGACTGAAATACCTTTATTTGATTTCTAGGTTTCTATGCACTACGAAGTATAAGATGTTATACTTAAGTGTATTTGACACCATTTCGACCAGAGAGAAGTTTAAGAGTGAAGCTTTGGAGCTAAATTTGTAGAGTTAGTGAAGTGTTTGAAGAGTGTTGAGAAAGACCTTAATAAATGTTGAAGGCCAAACCCTACATTTTGATGAGTTGCGAACAAGGTATTTTGTGAAACCCTAAATTGAATCTTGCACGATTGTCCTATTAGTGTAATTAGAAATATGGATGCACCCAAAGTATTTGATATCAAAGATAGGGCTCAGTATGAGTTTGAGAAACACCCTTATAAGTCTACGCAGGATGATCCAGAAGGCCCATTCTCTCACACAACGCCTGATGTGCTACATGTAGAAGATATTAGTTCATTTATTCATTTAAGTATGAGGAGATATGATCAGTTGATATTATTAATGAGTTGGCTGAGATGTATGATGAGGATGAATAATTAAAACCTAATTATGATTTCCTTGATGACCTGGGCGTAATAAAATATGTAGAACACAATAAATTTGAGGAAGTAGAATGGATGAAAATAGTACGAAGTAGATTCTATGATCATCTATAATGGTGGAGATCCTATTAATATATATAAGGAATTAATCCATGAAGTGACAAGTCTACCAAATGAGGGTAAACTACTTGTGATTGCAAAGAACACAAAGAAAAAGGTGGAAACCCTAACAGGTTGTAAGTTCAATAGGAGAGATATGAATGTCTGAGATTTGAATCAAAAGGATGTGAGGACTATAGAAAAGATACTTTTCTACAAAATTCAGTATGGCAATAGACCTAATTTTGTGTATGTAGGGTTCATAGATATGGCATACTAGATGGTCAAGGAAAATGAAAAATATGACCTATGTGAAATACTAAGATAAAAATTGATGGACAACATCAAGACAATTAAGAGGAATAAGTCAAGTATAGCTTTTAGACTTGGATCTTTAATCTTATACATATTTTTTCCATATCACACATAAGTTTCCAGGACTATAGCTTTGGAGGGATGAAGTGTCCACTATGCAACTAGTGAGTGAAACCTATAAGAGACATGATAAAAAAACATATGTTCACCAATCTATCAGGTATATTCAAATGTTTTCAGAGAGACATGCATGAGAGGGAGAGGGCCCCGGAGAATTAGTGGAGAAACACAAAGACACTATCTTTTTTATGGTGGAAACAGATCACGCCTGCTTTGAGGTAGTGGAACCCATAACCATATGGAGTACTCCCATGGGATACGAGGTGGATGGAGACCTCTTGACACTACATGTAAATCATGAACTTGCATCCCCCAAGGACTCTAAGGAAGAGAGATGGGGAACTTACATAGAAAAGTCATTTGAAGTATATGAGGAGCTAAACAAGAAGAAGAGAGCCAATAAAGTTGAGA
The DNA here is from genome assembly GCA_027943335.1 of Chamaecyparis obtusa. Lineage (NCBI taxonomy): Eukaryota > Viridiplantae > Streptophyta > Pinopsida > Cupressales > Cupressaceae > Chamaecyparis > Chamaecyparis obtusa. The sequence continues at coordinate 201,865 of BSBK01004996.1, read as the reverse complement.
AAATGGTTGAAAAACTTGCTCAGGAGTAGGGTATATAAAAAGAATAAATAAGGAAGAAATTAGAGAAAATAGAGGTAGTGACTAGCACACATGAGCCTACTGATGAGGTTGAGAAGGAAGAACCTACCACAACACATGTTATTGTGGTCACAATTGAGGAAACTTCTCCTACACCTCCTAGGAGAACCTCGCAGAGGCAGGTGAAAAAGGATTCACCAACTCCTATGACTCATAGGCCAAAAGCCAAGGCAATAAGGAACCCTCAAAAGAGGAAGGAGTCTAAAACACCACCAAAAGAAACACCGCAGAAGAAAAAGGAGAATGAACCTAAAAACAAGAGTGAGGAAACAAAATAGAAGAAAGAACATGACCCTAAAAGATTATGGAAGCTAGAACTTTCATCACTGGAGAAGAGGATAGTGAAAGAAGGTATGATTATACACACACAAAGGTATTATGAAAGGTATGATGCTACAAAGTAAGATAGTATTGAGGAAATAGTTGTAAGGTATATGTTAGTTTTCAAGATGAACTTGCTTGAACTAGAAGGGAGTATACCTAAGGAACTATTTGAGAGGTTAGAAGCAAGAAAAAGAAGAGAGAGAGATAAGGATAATAAGATAAGGAAAGATTCCTTAACTAAATAAAAACATGTTATGACAGTAGCATAAAATAATAAGTTATTGGAGGAACGTAAGCCTCATCTCAGAACAAAGTTGAGGATAATAATGATAATTGATAGATTGTATAAGGAGGTAATTGATGAAACTCATAGAGCCATTGAGAAGGTCTTATTGAACATTATACCTAATGTTGAAAAGATGAAAACACCTGAAACACATCCTAAAGACATAAACATAGGAGAATCCTCTAAGGGAAAGAACAAGGAAGTAGACAAATTAGAAACAAAAGTTGAGGATACTACTACAGAGAAGGATATGGAAGAATGTAGAATATATCTTGATCCTCACTTAATGAGAAAAACCCTTTTGAAACACTTGCTAAAGCCACAAACATAATTGGAAACCTAGATGCAGATAAGCCTAAGGAAGAGGCTCAAGACATAGAGATACAAGAAAATCCTCAGTAAGAACCAGATAATACTAAAATACAAGAGAAGCAAGAAGATTAGGTCAAGGAGAACACAAGGGAACCTCGCAAGGAGGAAAAACTACTAGTTACCCCTCAATTGTTGGCAAGTGGGACCAAGTCCCTACCAAACATAGAGAGCATGGAAGTTGATGATCTAACAAGGTTATCACTGCTTGCTTATGAGAAAGCCAAGGAGAGATCAGAGAAGAAAGAGGATAGGAAAAAAAGAGTTTTGGAAAATGACATAATAATTTTGAGTCATGTTTTGTTATCAAATCCAAGTAGTAGCAGTGGAGATCCAACAAAACAATTGGATCATATTTTGGATAGTGTTGACAAGAGTTTCAAGACTCTTGAAGAGGCCGCACAAATAAAAGTTGTCAAATAAATTGAAGATAAGAGACTAGAAGGAATTAAAAATGACTTGAAAACACTTCATCAATCAGATAAGGAGATAAATGAGTGTATTGAGGAAGGAAAAGTTATGTATAATATTTGTGTAATTTCCTTCAAACATGTACAAAATATTGTTGATTTGATAAAGAAAGAACATGATTCTTTGGCGAAGATATCAGAGGAGAGTGCAAACAAGATGGTTAATAATGTAAATAGAGAGGTCAGTAACATTTTTGACAAGATCAGTGTGTTAGAATTGGAGAAAATCATAATGCTTAACATGTTTAGTGAGCTTAGGAACCTTCTTGTCCCTAAGATTGCTATTTTGGAGACCACATTAGCAGACTTAGACCTTGGTCTTAAGTCTTACATGGGATTCACTCCTAATGAATTGCGGAGTACATATATAATTATGCATAAAATATATGGTATGATCAATGTTTCACATGTAGTAAAGAAGAATTAGGAAGTTTAATTCTAAGTACTAAGGATGAACTTCAATGATGTACTTAAGACAATAAGTACATAGTTTTTATATCCAAAATTTTGACTATGTACACAGTTTATTTTTTGGAACCTTTGTCATTGATGTCAAATGGGGAGTGTAGGCAGTAAAAAATATGCACACATAGGGAGTCGTAAGTATAGCTAAAAGGGGGAGTTATGTACTTAGACAATTTTGCATTTTTGTTTGAGTTGATGTTCTACACTTAGTCATTTTTCACTAAGTGTTTCCATCAATGCCAAAGGGGGAGATTGTTGGAAAGTGGTCAACATTGGATTACATGTATATTGTCATTCATGGCAACACTTATCCCCATGATCACCACAAGACACAAGGACACAGTTTTGATAGGCAGTAAAGTGAAAAATGCCTAAGTCCATAGTCAATCACAGGCAAACAGGTACAATATTTTGGATTGTGAAGATGCTACATGATGAATTATGGCATGTGAAGTTACATGATGATGTATTGATGTATGGAATATCTCTATGTGTGAGCACACCTATTTTTGATGTATGGTTTCAAAGATACAACTCTCTAAGTACAATTACAGGCAGAGAATAGAGCATTAGGGCTTGTGAAGTTGCATAGGTATTGGTCAACCTATGTTATGTTATTTTATGTATTGATCATGTATGTATGGCCGACAAAGTTCCATTATAATGTATGTAATGTCACGGGTTGTAATGTTATATGGCCGACCTTGAATTATGTTTTGTAATTATCTTATAGAGGCCGACCTAGTTACTATACTCTTAATCGGGTATAAGTATATGATGTAATATGTGATTGTGAAGTATGGAATCATATGGAAAATATGTGGATGCAAGTTTAAGCACAAAAGAATAGTCTACAAGGTGATTGAGAACAAGTTGCATGGATTTGCAATAATATTTCTCAAATATATATATATATATATATATATATATACACCCCTAACAAGGTTCATCAATCCTTTAACCAAGACCTTATCTATGAAATAATTAGCTCCTAACATGACTAGGACTCCTAATAGGGTCACTATACTTTAGTGGAGATATTTTTGGGTACCATCCCCACCGAGGTTTTTCCCTTAATAGGGTTTCCTTGAGAATAAAATAATGGTGTCATGAGTTATCTTGTGTATGTTTACTTTGCATGGATATATGCTTTAAGTTTTATAGTTGTTAAGTGGTTGAAGAATTCACATAAGTGTTGTAATATTGATTCACCTCCCCTCTCAGTATTACCAAATCCTAACAGTTGGAGGGCATGTCATACCAATGTCATCTGTCATATTAAAAAGTTTACCGAGCATTATTTAAAAAAAAAACTATAAATAGTAATCATGTGTAAATGAAAGGTTGAGACACATCTCCCTTACCATCTCTCACTTATAGAAAACCTTGAAAGAGAAAATTGAGTGTCTACACCATAATTTAATAAGTAGCATCCATGAGGCCTATAGACTCCAAACAACATTTGAATTGAGTGTTCATTTGATGAATTATTCGAAGCATCAAAAATTTTACGACATGCTTTATCACCCCACAACCTTCTATGGTAATTTTTGAGATTTTCAAGATATTTTAAAGACTCTATATACTCAAAAATTTAATTCATAGAATTTCTTCAACAACTTCAAAAATAGAAACTTTAACATCTTCAAAATCAAACATGATCTTGCAAAAAAGATCTACTAGCATGTTTATCCAGCCCATCCAAAGCTTTTAGGAAAGTTTAGGGAAAATTTGTGCTCGAATTAAAACTTACAATAAATAATAAATGTAAAACACTTCTTTGGTAAAGAGGCAACCAAGGTTCAACCCCTTGTTAGACCATTGTGCTCACATGCCTTGTGCCTCTATTGAGTCATTGGATTTACAAATTTGAACAAGTGAAGTGTGGGGATGAGGTCCCCCATTTTTTACCTCACTAGTGCATAGCTCAAGGTCAAAATCATTTTACGTAGAGTTGGAGGGTGTGTCATGCCAATGTCACCAGTCGCGTTAAGTTTTTTACCAAGCATTAGTTAAAAAAATATATAAATAGAAATCTTATGTAAATGCAAGGTTGATGCACATCTTCCTAACGATCTCCCACTTGTCGAACACCTTGGAAGAGAAAAGGGAGTGTCTAAACCATAATTTAATTACTAGTAGCCATGAGGCCTATAGACTCCACTTGCAATTTGAACTAGGTGTTTGTTTGATGAATTGTTGGAAGTGTCAAAAAGTTTATGACATGCTCTATCACTGCATAACCTGTTACACTAGTTACAATTTTTTTTTGGATATTCCAGAGCCTCTAAAGTATTTGAAATTTAAGTCATAATTATTTTTTTGACAACTTCAAAATAAAAACTTTTATATCTTTAAAATTGAGCTTGATCTAGCAACAAAAAATTACTTGCATGCTTATCTATCCCATCCAGAGCTATGAAGAAATTTTATGGAAACTTTGTGCTAATTTTTTTTTTACAATAAATAGTAATTATCTTTAAATGTGTAGTGTCATGGTTTCATTAGTGAAGTGGCCACCAAGGTTCAAACCATTGTTGGGCTATTGTACTTGCAGGCCTTTTGCCTTTGCTAGATCATTGTGTTCACAAGTTTGAGCAAGTCAAGTATGGAGACGAGGTCCCTCATTTGTGGTCTCATTGGTTCATAGCTCAAGTTCAAAAGTGTTTCACATGGATTTGGAGGGTTTGTCATGCCAACATCAGTAATCATGTTAAATTTTTTACCAATAATTATTTTTAAAAAAATATAAATAGTAACCATATGTAAATACAAGGTTGAGACATGTCTTCTTAGAAATCTCCTACTTGTTGAAAACCTTGCAAGAGAAGAGGGAGTGTCTACACCATGATTTAATTGTTAGGATCCATGGGGCGTATAGGATCCAAACCCCATCTAAACTTTCATGTGCTTAAATCATTAGTTAATGAATCTACAACATTCGTCAAGTATCTACCTTGACTAGCTTCACCATGCCATCCTCAACCATATCTCTAATAAAAATGATATTGAGCATCTATGTGCTTGGTCCTAGCATGAAATGTTGATTTCTTAGCTAGGTATATCACAGTTTCAAGTTGTCATAATAAATTACCATTTATCCTTGTTATACTTCAATAGATAAGCACAATCTCTTGAACCAAATGACTTATTTACAAGCATGAGTAGCTACCATATACTCAACTTCTATAGTGGACAAAGAAATCATAGCCTATAACTTACTCATATAATAAATTAGACCACCAAATAATGTAAACGCATGTGTACTAGTGGATCTTCTGCTACCAATATCACCTTCCTAATTTGAATCCACTTAACCACGAATATTAAGGTCCTATTATATTACCACAATGACACAAATAATACTTAGAGGCATCCTTCAAATATCTGAAGAATCTTTTAACTGGATTCCAATGAACTCTATCAGGATTATACATATATCTGGAAAGGACTTCCATTTCTTAGGAAATGTCTAGTCTAGTACAAACCACAATATACATCAAACATCCAACCCTACTTTGGTAAGGTACTCTACTCATTTATTTCATTTATGATGGGGATGTAGGATAATAAAAGATAGATAACTTTGTTCCAACTTATGGAGAAGAAAAAATTCATTGACCTCAAGTCCAATTAAATTCTCAAGGGACGAACTACAAAGTTGTGTCCAACTAAAGCACAAAGTTGTGTCATGTTTCAGGCTAACTTATCAGCACAACTAAATTTGAGTATTTCTAACTAAACATTAATTTTTTTTAAACATATGGTCTAGCTAGACTCATTAGATAAGTGCTTCAACTTTTCCAATTGGAAATATCTATTAAATGCATGTTTTATACCAATTTGGGTCCAATTACAAAAGAAATAAAATTATTTCATAAAATTGATGTTTTATTAACTCCTACTCTTTTTATTGATTTTTAAAAAAATATAAAAATACCCTTTTGTAGAGCTTAGAGTCAAGATTATTGTCATATAAGTTTTATAATATTTTGATTAGATCTAATATATTATAATTTCAAAATACTACAATTAGGTATTTTAACATTCAAGAAGATGTTACTTCAAATAAAGAAAAAAAAAGTAAATCATATCAGAAAAATTTAAAATTTATATTTAACACTAGAGGAGAGAGTCCTCTTCAAGAATATGTAATTTTTTTTTTGAATGGTGTAGATTTGATAGGGGAAATTTGACAAGAGATGAAACCCATCGATTTCGGATAAGTTTGACTTTGAGTAGTTATATCAGAGAAAATATACATTGAAAACCAATCTTTCTTCTTTTCTACACTAGCTATACATGTCATTTATAACATATTTTGAAATCAGAGGAAAAAAGATTATTTGTATATACTTGTTTGGTGGGAACTAGACCCCAAATTTTTAGCATTTTTCAGTAAATGAAAAATGGACTTCAAAAATTGAAAAAACTGTGTCAATTCTCGTTCCAAATAATTTTAAAAAATTATAGGCATAAACTTTATCCAATTTTACACATTTCATTAGTTTACTCATCTTCAAATTCTAACACAAATGCCACATTTATGTCATTAAACTTGAACAATTTGTGTGTTGTTGACCTTTTCCTTTATAAAAGTGTGACACAAGTTTATACTTTTACCCACCATGGTCTCTTATGCCACCTCACTTCAACTAGTACTCTGGTGAGGTAGGGGATCAATACAACTAAATAATAAAGGTATTTAATTAACTAAGACAAGGAAATACAATAAACTAACATAACTACTAACTAATATTAGATAAAAGTATTTTACTATCAAAAACAAAAAATACAAACTACAAAGATTAATTTTTGAAACCCATGAGCTCACTTCTTCAAACACCAATAGGGGTCAAAGACAATAGTGTGGTGCATATTTGTCTAGTACAAATAGGGCACAAGAATTAAGATAGAAATCTTGAAAATTAAATAAGATGTTGGAAATAAAGTACACTAATAACATAAACTTGAGAAAAATAGTTAAGCCATGTCAGTAAAGACAAAACAAAATAATCGAGGATGGTAGAAGGACTTACAACCCAAAGAAGACCGAATAATATTGAAAATAACTAAACTTTGTCTCACAAGACTTGAACACATGGAAAATAAATTGGTTGTAGGTTGTATAGGAGCTTGTTGCAATCAAACCCCCACTTTGGTGTTTCCACCTCCATAGACAACCAAATAGACAATCAATGATAGATAACAAAAAATAATAATAAAGAGATAATGTACATAGTGAAATAACAAGACTGATAAGAAACACTACATATGCTTAATGAAATTTGAAATAGGATGATAAAAAAACTCCCCTCCAAGACCACAAAGATGGATCTCAATGGAGTGAAGGAAAGTTTATTACAATATTATGCATGAAGGTATCTAAATACAATAATAATATGGTGAATAAATTGTCCAAGTATATTGGTGAAGTGAAGAAAGAAACAAGAAGCATGAAGAAGACCCAAATGAAACTCAAAAGTTGGGTATAATGCAAATGGGTAAAATATTATCATTGATTGGTGATGGTAAGAGGTATTGCATTATAGGTGTGGTAGTCGCAATGCTTCAATGGCTCATTTCATGTTTTTAGATTCATGGGATTAGTGTACACCATGTAGATGTCTTCATAGCACACACATGCCCTAAGACAACCAGGTCATGTACCCAATAATCTTACTGAGTGATGATAAGTTAAGTTGAGGCTTGCATGGAGTAACATGTTTTGGCTAAGGTAAAGACATTGCATAATGGTAAACTATGAGGGGTATAAATCTACAACAAATTTTGTCCCCACTTTAGCAAGAATATCAAAATAGAGAATGTGAGCTAAAGTAAAGAATGTTATAATGGTGAGAAAGATTGATTGCTCTCTTGGTCTCCTTGGTATTTCCAGTACAACAGTGGTTTGTGACATGGTTTAACAAACTCATGTGTCTTTTATAATTCTATTGTTGGTTGTATCAGGCATTAATAGGTTGATCTTTTGGTGCAGTGACAATCGCTAGTTGTAACAAGTGGTATCAGAGCTTGGTCATAGGTTCGAACCTCACACTTGTGTTGGGGGGATTGTTACAATGGTGAGAAATAATAATTATGCCCTTGGTATCCTTTGCATTTCTAGTGCAACGATTGTTTGTGATATGGTTTACCAACCTCTTGTGTCTTCTATAAGTCTAGTGGTTGTATTGGGTATTAATAGGTCAATCTTTTAGTGCAACGACAACTACAAGTTGTAACATAGATAAATTACCTAACTTACCTAAGGAAATTTTGTCCACATAGGTTGCCTCTAGTGGGAAATCCTTTAATTTCCATGAAGCCACACTCAACATGCAATCTACAAATGAGCATACTAGATGATAAGGACAACATGTTGGATAAAAACCATTGATGGTACATTGTTACGGGTATCCAATTGGGTAGAAAGATATGTTATGATAGTTAGCCATACAATAGGGAAATTTTGATATTACATTGATGTGAGTAGCAAAATATAGATAGTTACATGATAGGGAAACTTTAGACATGCACCAACACAAGTATAAAAAGCTAGATAGTCATGTAATAGGGTGAATTTGATCACACCAGTACAAGTAGAGAAAGCTAGATAATTGTACAATAAGGAAAGAGATTTGATAATACAGTGAATTGGTCCCCAAAAAGGCAAACAAATAGATCAAAATTTAACATTCTCTAAGAAAAACTTGTGATGTAGAGATAGTGAGATAATAAGACAATTAGACAACAAGATTTAGAAGATATAACAACCCCACTTAGAATGGACCATGCTACTCATAGGGGAGGATGCAAAATTATAATGAGAGATAAATATATTATGGCATGTCAACATACAATATGTTTCCATGAAATTTCACCCCACAATAGGTGACACATGATATCCATAACTTCTGAATAAAGACAAAGGGATCTGATGAGTCAACATTAGAACCCAGAAGAGGGACAAAGATATATGACATAAATCCTCTCAAAGGTATTTTATTAGGGCTAACTTGACTTAGAAGGTATAAAAATAAATGTACAACATATATATGAATAAGAAAAAATAGAGAAGAAGGTATATAAAAAATAACCCTTTGTTTCTAATTACTAATGAATTACAAGGGTCCCCCAGAGTGGAATAACACTAACAAATAAGTACTGGGGAACACAAATAGTCATACTCTAATCTACATATGTAAAAGAAACAACTTCTCATAGATCATCAACCAAAAAATCATCATCCTCCCAATATTGATCATATGGGGAAGGAGGTAAAGGCTATAGTTGTATAGCTTCTATAACAACCCCAAGTGCCTCAACAATGGAAAAATCCAAGCGAGGTCTCCTCAACATCCTTATTCAATAGCTTAACCAAGGCAAGTGAGAGAGATTGGGTGAAGATTATCGTCAATGTCAGAATCTCCTCAATTGAGTCAAACATACAAGCCTTATAGGTGTTAGGCAAACCATGTTGAGGAAAAGATACATAAGGTTCCTTGAAAACCTCTATGAAAGGGGAGGTGAAAAACTTAGGATAAGTTTAGCTTTCTTTGTTAAAATAATAAAAACCAAAAGTGGATCCACTGAAGTTGGCATATGATGGTGAAACGTAAGCATAGAGCTTGCTCAAATTTTCAATTAAAGGATGGAGAGGAAACTCTAATCCACTATATCTCCCTTCAAGACCCTATAAAATATAGGATGGTAGAGAGAGAGAGAGAGAGAGAGAGAGAGGAGAGAGAGAGAGAGAGAGAGAGAGAGAGAGAGAGAGAGAGAGAGAGAGAGAGAGAGAGAGATGAGAGAGAGAGAGAGAGAGAGAGAGAGAGAGAGAGAGAGAGAGAGATGGTGTACACTAAGTGTATATAACTACACTAGACCCTACCTGTGTGTGCACCATGTCCATGGGTGTAAATAAAAATGAGATATCCAGTAAGGAAGTGATTGATATAGGCTCTAGAGATAGACAAATAAAAACTTGGACTTTCTTAGTGTGAGGCCCAATAGTCACACCTAATGCAAGGGGAAGCAAAATGGAAGAGGTGGCTAGGTAAAAGGCTGGAGAAAAAGTAGAAATATGGATAAGAGTAAGAGTGGAAGAAACAAACATAGACATTGAATATTCACTCTCTACCTTCATGACAACCTTAAGTGCCAAAGGCCTCTCCCATTTATGATACCCATGCTCATGTAGAAGTTGGTTCTGACATAGGTTTAGGCTAGGTTGAGAGGTCTGTTAGGGCCTAGTCATATCTTTATTCATAGGTGCAGTTGTCAATGCTATTTCCAACAAGGAGGAGGGTCCCACTAATGCAGTAGCAGGTGACATTAATGAAACAACTACCATACCAATCATGGGAACCCTTCCTTTTTTCACCTTATGGGCAACAAGAGCAATAGAGGATGTTCTTGAAGGTTGAGGAGCAAGTGCTCGAGGAGGAGTCATCTTTGGTGACCTTTTACCCTTGTCATAAATGGTAGGGTGAGTTATATCTATAAGAATTAATATGGTAAAGGTGGTCATACTTTGGTCTTAAACAACATGGGTGCCTTTCTTTTGTTTACACTAGATGCAAATGTTGGAATATAAGACACCACTAGAGGTTCTGAAATTTATGGTGGAAGAGGAGGCTTTCCTTGAGGTACACACTTGCCCTAAACCCCTAACAAGTAAGGGATAAAAAATGAAGCACATTGAGATGCAGGAGAGGTATGAATGAGAGGAGAGAGGATACACTTTATAGATTTCAAAATTAATGCCCTAGTCTTGTACTTCTGATATGCCATAAATGAAGCATCCTTTTAGCAATTCAGGAGCCCTACCACAGTAGTCCAAAAATGATCCAAGAGAAAGCCCCTAGAAATACTAGGGGATGATATCCAACATCTTGGATCATCTAGATGACACCCTTATAAAGAAACTTAAGACATGTATGCATAAGGGAAGGGACGACTCCAATGAAGACTAGTCCAAGAATGCCCAATTTGAATTTGAAGAGGTCTGATTTTTGAATGAAGACAAAGGTTGAAAAGACCACCTTGGGTCCTACTTGGACCATCAAGGTGATCAAAATTAAAGGTAAAGTGATAGTTTTTCATTCATTTAGATGGTGGAGAAATACTCGTCATATCTCACATGATTGAGTCCCTTAATGAAGAACACCTATTTAATTAAAAATCCACCTAGCATGTAGGGTCAACCATAAAACCTCTAACAGAGGCCCCTTTGAAAAATGTTGGGATATAAAGAGGAGAGGGCTCTTCGTTGTATGGTTTGTCTTGAGGGGTGAATGTTATATTCATGGTACACACACTATGAATAGGCAATAAGATAGGAGTGATCATCACCATGTTAACAAAGGGACTATCACCCAAAAAAGGAGGAGATGACAAAGATACAAAGATAAAGTTTGTAGATTACAGTGGAAAAGGATTAGTATAGATATGAAGTTCATTGCTTTCCTTATCCACTTATTTTTTCATCTTTTATTTCCTCTTATTTAGTCAGATGACACCGCTATCTATGTGGTCTTGGACCAGGTGTAAAAAATGCATGCAATGTTTAGCAGTATGATTAGGCATGTGATGGTATTGAAAAAAAATTGATCCATCATACCAATAAGGGTATGTGCTATTATCAAGGAGAGGTTAAATTTTAGGGAGAGTTTCTAGGTTGTCTTTTAACAACCTTTTTAGAATGATTGCATAGGAATCAACTAATTCAGTGAATGACCAACTCTATTGTGGTTTTGTTGAAAACTATTTCCTCTATGAGGGCTATGGGAGTGCCTTGAGATTTTCCCCAACCTATCTCTTGGAGGAAGATGTTCCCCCATAGGCATTCGAGGAAGAATTCCGGAATTGAGTCATTACATATTAATAATTTATCAAAGCACTGCAAAGACTTGTGAAATTATGACAATGATTCAAATAAAGCTTCTCTCTCAATGTTGGCTGCAATTTTTTTTTTAACTTCCTTTGGATATCACAATCGACAAGGCATAGGGAAATTTCTTAGAGATATATTAGTACCTCTAGGTGAAATCAATTATCTTTTCATTCAAGTTCTTCTTTTAATGAACAAGATCTATGATAGTGACCTTGTTGTCTACGTTAGCCTAAAACCAAGTTAGGAAAGAGTCCATTAACTAATTGAAAGTTTTAATAGAATTGTCAAGGAGGGAACTATGTCATTCCATGGATGTTCCCTTCAAAGACTAAGAGAAAATCTTGAGTAGAATATAATCCACACTATGGTAATAATAGCACTAAGAAAAGAATCTATGTGGAGATGAAGATCCCCCTCACCAATGTATCTTTCAAACATCAAGGATTCAACCCCCTATGGTGGTGGAACACTCAATAATTTCATGGTCAAAGTACTATAATTATAATATGGAGTACGAGAGCTCTTATCAATCATAATGGAAAAATTTACCAACTATTGTTGAAATTACCCCATATTTTGTAATATTGTATAGATGAAAAGATCACGAAGTGGAGGAGGTGGAGGTATATTTCCTCCACTACCATCGATACCTTGACTAGCTCCAAGGTTGGAATTAGTGTTTTGTGAAATGTACCCCAAGGGTTCTCTACATGCATTAACCCTAGGCTTGATACTCAAACCCAACACTTAATGAGTGGTGGCAAATAAGTGGTGACATGTCTTGGATGAGTTTGAATAACTCTCCAAGATGTCACTTACTAGAGACCACTTGTTGAGATTTATTGCATAAGGTTTTTTAAAGTTTTATTAGAGAACATGCATTAAACAATAAAACTTTGGGCCAAAATCTCCCTTTAGGATCTAGTAAATAAAATAGTTGGGTCCACCAAACATTACTCGCACTAGCTTCAACAAAATATTGTAGGCTTCAAACGTATGCCCAACATGGTTATCTACGATATATTGGGTCTATAAGAAGCAACAATTTTAAAAGTCTTATATTTACTTTAGCTTACATTAGGATTAAGTATCATTTGCCTTGCAATCCCATGTATTATTCATGTGCCTTTGACACTCTTGAAGTGTGTTCCTTTTGAATTTAGTGTAGTGTTGTAAAATATACTATTTAATTAGGGAATCTAATTTCACACTCTTCTAGCACTCACTTTCTCTTTCCCCTCCTCTAAACACTTTTGGGACCATTTTTTATTATTAAACCTAATATTTAAATCAAGAATATGAGTCCTATTCTATTTTGAATCTCTGCACACTCTTCTTTCGACCCTTATTTCAATTTTGACCTTTATCTTAAACCATTTTATGCTTATATGGGTCCTATATCATTTTAAAGTTGAATGCAATTGAGGCCCCACTTTGGTTTCATCAACACCATATGGATATTAGATCTAATAACTAGACCCTATTATCTTTTCATCCCCCAAATTTGAGTAAAAAAGGGTTAGATTATTTTGCCAATTGAAACAATTTGACCACCTTTTCATGAACTAAAATTAAGTTTGGATAACATGTAGGCCTCTATACTCCTATATCTAGCCTTGAAATTGGGATATGACCCTTATAGGTTGGCCACCTCGATAACCCTATATAAAGCACCTCTTCTTGTTCATTTCCTAACACACATTCGCATCTTAGTCTCTATTCACAAGAGCAAGGATTATTCTCTTGAGAAAATTTTGTTTAAGGTGCAACAAGATATAATACTAAATCTTTAATTATGAGGTTATAGTGGATTTTGTGATGATTCCCTATGTTATTGCATCAATATTTGGAAAACTTATTTTAAGAGCTTTGGATCATCAATCAAGTAATTTCAATTCAAGCATTTCAATTCCAACATTTTCTTTTGATTTTTATATTTACTTGTTGTTTTTGGGTTGATTCCAAACTTCGAGCTTGATTAAGGTAATCTCTTATACAACACAAACACCAGTTCTCTCCTCATGTATAAATACAAGTTTGTAAATAGGTTTCAAACTTAGTTTGGGAGTCAAAGAGCATACAAAATATAGAGATAGAAATAGTTTGACATTATCCATCAAAGCTACTAGGGCACCTAGCACCATAGTCCTTGTAATTTGGCTATCAAGTTGACCTGGGGCTTGTTTGGAAGCTCCTATGACTAGATTGACTTTTGTTCTAAACCTGGGATGCCTAGAGGACTATGCCGCCTGTTGACAATATCCAACCATTTTGAACTTAGACTACAAATGTAGGTTCCTCTCTACTAGATATATAAATCATAGTTGATTCTCAGATCTACAAATATATATTTATATCAATTATTTTCAATTTCACACCTTTTATCCCAGTTCTTGCATTGTCACTTCCCTACACATCTAAATCAACTCAAATACAAAAGAGAGAACAATCAACACATTGCACCAAAATATCCCAAGGGTTTTTAGTTGGGTCAATTAGTTTCTCTCTAATATAATCCATGGGATGGCATTTGATTCCTTGTTTTTATTCTAGGTTTAGATCATATTTCCTTGCAATACATTCTGGTGACCTTGACATATCCTACACTTGCATACTTTTGATTTTCAGTTTCAAATCTATTTTTTGCATTAAATTATTAAAATTAGATGCATTCATTTCTCAAATTTATTTTTTATGTACTTGCACTGGTGAAAAAGTCATAAAAATTGCACATTTGTATTTCTTATATCATACTTTTAATTCATGTTCTCATTTGAAAAAATAAATTATTTTCATTGTGTTTTTCAATTAGTTGGTTTCATGATGCATATATTTCATAAATATGATAGTGTCCTAGCTTCCCTTGTATCACTTTATCCCTCTCCTAAATATCCTCCTATCCATGAGGATATTTAAGTGCAAGGAGAGATCATCAACACTTTTTTCAAAAATCTCCCTCCCAGGGATGAAGTTTTGATGAATCACGTTGATCCTTCTCCTAAAATATACCTCCCTTGTGAGGATATGTTAATGCAATAGGATGATATTATAAACACCTTTCTTAATATTACTTTACCTTTCATGCACCTAAATGGAATCTCTTCTAGAGATGAAGCATTAATGGACATTCTTAATCCTTCTCCCAAAGTTTATCTTACTTTTGATGTTACCTTAAAGAAAAATCATAACATCATTAACACTTTACACTCAAAACAACAAGAAAGATTCAAATATTCTCCCCATGTCTCAAAATTTTCTCCCTTCAACCCCTCATCTTTCACAACATCATTGGAAGGAGTATGATATTGTTGAGAAACTTTGTGCCACTCCTACTAACATATCCCTTTAGGATTTGATTCAAACTTCACCTACATACAATGGACTATATAAAGAGGCTTTAAACAAGATTTTTCTTCCTCCCTCATTAGTACCTAATTATGTAGAAATATTATTGGAGTTTATGCACCCAACTTAGATTGATATTGTTTTTTCCCAACATGAGTTGTCTTCCATAGAATTTTGAAACTACTATTAACTTCTTATGATTGTGGTGCTTATCAATGAGAATGCAACAAGATGAACTTTAGTTAACACTAGATTAGGAATAAATATGGGTTGTGTATACTTATTGCATAAAATTAATATAGATCCAATATTTATTCAATTTAATTCTCTCTCAATTTGTGGCTTTGATAATGTTCATAAATAGTCATTAGGTACAATTACATTACCTATTGAAGTAGGCCTTGTAATTTTAACTACACCTATCCATGCTATGTTTGATACTCTCATCTAAAACATTCTTCTAGGAAGACCTTGGATTAATACTATGCAAGTGGTCTCTTCTAATCTTTATCATAACCTTGAGTTCATATATAACGAGAATATTCATACCCTAAAAGGTGTTAAATACTTGAATAATTATTTGCAAACTGAGTTAGGATTAAAAATATCCTTTATATTCTTTAATTCCTTCTCTGATGTAGTTATATACACCATCTCCTACTTATCAAGAGGTACTCTTATAGGATGATTGGGGATCATTATACTTTACACCATATTTATAAGAGAACACAACATTCTTCAATTTGAAACCGAAGCCTTGAAGGGGTCCAATGTGTCTCTTGTCCAAACTTATTCTAAACCAATTACAAACTCTTATTAAAACACGTCTTGATGATGATTAGGGATCTTTTTACTTCAACCTAATTAAGAATAAGAGCCAACCCCCTCCTCCTAACATTTCAATACTCACTCAACCTCTTACTTTTGATTTGGAAAAGAATTATGGAGTTAGTTTCAAAATAATTTCTAAACATGGATTGAATGGATGTGGTTTAGGATGAGTGTAATAAATTATGAAGGAACATGAGAAATCTGCATCACACTTTTAACAAATAGATCTTAGGTCTCCAAAATCCTCCTTTATCGACATCTTCTCCCCTATTGTTTAATATATCAACATCTTCTTCACCTTACTTCTCTTCAAAAAAAGAGAGTATTTTGTATAAGATCCTTCAAGCCAAGTTGATTACTCTTCCTTTTAAAAACCTAATAAGGAATAAACAACACCAAGGCAACCCCTTTTATCTATGTGCATCATTAAACTTGCAATCGTACAACCACTGAATGTTGTAATTTGAGTTGTAAAATTTATCAATTCTTTAATTTTTGTATTATTCAAATGGCAAGTGAAAATGAGAGAAAAATTTGTCACATGACTCTTTTAAATAAGAGTTGGCTCCTCTCCTACTTCTGTTTAGTAGGAGAAAGCTTCTTTGGTAGAGGAGGGATGGACTACTGTTATTGGTAAACATAATAAAAAGTCCCCTCTACATTTTGATATGACTCTCCACTCCCAGAAGAAGAGAGGCAAAGGAAAATCCTAAGATTTGGATTTTTAGTTTGTTTGGGTTAGTATGAAGGTTGTTTCATACTTTAGCTCATCCAGATTGTGGGTGCATGCTATAAAACCCTTGCTTTGTTCCGGTTTAGGGAGCCTGAAAACCCTAGATACTTGATGTTGTTGTAAAGCATTGGCTTTACTCGTTTGGCTTCAGCAGCTTGAGCCTTTCTGTGTATCCTTTGTTTGGCTACTGTTGTTTTGCTGGATTTGTGCTGCTGGTAGTTCTATTGGCATTATGTGTTGGGGGGGTGCTGTAAGGTTTTTCTTTTTCCCCTAGCTGTTTCACTTAGATCTAAGCTAATTCTTCCTATTATTCCTGGGGTTACAGTTCCCTTAAAAAATTGAATGTATATGGTTTCAGGGCCCATTCAAAACCTATTTTTACCATAATAAAAAACATTTAGTTCCTATCATGTTTCTCCATACCATGTAACACTTGTAGCGTACTTATTGGGGGCTCATTGTTAGTCGCTTCGATATAATTTCATGTGCAATTGTACTAGGTTAGAAAAATTATAGCTTATTTCTTCTTGTCTCTAGACTAGAGGGAAATAATATTTCTTAATAACTTATTTATGAGGACCCAATATCCCCTTTTTAGTTTTATTTTGTATATTTTATAATTTAATATCCTTTCTTGCATAGAATTATTTGTTCTTCGTGAGGATTTTCTCTTTGCTTAGAGGTTTTCATCTTTGTTTAGGACCTCTTTCTTGGTTGAAATCTTATATCAATTATAAATGATCTTTCCATTGGTGATTAAAAGTGTCTAATACTTCACTAAGAATCCCCTTTCCTAGAAATTGGGAAGGTGTGCAATCTTGATCTTCTTCCCCTTTCTTAGTTGAAGGTGTCATCTTTATCAAAGATCTCCTCTATTATTTGGAGGTTGATATTTTAGGAAAATATATCTTCCTCCCCCTTTCATAATCTCGTATCCTTGAAAATGATCCCTTTATATTTTGGAATCATATCTCTTTTAGAACTAACTCTTCCTTGCTTAGAGAAACACATCCTTTATAATGATCTTTCCTCCTAGCTTGAAATGTGTGTATTCTTGTTGAGGATATCCCCTCTATGTTGAAGGTGTTTATCCTTGATGTGGATCTCTATTTTCCTTAAGATATCAACATGGATGTATGTTGACATCTTAAGGGAGGACATATGAGGCCTCCTTCTTTCTCTTAGTCATACATTTATGTTCCCCTAAAGTAGTGGTGTTATATTACATAGCACCCCATAAGACATAGTTATCAAGATTTGTTGTTGGTCATCTAGTATAGTGTGCCCCTCTAGTGTAATAATTGTTGGTCATGCCTACATAAGTGTTGGTTGTTATTTTTGATTGCATATCCATAAACATTTATTACCTAATATAACGTGGCTTGCTAGTGTGATTTTTTTTGTTGTACCACATAAATCAATCAACATAACACACTTGTTGGCTAGTGGAGTTCATGCCTTCTTCTCTCATTTGATTGGTATACGTCCTTATTTTTTCTATATGTTCACTTGTGCTCTTGCAATAACATGTCAATAATGATATTAGTAGTTGAGATGTTTTGACATCAAGGTATCTTCAACTAGTTGACTTGCAACCTTTGTTTAGTGCTAAGATTTTATTTTATTTTTAAATATTTGAAGGTCTTTGGCATGAATTGATAGGACCATATGCTTAGGGGTTTGTGCATCCCTCAAACTTAATGACATCCTCTCCCTAGTTTGTCTCGCTCTAAGGTGCTCTATCTCTTTATTTATACTTTATTGTGGGTACGAGTGTAAGTTTATACTCTTGCTAAAGTGGGGGCTAAATGTAATGTTGTAAATTGTACTTCTTTAATTGATGAACCCAATCTGACACTTTCATAGTTATCATTTTGTATTTCATCTCCTCTAAGAACTGTTGGGACCATTTTTGCATTTAAATTAATATCCAAATCAAGAATACAAGTCATATTCTATTTTAAATCTCAACAGACTCTTCTTTGGGCCATTTTTATAAGTGTGCCCTTTATCATAGATTTAGCCTTGAAATTGGGATACGTCAATTTTAGGTTGGCTTTAATGTAAAAATGCCTCAAGGATCCTATATAAAGTACCTCTTCTAGTTCCTTTCATGATACACATTTGCATCTCAGTCTCTTATTCACAAGACCAAGGATTCTTCTTAAGAGAAAGTCTAATTCAAGGAGCGACAAGCTACAACAAGGAATATTCAATTATGAGTTTATGGTGGATTCTATGATGATTCATCATGTTATTGCATCAAAATTTTGAGTACTTAAGAGCATTACATCATCATTTAAGTGTATAATTATTTTTTAAGTCAAGCATTTCAATTCAAGCATTTCCTTTAGATTTTAGATTTCCTTACTATTGTTGGGTTGATTCTAAACTTGGGTCTTGACTAAGGAAAACCCCTATACAAAACAAGCACCATTTTCTCTCCTTTTATGCAGATATAGGTCCAGGACCAGGTTTGACACTTAATTTGGGAGTAAAAGAGCATATAGAAGACAAACATATAAGAACTTTGACATCACTCATTAGAGAGACTAGGGTGTCTAACATCATAGTCCCCTAAGACACTAGCACCTAGCATTATAGTCCTAGTATATTGCCTGAAATTTGATCTAGAGATTGTTTGGAGGCTCCTAAGACTAGATGGACTTCTATTATGAACCCAAGACACCTAGAGGACCATGACACCTATTAATAGTGTCTATCCATTTTGAGCTTAGATTTCAAACACGTGACCCTCTCTGTATCCTCTTTCTAGTTCTATACATCATAGTTGAACCTCATATCCACATTTTCTACTGATTATTACCAATTTTGTATGTCTTAGCCAAGTTCTTGCATTGTAAATTTGCAATCACACCCAAATCAATTCAAACACAAAACAGAGAAAAAACCACATATTGTGCCCAACTCTCCCAAGGGTTTGTAGTTCAGCCTAATGGTTGTTCTCCAATGTAATCTATGGGATGATGTTTATATTCTAGATTTATATCCTATTAACCCACACTATATTTGAATTCCTTAAAAATCCTGGCATTAGCTATTTTATATTCATGAATATTGTGGAGTTTGGCATGGTCGTTAGAAGCCTATTTTTAGCGAATCTTCTAAGTTGAGCATGATAATTGAGCAATAGAGTATATATGACATTGTTGGTGGGTCTCATATAAGTTGGGTGATGGTTTGAAAACGTATCTTGAGATATACAAGTCAAAGATGTCATCTATAATTAATATATAGGTTACTTTTTTATTCATTGATTATTTGAATTTATATTTATTATTCTAAAAAAAGTCTCTTCATTTGAAAAAAATTAAAAGAGAGGTAAGTGCTTTTGACCCGGAGCTATGAATTGGTGAGGTCACAAACAAGGGACCTCATCCCCATTTTAAACATCCACCAATAGCACCCCAATAGAGTTTGAACATTGATGGAAATAACAACAACACCACAACCATCACAACATGCCAATGCCAACAAAAAGTCCTTTCATTTTTAATATGAGACTTTTTTTTTCACTTTAGCATAGTTTGACGGTACATTATTTTGGGTAACTATTTGTGTTATTCCTCTTCCATTTCTTTGTAAATTGGAGAGATCAAATAGTTGCTTTATGAGATTATTTATAGGCACATAGGTGTTGATAGAGTGTTGTTAGAGATCAAAGTGTTAGTGTGCAGATGTATCTATCATTTGAATATCGATATAACTATCCTCTTTTTTTCTATGAGGTTTTTTCTCAAAAGGGTTTCTTGACTTAAACCTTGTGTTATCTATGATTTATTAATTTACCTTTTCTTGTTGTTTTCTTAACACACAATTTTAATCATATATAAATCCTTGTTACATGATATTTTTATAGATTGTATACAATTTTAGAAGATTTTAACACAATAATTTCACACTATTTATTAACAGGTTTGAGTTTACAAGTCACAATTAACTTGCCTTGTTGCATTTGATAATTTCAAAGCTTTAAGTTTCTAGAGTCCTTTTACACTTGAGAACTTCCCATCAAGTTAGAACTTGTTTGCATATTCAAGTATAATGTTACATATGTTCCTTGTAAACTTGGAAGATAATGTTAATCTTGATTAAGTTGCTTTCTTGTGTTGAACATTATCAAGCTCGAAAGTTTGGGGAGATTGTTAGATAAACCCAAGAGCATCTTTGGTCAAAGTTTAAATTGGGTTTACTTTTAAGATCTTAATGCCATGAATTCATAAATCAGAATAGACCTAGTCTTATTCAATCTTAAAGCCTTATAGATTTCATTTAGAAACATATTTCTTTAAGATATGTATTCAAAGATCACAGGAAATCCAAATTCATTTGATCTCAAAGCCTTGAAGATTTTAATTGTTAAAAGCCTATTTCAAGTTTGGAAGATTTGGATGACTACAACTCTACATTAATGAGGTGTACTAGGGTTTTTGTGTCCAATGATTTCTTGCATGTTCTTTGGAAGACTTGGGCTCCTATACATATATCTTGACTCATTATTTTTTATTCATCCTCAAGATCAATTCATGATATCACAATGCTAGTGATACACTTCAACTCCTTGTTCTATACCCTTGATATAATGTATTATATTACAAAGAAATGAAGCTTCTAGTTGGTTTGACTCTAATAAGTTTCCTCACTTGGCTCTGGCCATAGTTTTGACCCGCGATGATCAAGATAAAAAAAGACTATGAAAGGTCAAACCCTCTTATGGACACTCTAGACCCCACTAATGTATGACGCAAGTCAAATGATCGCAACTCTTTGCCTCCCCTCCACTACTAATGTCGTTGCTTAGCAATTGATTTCTATATATTTTTTGATTTGAATTTTAGCTCCATGTGAACTATTAAGATGTAATTTATTTCCATTTACTTTTTTTTTTAAATATCTCTACTATTGTAATATTTCTATCAAAATTTAACTGTGTAATAATTTGAGTCAAACTCAGTATCAAAATTTTTATCTCTACTATTACTTTTTATAAATGAATAATACAAACAATTATTCATTGAAAATAAGTTATTACAAATAGATACACACAATGAGAGTGCCTATCAACATACCTACGAGAATACCAATAATATAATTTTAATTATTAAAGTAATAAATTATAAAAAAAACACAAAATTTAGAAATTCCGTTGAATTTCGTATGGCATCCGTTCCACCTGTTAAGATTAGAAGTGCTAGTGTCAACAGCAACTCACTCTCACTTACCCCCGCTCCTTCACTCGATCTTGCTCGACTCTCCCCTTCCCATTTTTGTTGTTTATCACTTTGCTAAACGCAAAATCGAGTTTTGGATTCGGAATAAATTCTTAGGGTTTCAAGGCGCTCGTTATCATGGCGAAGTTCAAGTCGAAGTTGAAATCGAAATGGATAGACGCGGAGCGTGTCTGCTTCTTAAGTTGGGCCACTGGTGTTTTGTAATTTTAATTTTTTGTCCTGAGAGCTGCTAAAAATTTGTTGGTCCGAATCCAGTATTGTTGTGGTACAGTGGAGTTGCAGCAAAAACGGGGGAAGGGCATTTGGAAGTTAGGGTATGGGCGAGCATTGAAGAGTGTTCCAGTCCAGTTGGGTCACCTTGAGAAATCTTATGCAAGCATCGATTGTTCTCGTCTGGCATGTTGACATTTGGATCAAATTAGTCATCTAAGTAGCAGGCAGCATTTTATCATGTATTCGATATTAAAGACTAGGGCTCCTCTGAAGCTGCCACTACAAAAATGAGTTGCCACTCACCATGCAGGTGAGGATTTATGATTTTTTCTTTTTCTTATTTTAAAGTTGCGAATTGAAATATTTTTAAGTAGCTAATGAATTATAACTCCTACATTTCATATTGTTTCTGGAAATGTTGTGTATGGGGTGCAATGCTGTTAAGGAGTTGCCTGATCTCAACTTGGGTGTCTTGCAGCCTGGGAGAGAATTTTAAGAGTGAGGTGGGAGGATCTGTTGAAGGGGAGGCGGAAGAAACGAGAGAAAATTTAGTAGAGAGGGGCATGGCAGGGGAAGCAGTAGCTGTAGGTGTAGACAGGGATACGGATAGTAGTGGGGATTGCCAGATTCCGAATGTTCGGAAAAGTTTTTGGAGATCGGCATCATGGTCCTCCACACGCTCTGCACCAGCAAGCCCTGCTGCCCTCAATATTGGAAAGGTGCTTTCTTCTTCCACATGTTCAGGGATGCCCATAGAGGTGCCCAGCATTCCATGCCGTGGGCCTCCTCTTACTCCTCGGTCCCAGCAACTCAGCAAGATGAGGTCCGCGCTGCCACCATTGCAGCCTCTCAACATTGCTAGGAGAAGCTTGGACGAGTGGCCTAAGGCTGGGTCTGACGACATTGGAGAATGGTTAACTCCTGCCACACCCAGGGAGAAGAAGGATGCTGGTCATCTGAGGAATGGGGTAGATATGAGGCTTGATTTGTGTTCTGTTCCAAGAAATGCAGAACCAACAGAAATGCAGCTCAAGCGCGACAAGTTTGCTTTCTTTGATAAGGAATGTTCAAGGGTTGCTGAGCATGTTTATCTAGGCAGCGATGCAATTGCCAGGAACAGAGAAATACTTAGACAGAATGGAATCACTCATGTATTAAACTGTGTTGGATTTGTATGCCCGGAATACTTCAAGAAGGACTTGGTTTACAAGACGCTGTGGTTGCAAGACAGTCCTTGTGAAGATATCACTAGTATACTCTATGATGTTTTCGATTATTTTGAGGAGGTAAGAGAGCAAGGTGGCAGGGTATTCGTACATTGCTACCAGGGTGTATCCCGATCAACTTCACTGGTTATTGCTTATCTCATGTGGTGCAAAGGTCAGAGCTTTGAAGATGCTTTTCAGTACGTCAAAGCTGCACGGGGTATTACGAATCCAAATATGGGTTTTGCGTGCCAGTTGTTACAGTGTCAAAAGAGGGTACACGCAGATCCATTAAGTCCAACTTCTGTTTTAAGGATGTATAGAATGGCGCCACATTCACCATATGACCCGTTGCATTTAGTTTCAAAGATTTTGAATGATCCTGGTCCAGCTGCATTGGATTCCAGAGGTGCATTTATTGTCCATGTGCCCTCAGCGATATATGTATGGATTGGACACAGTTGCGAGCATACGATGGCTTTAGCAGCAAGGGCTTCTGCATTCCAAGTAGTAAGGTATGAGAGGGCACAGGGTCCAATTGTTACTGTCTTCGAAGGAGAGGAGAAGCCTGAATTCTGGGATGCTCTCTGCAACGCCCGTTCAGAAAATGCTGAAATGGGCACATTAGAGGCGGAGAAGATTAAAAAAGGTCATCACCCTGGAATAGGATTCGCTCGCGGTGTTGGAAATAAGAGGGTAGAATCATATGATGTAGATTTTGAGTTATATCGGAGAGCCACAGTTGGAGGTGTTGTGCCCCCGGTTCCATCTTCAGGAGCTGGCTCAGAAACTCATCTTCCTACAAGAGAAAATGGGTGGGGAATTCTACGCCGCAAGTTCATGGCAGGCAACGTGAAAGAATTGTCTGCTCCGGGTTCCATAAAAGAATTGTCTGCTCCGGGCTACATGAAAGAATTGTCCGTGACAGGCAACATGAAGGAATTGGTTGCTGCATCGTCACATACAATTCAAAAGGAAGTGGAACGTGTCAAGGAGGAGGCTCAATTCTTATCAACAGACCTTTCAACGCCCTTGCTTTCTCCACATGATTCTCCAAGTTCTGTTTCCACAGATTATAAATTTAGTCCAAAATCTCCTTCACCTTCTCCGTCTTCTCTTCCATTTACCCCCTCTTCCAGTTCCTCCGCCTCCTGGTCACCGTCCTCTTCTTGTCATTCACAATCCTCAGTACTTGACACTGTAGAAACTTTTGACAGACCCATAAATCTTTCTAAGACCATAACAAAGAATTCTTCTTTCCCTTCTAAATCTTCTTCAGTATCTCTGGCGCAACGGAGGGGCAGTGTATCTCCTTCTTTAGAATTACCAGTGTTAGGGAATGATTCTTTTTGTGGTTCTAAGCGTATGTCAAAGAGAATTCATGTTCCCCTCTCTGCTGTTGCAAAGGAGATGGTTGGGAAGGGACAAACTGGACAATTGGGCTCTAGTCTTAGTTTTCCTGAGGAACTGTGTACTGGGTCATCCTGTGAAAGAGAAAGCCAGCCCTTGCATGACAATAAAGTTCTTCAGAATGGAACTTTGCAGTTTGCCGAACAATATAGACACAGAGAACACTCCCCCAGTGAGAGCTTTCCAGTGTCTCCTCTAAATGCAGATGCCACCTCGGATGGAAATCCAAGCAGTCCTAGTGATGTCACAGATGATGAATCATGTCCATCTAGGTCAAAGGGGAAGAATAACTGTAAACGGACACGCCCAATGCTGTACGACTGGCCCAAGTTAGAAAGTATAGATATGTTTGATATCAGTTATCTTGAGTCTTCCTCTGTTTTTATTCTGCTAGCACCTAGCCAAATACATGATGACGATCTGGGATATGTGGATGAAGTCTATGTATGGGTGGGTAGTGATCTGATTGCTGATAAAGAAAGCATACAAGCTAACGGCAGTGATGATAGAGTTGAATTCAGAGAGTCAGACTGGAAACATAGTGCAGTTGACTTCCTTGAGCGAATGGATTTGCAGCAGGATACCATAATCAGGGTAAGTGCAGAAGTTCTTAAACCATTCTTGGTGTTTTTCATCGTCAAATAGCTTTTGGGTGTTGTGAGTTAGATTCTGTGATTGGGACATTTCAAGCATTCAGTGTCTTACTGCGCTCTCTTTCGTCTTTATAAAAATATCTAGTTGTTTTTTAACATTATATTAGGAAGCCAACTATTGTAGCTAATACTAGCTGTTCATTGTTTACATTTGCTTTTACTTCTCTTGCCACTCAAATAAAGCAGGTATAAAACAACTAGCTAATGTTTCATATATCATTTAATACTCATAGATTCACATGTTTTGGGAAGGGTTAATATTGCTGCCCGCTATTGACAAGGTTTGGCAATTTGTCAAAAATCTACCAAATTTTAATGATACAAAGCATAAGTAATTTACACTTGCTGTTGATGGTTATGCCATTGAGGAGCTGAGAATTAATAGGTTTAGTACAAGAGGCTAAGTGGAAATGGGGACAAAAAGAATGTGGTAGAAGTATCTCTGTAACACTTTCTTTTGGCAGCGAATAACAAATAGGGTGTGGGACCATCTTTGGCAGTGAGTATGATATAGGTTCATGTATCATCTTAGTAGTGAGTAGAAGTATATTTGGGCCGTAGAATCAGTGAATATTAAAAGTACTGTACTTATTTTCTTCCAAAAGTTCAGGGAGAGAATGTCTAGCAAAATGCAAGTGTGAATATTAGTATTTGATTTTACACACCATGTGGAAAGTTCAAGATGCTTTGCTAAATAGCCAAAGTGTGCCTATAGTAGAAGCTAGACTTCATACTAGTGTTCCTTCAAAACAATGAATAAAGGTTGGAATGCCTGGAATAGGAAGAGATGTGCACAGAAAGAGTGAAGTGATCAATAACGGATAAGCTTGTCATGTCTGGTGCATGAGCTCTGCATAGCTGCGCACAAGCTATGCATACTGACAGACAAGTGTCATATCTCTTCATTCATCATAGGCCAATTCAAATTTCTTCTTACACCATATTTCACCCTGCTATATATAATGATCTGGAAGCATTCAGATTGTATCATTAATTTGAGACATTTTCTGGGGAAAAATGGCAACAAGGTTTTTTTGCAGCAAAAATGGTAGTATGATTTATGCGGCAGAGAATGTTAGCTCAATTTTCACAGTAAAAAACTGTAAGAAGATTTTTGCAGCGAAAATTAGTAAGAAGATTTGTGCCAAAAGATGGTAACAAGATTTTTATGTCCTTTTCTAGTTTGGTAGAACAATAATACAAAACTTGTATTTAAAATTTAGACTCTTAACATTTCTACAATGCATTATGGACATCTTTTCCAATTTTATTTTCCTGGCACTTGCTTTTAATTTGTCTGTCTACTGGAGGCTGTCCAATAAGAGCATCGGGAGTTGACTGTTTGCTACTATTTGCTATTCTTATTTCTAAATTGACGAAGGGTGATTGGCAGGTTAGCAGTCCAAACTTCAAAGTCATTTTTCACTTTACTTTTTCCAGTTGTCAATTGTACAGAATTTTTGCATTAACAATCCACTTTTTCTTTGTTGTCTACTAGATCATATTATTTGGAAACTGAAAAGGCATACTTATATTTCTAACTTTACTCTCTTCTTGATGCCAAAGCTTTGTGCACGTCATGATTCTATGTTTATGTGAAGTACTCTGAAAGGTTGTGGCCAGAGTTTGAACTATTGTTGCTTCATTACATATGGTCCCTTGCAATGGGAGACACAATTTGGGTGAATTGCGAATTGTACCAAATGAAGCATGGGATGTCTCAAAAAATAGATACATCCTATGCATTGTATGGGTGGGAAGGCCGATCATTATTAAAAACCCCTTATTAGAGTACATACATGATAGCATTCTTTCAGCCAATTGTTCATTGAAAAGGGTCTTGTAAGTGTACCTAGACAAAGGTTAATCAAGGTTGTTTGCACTGAATAGTGCATTCTACTTTCTCTAATGTACATAAGACACCAACCAAAATAGCAATTAGGCTATTTAATGTCAGTTCAAGGTTACATTGTCTCTTTAAAAATAATTCAATTTAAGCCTACTAAATAATGTTATTACTGAACTGTCTTCTGGCCTCTGATACATCTATCAATGTGTGTTTCAATACAAACACGAGCCCCTTATCTAATTTACAGCTGATTGCAATATCATCTTTAGTTTACATGTTCTACATAATGGATGAATGCCACTTGTGTTTCTGACTTTATTTATATTTCTCTATGCTTATAACACATCTGAATTTTGCCAATTTAGAGTGTTGTCCACCAGATATCTCCTAGGATCCAATCAGAGAATGAATTTCTGACATAAGTTGGATAAACACTGATTGAGGTCTATAAAGAGAATCAAGGTAAATTTTGGAAGGGGTTTTAGGAATTTGATGGAGACATCACAACTGGGTTTTTGAAATACTTATTATGATTTTTCCTAAATTACTGTTTTTGTGTATGATTCATTCCAAAATAGGATAGGGTTCCAAATCAAATTGCTTGAGGATTTGGGCGGGCTTCACTTTTTTAGCACCAGTACATTTGGAATCAGCAAAGAATGAACGTGGGCAATTGCATGTGAGATGTGGCAATTTAAAGGCATTTCTGTCACAATTTCAGAAGTGGACAAAGATTTGAATGCGTTTTTTTCCTCATCAACCATTGGAAAACCCTAAATGACATCACTATACTCATTCTGTAAGTTTGACGAACTGCAAGATTAAGGAAAGAGCCATGAATGCAAAGGAGTAGCGATGAATGATGGACAAATGCCACTCTGTGCTGCTTGAACGTCGCAGAATGAAATCCACCTTCTGCTGCATGACACAACACTACATTTCTGCACTCTTGCTACTCCAGCTAGATTGGTTAAGCACGATCCCATTTATCTAGAGGTTGGTTTGGCCTGATCTACAATTTTGGTATATGATTCTGTACCCCTATGGTTGATCTGCTTTAGTTAACACCTCCACACCATTATAGAGTGATGCATTGGGTGATTTAGCTTAACAAAAGAGAGGGATCTGGCTTCACCATGCCAATAGTTTGGCTTAACAACAGAGAGGGATCTGGCCTTACCATGCCAATAGTTTGGCTTAACAACAGAATGGAAAGACCTAGATGATTCTGCCATGCTGAATGATACAGCTACCTAGATAATTGCATGACTTAACACTTGTACAATTCATAATTAATGACTTACTGATTGGATCACAACACTCAATAGTTAATACCTAGCTGTGTTGGATGACCTAGACATGATGATGCATCAATGATTGTTTGTTTAGTCCAGACTCCATATAGAAGCCTACTTCAGGATGTTTAATTCAGTCAAGGGGTGTATAAATATTTTTAATTTATTTTATTATAGTATTTTAGTTGTATGTATAAATTAATAATATAATATAAATATGCATATTACTATTTGGTTGCCTGTATTATTTCTTCACATATGTTTATTAACATTTTAACTTATTAATATCATTTCTTTACATTATATTAATTAAAATTATAATATATTATAATTTCTATATTTTTCTAATACAGATGTAACTGGAATGCACTCAGCCCAATTTTTGCCACACCAGCATACTGTACCCACATACACATACCTGAACCACCTTCTATTTGGCAACTTAGCTGATTTTTCCGATAATGCTGCCAAGGCTATTATCACAAAGGAGGGCCATTGGAGCATATAGAACATCTAAGTTTTGGCAATTTGGAGTATTGTCCACCAGATATCCACTGGGATCATCTGATTAGAGAGGAGTCTTCTGACATCACTGTCGAGGCCTTCAAAGAGAATTAAGACTTTTTTTAGCAAGGTCATTAGGAATTTAATGGAAAATTCACAGTTAGGTTCACAAAATACTTAAATATTTATCTAATTGTTGTTTGAGGAGGGCCATTAGAGGCCATTCATTAAATTTCATTAAGAATATAATGGAGGCAGATTCTAAAATTCTAATAAAACTATTTGCAGACCTGTTATAACATGCATAACTGGTATTGGAAGCTGGCATTGGTTAAGGTTCCACTTGTATTAGTTCATTGATTACTGCAGTGGATGCTCTCCTAATAAAGTGGCTGACTGTTTTGCCAATTCTGTGATAAAAAAATGTTCGGATGAAATGGGAAATACTACCCTTGAATAATCACAAATTGCCAGGAATTAATTTTTTTGCATTATGAAGCACTTGATTGTTTCTCTTTTGAAGTATTGTTGTGCGGGAAGGATGGGGATAGTTAATTAGATGACTGGGGTGTGGTGCAGCTTATCTGGTTCATTCCTACCTGCTATGTTTGCTGTTAGTGTGTTGAAATTTTTTTACTAGCCTATGCAGTAAACAGTCACTGCCATCTGGTTTCCTGGTGGCCTTTGCATTCATCTTGGTAGAATCAATTTTGAGAACCGGAGCATTTTCACCTTTTGTATTGGTGATTATGATCTTACTGTGTCAGTGCTGCCTATTGCTTATTGTTTATCACTTTTAGTTTGATGCTACTATCGCAAGGGAATGTAAATGATTTGAGGGCATTGAAGGTGACAAGCATGAAGCCTTAGTTCAAAAAAGTGAGCACTAGTCAGGCAAATGTGCTGGCTTTTCTACTTGTCA
This sequence comes from Chamaecyparis obtusa, assembly GCA_027943335.1. Taxonomy (NCBI): domain Eukaryota; kingdom Viridiplantae; phylum Streptophyta; class Pinopsida; order Cupressales; family Cupressaceae; genus Chamaecyparis; species Chamaecyparis obtusa. Next base: position 171,769 of record BSBK01004996.1, on the reverse strand, counting down.
AGGGATCAACACTTAATGTAGGGGTAATAACAGATCTAATGCTAGTCTGAGTAGCCGAGTTAGGAACCTGTTGATGTCATAATAAAAATTGAAGGTCTTCCCATAGGGCATTGGCACCAGCTGAGACCCAAAACTCTTCTCAAGGTTGTAAGGATAGTGCGCATTGATGCAAAATATGGCTTCCTCCCTCTCTCTCTTTTATACATTGATGGAAAGTATGGCCTTCTCTCACTCTTTACACACACACACATAAAGATACAAAATTTAGCCCTGTATACTTTGGCACTGATGTATTGGAGAATTTAGAAGCTTATCAACAGAATCTAATTGCTCTTCAATGTTCAAAGGTTTTGTGATTTTGAGGGCGATGTGATTTATTTTGAATGTTGAGGGTTGTATAAGTGCATTGGAGGAATGCACAGACAGCTTAAAAAATTAAAATCTTGGGTTTGCTGATTTGGGACTTTCAAAGTGTCTAGGGAGGAAATCAAACGCCTGCTTTTATGGACTAGTGTAGCTGCAAAGCAAGTTGGTTATGCTAATGCAGGTAAAATCAGCGAGCCCTATGTAACTTTCTTGGGAAGTTTCATATGGAGGTGGAGTCTCTACAACTCTATTGTGATGTGGAATATGCTGATTCTAGTGATGTTACTTTTCACCAGATTCGACATTTGTGTCACTCATGCTATTTGTTTCTTGCGGTTGGTTTTAGATTTAGTCTGAGTAGCCGAGTTAGGAACCTGTTGATGTCATAATAAAAATTGAAGGTCTTCCCATAGGGCATTGACACCAGCTGGGACCCAAAACTCTTCTCAAGGTTGTAAGGATAGTGCGCATTGATGCAAAATATGGCCTCTTCCCTCTCTCTTTTATACATTGATGGAAAGTATGGCCTTCTCTCACTCTTTACACACACACACACATAAAGATACAAAATTTAGCCCTGTATACTTTGGCACTGATGTATTGGAGAATTTAGAAGCTTATCAACAGAATCTAATTGCTCTTCAGTGTTCAAAGGTTTTGTGATTTTGAGGGTGATGTGAGTTATTTTGAATGTTGAGGGTTGTATCAGTGCATTGGAGGAATGCACAGACAGCTTAAAAAATTAAAATCTTGGGTTTGCTGATTTGGGGCTTTCAAAGTGTCTAGGGAGGAAATCAAACGCCTGCTTTTATGGACTAGTGTAGCTGCAAAGCAAGTTGGTTATGCTAATGCAGGTAAAATCAGTGAGCCCTCTGTAACTTTCTTGGGAAGTTTCATATGGAGGTGGAGTCTCTACAACTCTATTGTGAGATCATGTTGGGTAATGCTTAAGGTGTTTTTTTGGGATATGCCCTTGGGATGGGTTAATGTTGTTCTAGGGATGCTAATTTGTCATGAGCCCAAATTGATAGAAATATATCTTTAGATACATACTCCGTTTAAATACTGCTCTAATAATAAATACATAAATCCCTTATTTTGATTATATCGTACTAATCAATGTAATCTTAATCAGTATGGTCAATTAATCACTATAATACTAATCATTAATATTAATAATATTAATCTTAATCAAGATAATGTTAATCATTAATATTAACGTAAATTTATAATATCCATATAATATTAATCATTAATATTAATATTGTTTTATCTACAACATAATACTAATCTAAACCCTTAACATTAATTTATAATAGAATAATAATGAAACATAAATCCATATGATATACATCAATAATTAACAATGATGGTTGATAATACTGAATGAAAATTTAAAATACCGTAAGACTGATTAGTAATATTTCAACTGCCGACAGTTGACTTAAGAAAGACATACATCCATGCAGGATAGTCAATGGACAGAGATATGTCCACGCTGGCCAATGGATGGAAAATTGCGTCTCATGGAAGAGACACGTCCCTTGTTCGGGCAGATATATGTAAGGGAAGAAAAATGGGGAGATAAGGGGGAAGCAGAAGGATGAAGCGACAGTGATAAATGAATGACATTGATGAACAGATTGTCATTGACGTTAATGAAGGAAAAATATTATAACTAGCACTCAGTGGAGATTGTTGACAGATATATTTCAATTCAAGAATAGAGATATTTACGTCAATTAAAGGCATCCATGTAGTAATTCAAAGAACCACAACATTATACACACTATCCATGACATCGCATGGCAAGACCATTCTATCAATGTTAGAATAAGAATTTATTATTTATCCATCAATGGAAGAAGATTATAATCAAGAAAGGATAAGGGATATAAATATAATAATGGCACTCTTCAAAGAAGAGATGAGAAAGGAAATAAATCATTTACAATGCTGGAAGCATTGAGTGACAGCAACTAGGCTGTGACGTATCTATGAGTTAATTTTTAATTCATAAAAATATTATACCTGAATCCCTGTTAGGATTAGAACCCATATATATATATATATATAAAGTTATGTTATAGGGATTGTTAATTGAAATGGATTGGGAAGAATAGGAATTTAAGTTATATTTGATCTTCATTGTAGGGATTGGAGAATTATATAAATAGTATTTATATCTGATAATAACAGTGTAGTCAGAATTATATATATAGAAAAGAATCAGAAATATATATATATTAGTTATATATGTTAATAGGAATGAAACCAGGATTATATCAGTCATATATATAATAGATATTTTAATCATTAGAATTATATATATATATATATAATCAGTTTATTACAAATATATATATATATATATGTGTGTGTGTGTATTTAATAATGATAATTAGAATTATATTGTAATATATCATATGAAAACATGTATATTTTGTAATACAAGAGATATTAATATATTGGTAGCCTATTCCTTAATCTCTTGCTATAGCCCATGAGGAGATTTACCGGTGTTGTGTAGGGAAAGGCGGAGTAAATCCAGAGGATGTACTGGTGTCAAGCACCCTATGACAAGTAAATCCATACGCTCCTTAGGGTTGAGTTTAGAAGAGAAGTAAGGAAACGGGCTTGAATATGTTAATTACCAAATGTGTTATAAAATATTTATCATTGCCTTGAATTAAAATAAATTGGGTGCATAGTAATGTTCGATAAACATGGGGTATTGACAACCTCCGAGTAGGGGTCATTCATAATTATAACTAAGTTACTGGTTCGGGTGTGGGGACGCGAACCCAGTATGTGGGTGCGTGAAAATTTTGTTTAGGGGTTTGGGTGCGTATGGGTACGTGTGTGTATATATATATATATTATATAAAAAAAAAGAGAAATATACAGAATTGTAAAACTAAATTTGCTGCTTTTGCTTTATGTATCCAAGATAAAATCTCTGTTCAGCATATATGTATATGAATAACAATTCTCTGTATCTTTAATACATTCCAATAAGAATTTTCAGTCTTCATGCCACCCACAATTTTCTAAGAAATTAATTGCAAATATCAATCTTGTGATAATTTCACTCTCATAATGCAGGTATAGATTATTCTTTTTCTCCAAAAATATTATTAACCCATACACACTACTCTCTTTTCCAAGTATATCGGGCCTCCTGTTATAGAAGTTTCTCCTATTGCATGGTCATAAAGAAGTTACAAATAAGTCTGTAACTCCTAAACTGATAGTGCTGGATCATTTCCATTGGATATTATAATCATTAAAATACTGAAAGATATAACAAATATGTAACTGAAAAGATCCGGACAAAGCATTAGTAAATTTGCCACCACCAATATTTATTAAGACTACTTGCTTATCTTCCCAAGAAAATAACATCTTCTGAATGCTTTCTTTCTGATTCTGCTCTAGCCGGTAACCGAATTTTTAAAAAAAAAGCTTTTTTATTAAGTTTTGGGCCCACTTTTATAAATTAGGTCCGCGGGTGCATGTGAGTGCACACCCTGGCACACCCACAGTGCTGGGCGCACACCCAGCACGTACCCACAGACGCACCTGAACCAGGTGTGCACCCACACTGGGTATGGGGCTTGTGGGTACGAACCCTGCAACATAGAATTATAGTGACAAGTGTCTTTGGCATGCACAATCTCTATTTGGACTTTTTCATTTTGCTATTGTATTTTATATAGGTATTTGTGTATGTGTGACAATTGGTGGAAAAGGTTGTTTGAGGTATGGAAATCTTTATAATCTTTGTTTAACTAAAAAATTGAAGTAAAATGTGCTTTGTTTCCATTTGAAACTATAAAGAAGAGATAAATCCGATATTTACTTCATATTTTAAGAATTGAAGAATAACTTGATGTGGGTTATTAAGCCTTTAATACGAAGTTTGCAGTTAAAGAGAACAGCCGTGCCTAAATTTTATTGACATCAAATGTGTTATAAATTTTATTTGTCATGTTTTAGACTGAGAGGACTGCTGACATTTTAGTGTTAATTTCTTTGAAAGATTCCTTAACACTGCACTGGAAATAATTATGTACAAACATTTAGCCAAGTGGTTGAAAATCTGGCATAATTGTTGGCAGCACAAGGAAATATAGGAAGAGATTTAGTAATGAGAAATGACAGTCTGTAAATGCATCGGGCAATGTTAAATAAAAAAATCATGCTTTGGCAGAACTTTTGTCAGCTACAGAGTCAGCTTTCAATTCATATTTCTAGAATCGAAGAACATTTGGAGGTTCTTGTACAATTTTGTGTTATAGAATATGCAGTTTTAAGTGACAACAACTCTTAAACATTTAGAGATTCACCGAATGTGCTGTGAATGCCACTTGTCTAATAATTTTTTTTTAAGGCTGCACCTGTAAGGATTAGGTCAAATTTTTTAGCCTTTGAACAAGCAGCTGTTTGACAGAGAAGTAGTAATAGAGAGGTGACTCATTCAAATGAGAGCTTCTGGAAAAGGAGAATGTAGTCTTTTCTGGATATACTATAGTGGAGACTTTTAAAAACCATTATATGCTTATATATATATATATATATCAACTGTGCATGAATAGCATGTATGTTTGGCCATTCTTTTGTTCCCTTTCTTTGCCTCTTCCATCTTGTAGAGGATAATTTCTACACAATCTCTCTCCCATTGTTTCTGTTTTTGCAGTGATCTTAACTACAATTTATGATCTTTGGTTCTACCACATAGCATGCATGCCTTGGATTTGTTAGTTAATATTAAAAAGATATATCAAAGAGAAATACGGGATATTTCATTAACATCTTATCATGGCTGGCAGGTTGTGAGGGAGGGTGAGGAGCCAGATGAGTTCTGGGAACATTTTGTTAGCTGTTGAGGGCCAGTTTATTGTAATATCATTTTTCTAGGCAAGCGGTAGCTAATGAATGAAAACGTCTCATTAGAATACCCTTACTTCAATGTAATCTCAGTTAAAGGGAAAGGCAAAACAGCTTCCTTTTTAAAGGTAATTTTTAAATCTCTTTGTAAGCCTTTTAATGTAACATTTGATGCTCTTGATTTCCTGCCTTCTATGTTCATTTCTTATCCTATATGTAATGTTGAATGGTTATATGAATTCTGTTGTGTTGCTGATCTGGAATATGAATTTACAGTATCAGGCTAGAGCTTCGACATTTATTTCATAAAACTGAACATTTTGGCAGACTCTTCAGCAACAATATAGATTGTGACTGAGGGGGGGATTCGGCACAATTCTCGAAAATAATCTGTATTTCAACAACTTATTTGGCAATGCAATTTTGGTGTATGATATTTGCAATTGCAGACTGACCAGACTTTTCTAGCAACCACAGGAATGAGAGTTGCTATTCTGTTCGGTAGTCTTACTGATGCATCTGTTGGGAAGCAATGGTCCTTTACTTAAGTTGGTAAATGGTCATTGCAACACCTAATGCGTTCTTATCAAAATATCCTTTATTATGCTTCCTTTAGTGCAAAATAAATGAGATTCTCTTAAGATTCTAGAGAATTGCTCACCTTTGGTTATTTGATTTATATTGATAGAGGCACAATAATCAACAGAAGCTTGATCTCACATGTAAGAAATTTTGATGGGTTTGACTAGTGCATATATATTGCTTGATGTTTTCTTTCTTTGAATTAGTGGTTCTAGTGGTATTAGAGTCGTTTGACTTAGAGACACCATGACTGGGGTATAAATTCATCCAGCATTTGCACCTTGCCTCTATTACTGTCAGTTATCAGATCTGTTCCTAAAGGCACAAAATTATGGGGCTTTGTGGCTGACCAGCTGACCAAACAACCAGAATGAACAAATTTCGGGGGTTCAATGCTCACCAGGGTTTGGAGTTGATATGCATTCAAATAAATTATGTTTTGAATGATAATTCAATTAAAAGTTTAGCACCTTTGTTTATTAATCCCCTCATTCTTTTTTGAACTCGGTTTTTTCTTTTCTGGTATCCTCCATTTGCCGCTTTCTCAGCACTTGGCATTTAAGCTTTAGGTTTTTGGTTTTTCAGCAAGGGATCTCTCCCATACCAGACAACAATGCTCATGGAGATCTCTGCATCTATAAGGGACACATTCATAATCTACTCTGCCAAATTTTAAGGTAATACTTTTTGGGAGTCGTTGATCTATTTCAAGCTCCATGCAGATCTGTATATAGTCTTGTTACTTCTCCTCCCAAAGTTACTTAAGAAGAACATATATACTTCCTTAAGAAATTGTGCAATATTTCGAACACATAACCAGTCCATAACTCATGTGGAATGGTATATAGGCAGTTCCATATGGGGGCTTTGGATGCCAGTTCCTCTATAGGCTTGAAACCAATATGCCAATGCTTCATTAACATCCACATTTCTATACAAACAAGGGCATTCTTGAAGATCATATCTTCATTTGAATCATTAGCAAATTTCTCAATAAAATATTCTCTTGCACTTGAGCTGATATTGTAGTTTCTGCATGTTTACTCATTTTTTAAACCATGCATGGATGTGTTATCCACAAAATACCCAAGAGTCTGAAAATTAATCTCTTGGGAGGAATCCATGGATATTACCTTCCAGTTAATCCATTTATAACCCACAACTCCCTCCCTTTCATGACCTCTAAGAAGGAAGATCTTATTTTATGCTTAGATCCAATTTTTTCCTTCTCGACCACTCATATTGCAGCTTGTTTCTCTGTTTGAGACAATTCTGAGCACATGATGGAAATTGTGACTTGGGCAGGACAGTGACATTGAGATTAGAATTTTAGAATCATTCCAATCTCATATCTATGCAGACGCACTTGGGATCTTCAAAGATTTCAAGTATTTTCTATGTTTCGGCCATTCATTATGCATATATTGGGCATCTCTGTGGTGTCTCTGCATGCTTTCAAGTTAATTTTGGGCCTTCTCTGAATTTATTGCTCAAGGTGTTCATGTGTTTGGCATCGCCTATATTCTGTTTTTGCATCCAAAGTTTTGCATATTTCATCTTTTATGCTTTGCATATTTAAAATTCCATAATTCTATATCCATCACGTGGTGGACTATCCTTTGGGTACCTGTCCTACACTAAAGTTGCAAGAAGATAAATGTCAAGGTTCATAATGTGTTGAATCCCACATGGTACTTCATGCCTGCATTCGTCTACATTATATATAGATGGATGTTTATGCGGCTCAGCTCATGCTTCTTGAGAAAACACTTCCTCAGACCGACAAATAACTGAGGCCTACAACTAGTTATATCCTTGCTTGGTTGGACTTTAGTAGTACTCTTTGCATACTGTTCTATCGTCTGGTTCACTAATAGACTATATATATATGTATGTATATACACACCATCCATTCTATGGTTACAAATTTTTGTGTTTTACCCATAAGAGTAAATCATCAAAGTCGTATGAAAGCACCAATCAATATAATTATATAGTAAAACATGAAAAGAACAGAGGTTTGTTGGAATTTGTCATGATCGATTTTGAGGGTAAAAGGATCCTGCTTTTTTAAAGTAATACATGCTAAATGCCCATTGCGACTCCCTTTCCAGATGAGATTTTCCAAATTAAAAGCATTGTCAGTGTTTTAATGCTTGGGCTTTAAATTCTGCCGTGTCAATTATTTCCTAAAAGTACATGCAAACAAACACACAAAACATATGGCCCACGGAAAAGAGCTGAAAGAGGCCTTTTTGGGGGATAAATGACAAATTCCATTGGTGTGAAGTGGTCGGCAATAAATTTAGAGGGGCATAATATTTGATGATTGATTCAGCTATGAAGTTCATAACTGCAGCACCTGCTGTTGTTGAAGGCATTATTGTATTTGTTATCGAATTAGAATTAAACTTGAACATTACATTCAAAACTAATAACACCGTGTAGTCAACGCAAGTAAATTTTATGCATGTCAAAACAGATTATTATTCAATCGACAGATAGCAATGTTAATATACATTCATTCCAACAAATACAGAGTAGCATAATTGCAAAATATCAATTAGAGGTGAAATAGAGTCGATTGAAATATCAATCAAATTTAGAACCCATGCATTTCAAGTGACAAGCCAATTATATGCCTGTAAGCACAAGAAATTGATAAAAAATATTTACTTTTTAAGAAAACAGAAGCATGTATTATGGTTAAAAACTTAAAACTCATTCTCACAATATTTATTGTGACAAGAATTAGACAGATACATACATTGTAAAATTGGTAATAACCATACAAAGATGATTAGATGGGTCCGTTTGGGTGCTGGAATACCGAATGCTGGATATAGTCAATTCTGGAAGATGCTGCAATTCTGGAAGATACAAATCTTGAAAATGATTTCCGGAATATGGGCTGATCCATTTGGTTCATCCGAAAGATGACTGAGAAGATGCATAAGGAATTTTAATTCTTTATTTTAATTTCTTTGAATATGGTGTGTATATGTCTGTATATATACACACGTGTATGTGTATATATACACACATACATGTGTATATGTGTGTGTATACACACACATAAACACATGCACATACACACATACACATACATGTACACACATACACATACACCCATATACACATGTTTATATATACACGTGTTTATACACATACATACGTGTGTGTATATACAAACACGTGTGTATATACAAACATATGTGTGTATACACACACACACGTGTGTATATATACACATACATGTGTGTATATACACATGTATACACGTGTATATACATAGACACATTTGTGTATATATACACACACGCGTGTACACATATATATACACACGTGTATATATACATGTGTATACATACACGTGTATACATACACATCCTTATAGTCACGGATCTCACGAAATATTAAATTTGGTTTTATAAAAATTCGATTTGGAATTCGAAATTCCAATTCCACCTATTTGAGTGGAAGATGCAAATGCCCATTTTGGGGCAAAATTGGAATTTTGAAATTCCAATTCCAATTTTGTGGATGGACACAAACATGGAATTGATGTTATCTGGAAATCTAATTCCGGAATATCCAGTCTAATTCAGCACCCAAAAAATAAAATTTGGAGAGTAAGAAATGTTCTCTTCCGTTTAAAATCGAGAAACAAAAAGCAAAGCTCCATATATATGCATGTTAATACACAAATATGTGGCCCACAAGAAGTTAGTTTCCACAAACAAGTTACAATACATGAATGATTAAAGCATGTTAATAATGAGAAGACAAATTCCAATGATTTTTGGTTGAGGTATAAAATTCTTACAAAGGTAGGCGAGCGAATGTAGTCTGTCATCGTCTGGTGTCTGTAGGGCCATTGATGGCTAGGGCTTTTGTGCCTTGGCCCCTTCCTTTTGCGTTCGGGGTTCTTTCTGTGTGTCTTTAGGGTGTTGTGTTGGTTTGTAGGGGGTGGGGTTTTCAACATTTTTGGAGCTTTGCAGGGAGCTGTGGTTGAGTTTTTGGAGGATGGTGGTGGTTGTTTATGGGGAGTTATTTTTTGGGTGGTGTTTTGATGGTTGTTTGGTGGAGTGATTTCTTTTGGTGGATTTGGTTTTTTTTCGTTCTCGGTTCGAATGGAAAAACCTAGGGTTTCCAATAGCCTAGTGGTTGCTTGTGTTAGGCCGTTTCCTGGATCTTCTTCAAGTATGCATGCGAAGCTGTCAGAGTCTTTTTATGTTGGGGCAAGTTCTAAATTGAACAAATTGAATGAGTGCCTTCCAGTGAGTAATGAATGTCTAGTCTTGATAATTCCTCCTGAATCCATTATGGAGGATGTGTATTATTAGAGCTGACATGCATTGATTTATAAATTCCTAGGGATCAACATTTCTTTGTTGGTACTTGAGGCACAGACTCATAGTATGTGGTAGGTTGAAGGTGATCTGGAGATCATGCTAGCTATGAACAACTACTTCTTGGTTGTCTTTACAAACATGGCAGAGAAGAATAAGGTTTTTGAGGTAGGCCCATATTTTTATAATCACGTGGGTTTGTTTGTCAAACCCTGGCATGTGGGGTTTAACTCAGTGGAAGAGATGCCTTCAAAGGTGCATGTGTGGGTTCATTTGCCCCAAGGCTCCCTCTTGAGTTTTGGTGAGAGGATATTTTGAAATAGATCGCCGCTTTGCTTGGTAAGCCTGTTGCGATTGCTCAACAAACCTAGGATTAAAAGATAATTTCTTTTGCTCGCATTTGTGTTGAGACTGACAAAAACAATCCATTGTTGGATTCTTTGGAAATTTGTTTGGGCTTTGCTTCATGGATCCAACAACTTGATTACAAGTCTCCCTTTTCGTTATTGGGTATGTCATGAGTATTGTAACCTCCAACGTCCATGTCCCCGAGTTAGTAATAATGTTGGTACTTTTGTTGGGAGCTCTCCTCCTTCGGTTCCAAAGGGGATCCAATGTTCCTTGTTTAAAATTCTAAATTATTCAAAACCCTAAATATGATGTCCCCTCCAGAAAGAAAATAAGTAATAAAGTATAAGAAAAATAAGTAATAAAGTATAAGAATGAATAAATAAATAATATCTTAAATACATAAATATAAATATAAATAATATTATTTAATACATGAATATAATATAATATAAATAAATAATAATATTTTAATAATGATATTAAAGATATAAAATAAATTGATAAATAACAAATAATAATATTGAACCGAGCAAAAACAACAATAATTAATGTCGACCCATATCAATCCTAAAAATAGTGACCAAGAAACTTGACACCACGTTACATCTGTTGTCTTCTTACGTGAACTTGTTAATACAATCTGGACGTGGCACAACGATATAATAGGTTGCGTATGTAAAGGTCCTCAGAGAAGTTGAAGGCTACTTCCACCTATGCACAAGATGGATTTGGACTTGGCACATAGCTTAGATATACCTGATTATGACGGCGCTGTTTACGCAGGGGCCAAAATGCACCTGATTAGATAATTTATTTGATTTATTAATTAATTTCTAAAAATTACAATACAATGCTTTTGTGAGTTTTAATTTATTTTAAAAATATAAAGGTGCATTTTGGCCCTTGCATAGCCAAAATCGATTATGACCACTGATAGTGTCCTAAAATCATATGCCTGCAATAGATACTCATCTAGGCGCTACTGGAGAGCAATGTGTCAGTCACTAAGACCAATCAGAGGTGTAAATGATTAATATTATCAATGAATATAGAGCACTAATGGGATGGAGATTAATTGGGGATATGAATCGAGGTCCCCTTAATCAATGATTGCTAAAAAGTGTGATCATATGAGGTAAGATACTAGAGTCTATATTAATTTGACATTGCTAATCGACCCATTAGTATTGTTTATAAGCAACATAAGTTTAGTTATTGAAAGTAATGGGGTGTTCTAGCAAAATGAAAGAATAAGATTAATTATGAAGGGACACAATTAGTAAGAGACATTGGATGCGTTTTTCCAACGTATCTCATCCTCTACGCATAAGGTATAAAAAGACAACTGAATGATACTCATTTGGGAGCCATGGGGAATAATTAGAGTTGAATCATTGAACCACCAAGCAACATTAGGTGGTCATTAATTAAATAGATGCAAAGTCTTAAAGAATCTCTACCATGGTGATTACATCAGGATCATTACTCTTCCACAAGAATATTTAGAGATCAAGTCTTGATATCGAAGGACACTATTGAGCATACATGGTGTGGAAATGAAACCCTTCCCTTCTACTGTAGATATCCAGGAATCGAATTACTATAATTAACAGGCCATCTCACCTAGTGAAAAGGGAATAAATGCATGACAATAGGAAAATATACATACCAGAAAGATAATCAAATCATTTAGTAACAACAACATATTGTGGAGGATTAAGGTTTTCAAAAAATGTGGTGTGTTAGGTGGCAGTTCTGAGGGGGCTTCAAGAGGCATTGTGATATTTAGGAATCTTAATCATATAAAAGGGGAGCCTATCAATCTTGAAGACAATATGGCTCAATCAGGTTCCAACATATTAGGGCTGGTACTTCTTGGTTTTTATCAAATATTTATGCTCCAAATTCAGAAGTCGATAAAAGAAAATTTTGGAAAAAGCTAGAGGTCTATAGGAATAAATTCATTGGAGACAATTGGTTGATCATGGGTGATTTCAATACGCCTCTTAATGAAAAGGAAAAATTTGGTGGAATCCATATCTAGTTGGAAAGCAGACTGGACCTTATGGACTTCATCAACAATCATGCACTGCATGATATAGATCTTCAAGGTGCAAGCTATACTTGGACTAACAAGAGAGTAGGTAATGATCTCATACAAGTTCGTATTGATAGAGCTCTTATTTATAATGAGTGGATGAGTCATTATTATTGCTCCTTAATGACACTCTCCAGAGTTGGATTTGATCACTACAACATCTCTTTCGTGGTGGATCTAATTTTTGGAAGACATAACTTTCCCTTTAGATTTGAGAAAATATGGAATTATCATCCTAAGCTTGCAAATAATATTAGAGAATGTTGGAATATCCTAGTTGATGGAACAATTATGTATAAAGTGGCCAGAAAACTAAGGTTTGTTAAAAACAATATTAGGATTTGGAATAGGGAGGTTTTTGGAGACTTATTTTCTTTGAAAACTATTCAGTTGGAGTTAAGAGAGATCTAGGAAATAATTTAGGCTAAGGGGTATTGCAATGTGTCCATAGTTGATGAAAATGATATCTTATTTAAATATCATGAGATTATTGCTAAGGAGGAATATTTATAGAAACAAAGATCCCACTCACTATGGTTGTCCGCAGGAGATAAGAATATTAGATTTTTTCACATGTCGGATACGAAGCATAAAGCAACCAATAGAATTTCTTGCTTAGCCTTCAATGATATGGTGACGGAGAAAGAGGTAGATATCAGGAAGGACACTGTTCACTTTTTCTTTGTGCTCCTCTCCACTAATAAGGATCTGAATGTCGATTTCTAGAACTTGCTCCTGGAGTCTATCCCCTCTATTCTAACAAGGACCACAATAATTATCTTTCTACTATCCCTACCAAGGATGAAGTGGAAGATGTTGTCTTCTCCTTCGATGGTAACAAGGCCACAGGCTTTGATGGGTTTACAATGTTCTTCTTTTAGTTATTTTGGCATATTGTGGAGGATGAGGTTGTTAATGGAGTAAAGGAGTTCTTTGGATCTAGATTGCTGCTTAAGGAACAGAATGCCACTTTACTTGTAATGATTCCTAAGATTCCTAGTGCTGATTTTGTGGACAGTTTCCTCCCCACCAGCCTTTGCAATTATTTCTAAGGTGCTCACCTCTATACTTCTTTTGCTTCTGCCTACTCTGATTTCTCCTCAACAAAATGGTTTTGCTCCTGGGGAGATAGATTCTGGACTCCATTATTATTGTGCATGAGAATATCCACTCTTTGGTAGCATCTAAGAATCAAGGCTTCTTAATGAAGTTGGACCTTTCTAAGGCATATGACAGGGTTGATTGGAACTTCTTGCTGAGATTTCTTAAGGGTTTTTTGGTTTTGGTAACAGGGCGTTACAACTTATTGATCAACTCATTTTCATCCCTTCTATCTCTGTGACTGTGAATGGTTCTCCTTCCCATTTATTTAAGTCATCTAGGGGGATTAGACAAGGGGGCCCTATCTCTCCTATCCTTTTTCATTATTATGGAGAAATGCATTGGGAGACACATTAGTAAGCTAGTTCTGAATGGGATGATCAAGCGTGTTAAGCCTTCTTCCTCTAGTTTAGTTTGCTCACTCCAACAATTTATTGATGACACCATTTTTACGGGCTCCTCCTCTACTAGAAAAGCTAGACTAATGCCACAATCTAGAACCTCCTTAGCAGGGGCAATATTATAAATTATATGTAGATAATCCATGGGAGAAACCCCATTCTCACTAAACAGTTCAAGAAAGAGTGGAGAGATGGAAAAATTACCATTGGTGGTAGGATTGTGAAAGTGGACGAGGGTGTGATTGTTGAGATTATGGGTTTGCCTATAGATGGGAGGAATTTATACAAGGACAAGAAACTTATTGACTCGACTGTCAAACAATTTCCAAAGGAGGAAGATGAAAAGAAGAGGCTGGTTAAAATTAACAAGACCTACTATGTGTCGAAGGCCATCAAGATGGTTTCGAGATAAGTTATATTTTCTATAATGCAGTATACCACTCTCGATGGTAGGTTTACGAGAGTTTATGAGTATCATTTCATTTTATTGAATCATTTTTGGCATGGAGCCAAAGTTTCCTTTCCATATTATCTTCTCTATTCCATGAATGCTAGCATTAAAGATGTTAGGGCTAACCCTTATGGTAACCCTGTGCTCCATGAGGAGCTTATGCTTTTAATTTATGAACATTTTAATGCCACTTCTATTGAAATCCATGCTCTGGGAAATAAAAAATTGGAGGAAGATATGCCTGATGTGGGGGAAGCTAACGAAGAGGGTTGGGATATAGATGTGGAAGAGGTCTTGGGATCTTCCACTCCTACAAAGAATCCAAACAATATTGGAAAGGGTAAAATCTCCCCTACTCTCTTGCCCTCTTCCAAGAATAGGGGAAAACCTCACCCTGATGAAAACAAGCAGAAAACTGTGGAAAAGGAGGAGAGTTCTCCTAAGGAATAAGAAGACGAGGAGGAGGGTTGGGACACTTATATGGAGCTTCCCCACCCAAAGAAACCTAAGTGCAACAATGAATCCCCTATTAGTTAGGTGGGAAAAGACAAGGTTCTTTCACCTTCCTCAACTACCAAGATAGCAGATAAACCCCTCCTTGGAGATAGAAAATAGAAAAATGTGGGTTTTGAGAAGAATGTTTATGTCTCCCCTGCTGGTTCTAAGGAGATTGAAGTAGATGATACATACACTAGGGATGTTGTTGATCTGAGTGAGTTGTACTGGCACAATAGAGAGCATTTCATTAGTTTTTTGCATACTACCAAGGAAGATGTTGTGGATTTCTATAGGCTTATTAGGTGGGTTTTCCACGAGGTTAAGGATATTAATATAAAGAAAAGAGATCTCTCCAACAAGATGGAGGATCTAAAGACCTCAGATGTGGTAAAGGATATCAACATTGTGCCTGGTGCTGTTAATGACTTATGGACTACCAATGTGAAGACCTTTGCCCTGGATGACAATGCTAAAGTTGTGAAGGATGTTGAAACTCTCAAGACTAATTATGAGAAGAAATTTAGGGAAATTTAGCCAAGGGTTTCAAAATTGGAGGCCACTCTGTTGAAAATTGGTGAGCAAAGCTATAAGACCCTCAAGGCCTCTATGAAACACTTGAAGATCCTAGTGGGGAAGCTGGAGAAGGCTAACCAAGACAAGGCCTTTGTAAATATTGATGATGATAAGGGAGATGGCTCACTCGTGCTAGCATGAAGAAGAAAGCTCTGAAGCCAAATAAGGACATTGAAGACCTAAAGAGTGCCACTTCCAACATGGAGCAATTGGAGAAAGAAGTGACCGAGCTTCTCAAAAACTTTGTTTAGTTCTATTTTTTGTGTTCTGTTTGGTTGCTGGATTTTTGCTGGTCTCTGGTTTTGTGCCGGCTCTGTCTCTTTTTGTGCCAGCTTAGTTTTTTGTTGATTGCTAGTTACAGTATCATTTTTTCTGAACTTTAATACTTATCTCTATGTAATTCTACCGTAATGGGTTTTGGGTCCCCAAAACCTATCTTTACGTAATAAAAAACACATAAATTTGACATTTTGTTGTAAATGCTTGTTTTGGACAACCCTTGGATTGTGGTATTGTAAATGTTAGACCCCTTGCTAGTCTGCTTTAATAATTTAAAAAAACACATGAACTCAACATTCAAGGGACCCCAAGAGAATAGAAGTCAAATACCATGTATGGATAGGGTGAAATCTCAAATAGTGTTGGTGACATTCTATTTGAAGTACAAGTGCAAGAAGTTGGGTCCACATTTTGGTGAAAATGTGGAAGTGTTTTTATTGATTTTCAAAAATTTTCACGATTGGACTAAATAATTGAAGCACTTACACATAGAATCATAAAAAGTTCTAATAATATGAAATGCAATATTTTGATTCTATCTTTCAAATACATAATTTATTCTTATAACCAAATGATACAAATTAATTTTTAATAAGAATGTATAAAAACCACTTTTTAAAAGTCACATTTTAGGACCATAGAATGCACTTGTACATTCACTATAATTTATCCTAAAAAAACTATTATTCTAATTTCTTCTGGAAAGATGTATATCATATAGAAGTTTGATGAATAATGTTTTCATAACTTTTTTCAAATATTTTTGTTGGTCTTAATTTGTATTTAAAAAAACCTTGTTAAAGATATTAAGATGTTGCTGGTATTGTTGTCATTGATGTCAAAACCTCCATACCAGTTTCCTGGTGGTATTAGTTGGTTATTGGTAGTATCAGTCAAATGTTCATGGTTTTTGGTATGTTGTTAGTATGATATCAAGGTTTTGGTTATGTTTGTAGAATAGTTTTTGTATGTGCAGTTTTGATGTATGGTGTTAGGTGTACTTATTTTTACAAATGAAATACATCTTCTGGTACATTTGTATGTTTCAGTGAGTGAAATTGGTTGGTGATTCTATTGATACCTATTAAATGTGGTTCTTATATCATTCTTCCAGGTGTTCCTACTACCTAGACATTCTTGCAGTTTATTAGATAGTTTTGGTATCTTGTTTTGGACAGGTTTCATCAGTTCATATCTGTCAGCTAGTTTAGATATTTTGTTGATCAAGTCATGAAATTGGTTGTGGTGTTCTGAAAATTCCATAATCTTTCAGTAAATGTGATATGAGGCTTATGTATTTTAAGTGTGACCTATATTTAGGTCTTATAGTAACATGTTGTAAATAATTCTTAAGTATGAACCAGATTCAGGTTTGATGGTAGCGTGTTAAATGTAATTGTAATATTTTTTTTGTGTGACCGACATGTATTTTGGATGGTCCGACACATTTGGCTACCTTATTGGATGTATATAAATAGATATATCTTTGGTATTGTGTGTGTGAATGTGCAAGTATATGTGGGAGTTAGAAATTGAGATTTGAAGGTGATATTGCGTGAGTCTGTTTCAGTGGATACTTGGTAGCAACATGTAAGAAGAAGAAAGTCAAATGAAGGATTGCCATGATATAGTGAGAAGGTATTACATATTGTGTGGCAGATGTTTGGTGTATATTGGTAGAATTTATGTATTGGATATCTACTGTCAGTGATTATTGACTATCAACTGGGATTGTTTTATGCATAGTCAAATGCAATAATATCAACTCACTTTTTGTCAATCAAACATTTTGTAATACATATTTTTTATAAGGGTATCTAGCCCGACTGACAATGAACCAAGCCACAGTGAGAAAACTGATAGTGAGCCCTTGTAAAAATCACCTTAATTGGTGTTCATTTAATGAGAATTAGCTTCTTTGTGATTTTTCCTAGTTTGAGTTTCCATATAAAATCTAGTGTTCTATGTGTTGATGGTTTTGTGCTTTCATATTGTTGTTAGTCTTAATTATTTGAATGGATTAGTGCTTACTAGTTCAATTAAATTTTTAGAAGCTGTTTGTGAATAATTGATTCAACTTCCCTCTCAGTTATTTGACCTATTCAACAATTGGTATTAGAGCTTGGTCCCTTGCAGAAATAGCTTAACTGCTTGGGGGAGATCTTGGTTGTTTGAACAGATGGAAGGAGAAAACTATGCTGACGAGGATTGATAGATCATGATGAGCGACATTGACAGTATCGAATCAGAGAATGAGGAGTTGAAAGAAAACCTAAAGGAGGCAAATGCATGTATCAGTAAGTTGATGGATTAGATCCAGAAGTTTAAGGCAAGGCACAATGAAGTCAATCATGAATTGAAGGAATCAAAAGAAAAGGTGGAAGATTTGGAAAAAAAGATGAATGAAAAGAAACATACTGAGGAGTTTGTCAAAGATGGGTTAAAGCATAAAATGGAAGGTTGAAAGAGAACCAAAGAAGAATTAAAGATCGACCTTAGAGGAATGGAAGAAATCTGAAGAGAATCTCAAGGACATCATCAAGATGAAGTCAGATGAAAATGAAAAGATGAATCAGGAATTAAGGAAGTTGAGATCTTAGGCTAAGGTTTGTGAGAGAAGTAATATTTTGGATTAGTCATCAGCCTTGCAAAAGTCACAAAGATAAGGAAGGATTTGGGTTTACTAGTGAATGTTCAAATATGAAGGACACAGGTAAAGAAAAAGAATTTGAAGCTAAAGAAAAATTTGAGGTAGCAAATGAGGTCAAGGTTCAAAATACATCTACAAGAAGGCCTATGATAAGTAATCGAATTATCAAAGATACTTATCTTTTAACAATTATTATTACACATGTAATAATTTTGGTCATAAGGTTGTTGTATGTAAGATGAGGAAAGAACAAAAGGTTTAATGCTTTAATTGTCATAAGATTGGTCATATAGAAAATTGATGCAGAAGTCAAGTTTTTAATCTAGTTAAGAAAAGTGGAACGAATAATCTCTTTCATGAGAATTTCTATGTGTGTCACAATTATGGTCACAAGGATAATCAATGTAGATATAGGTTTCAGTCAGTGAGATCAAGTGAAAGGAATGTCAATTGTTTCAAATGTGGTTAGATTGGTCATTATGCTAACACATGCAGATCTGGTGGTGCTGTGGTGAATATTAGAAATGGTAATAATGCTATGATTTCAAGTGAATCTTAGAAGACTAACATGACATGGAAGAAGGATGTTGCTGGTGAAGAGATCCCTGTGGTATCAGATCTTAGTACTAACTGTTCCAATAACTAAGTTGAATGCTTTGTCTTAGGGGGAGTATTAAAATGCTATATCAATTACTTCCCATACCATAAGGTGATACCAATTGCAACTAGCTTGTCTCCAATATGATGGTTGTACAAATAATGATTTTAGATATGACAGTTGACTGATGTGCATAGTATGGCTGGATTGGGTTAACGATAATTAATTTTTGGTGGGAAAAGAGAAATTATGAAGGTTTGTGGTTATAAATGTGAATTTTGAAATCATTTGGCACTGTTGCAAGAAGAGAAAATAGAGTTCTTAGCTATTTTTAAGAAAGGTTGAAGAAGTCACGAGTGAGATAATTGAATCTCAATTGGTTGTTTATGGTACCACTGTGGTTGCATCAAGGATGTTAAAGAAGGCTAAGATGGAGGAATTTGATCATAGTAGGATTAGACAACTAAAAGTAGGATTATCATTAGACGATTTCCAGTGGGTTCGAAATATTAGATTGGATATATCAGGATAATTTTCATGGTTTGATGACAAGGAATTTATCATGTTTTTGCTAAGTCAGTTTCAGGATGGAAACCTAGTGCTGGACAGGTCCTATGAGGTGACAAAAGAGGTAATTGAAGACATTATGGAATCGTCCAGCATTGGTGACTTACTGAGAAAGAAGATGATCAGTTACAAAGAGGTAAAGAAGTTGACTAGTATTGACTGTGATCGGTGTGCATTCTTGATAAAGTCTCTTTTCGATCTGGTGGGGAGGTATGTTTCCTATGGAATTTATTATAAAATTCAAATTTGAAATCGTAATGGTGCCACTTCAGCTATGGTAGTCTACATTTCTCATAAAATGGTTAGGGAGAATGTTCAATTTGATTTGTGCAAACTGATGTTGGATAATTTTCTTGATAATGTCAAGATGACTATAGAGGATGGTTAAGGATTTTAGTTTGGATCTTTGGTTTCATGCTTAGTATTCTATTTCTTGAGATCTTTACCAAGTAATGAAAACATTGAGTGGAGGGCTGACATCCTTGTTGGTAAATAGATTTATAGATACTTAGAGAATTTAGAGAACAATGCAGATGCTTGTAAAGAATATTTCACTTTATTAGAGATAAATATTTGTTCTGATTTGATTGTGTCTAGTGCTGTGAGTCATGGTGAGGAGCATTCCTCCTCTAGTTAGAAAAGTATAATTGTTGTCGCTGTGTTGGTTCCCAAATCAATAGATTGGAAAATTCTAGAGTATGCTTGACTCAATGCTCAAACCTTCCAAACAATTTGGCCAACTAACGGGAATGATCAATATGATCTTATTCCCCTGCACTTTTGGCTTGTAGAACCATGGTGGGTAGGCCTATACTTTAACAATTTCTCTTGGTTAAAGTTTTTTTTTATAACAAATTGTCTTATATCTGTGTCTAAACTTTAGGTGATCTCTCAAGATGGCAATGATGTCTTGAGAAAGATCAAATTGTGGGCTTCACAATTATGAATTATATCCCTTGATCACTTGTATTTAAGACTATTGAATGCTTTAGGTTTTGATTGTTTCTTATGATTATGGTTTTCTTTCAGACATAGACTTCAGCATATAATAATAGACTAGTGCCTTCTTCCTATTGGGCAATAGGGTCAATCTTCTCCTTGATCCTATGTATAACTTTGTGAGATAATTTTTACTTCCACTCTTTGAATGGATCTATCAACTAATCTGACCTTCTATGACTTCAATTATTAAATCACACTACAATTAGTCATAGTGGATTTAACTTTTACTAGGAAAAGACCAATAAGATAGAATTGATATGACAATTATATGAATTCAGATAATCAAATTGAAGTATAATCAAGAATAACTTCTCCATATGACAACTCAAATTAATTTTACTTCTAGGAGTAGAATCACAAAGAACTGATCAAATTGAATAATTAACTCACAACTTTGACAAAAATACAAAATACTGGCTTTATATTAATATTGAAATGTCCCCTTACAAAGATAATACTAGAGATGAAAGTATTTGATATGATTCTATGCCTCTTTTTTTTTGATTCAGTTCTGATTATCTCTTTTTATAATTACAATGAATTTTTTCAAATCGGTACAATGTTTCATAACAAAAGTTGGTTGCCCTAAAATATTTAGTTAAAAATTCTTTACATAGTTCCCTCATAAATTCACATTCATGAATAATGACTTTATTATCCTTGAAAATTCTGTATGTATACCTTAATAAAATGAAATCCTATATTTTCATTTTCATCTTTTGTGCTTTCATACCTTCATAAATAATAATTTGTTCTTTGAAAATGCCTCTTAAATGACATCATCTTCATCTATATTTTGTGAAGAAGCCTATACCTCTGAGTGAGAATATTTCATCTGAGCTTAATAATTCTCCTCGTTATGTACTCACCCTGAGATGAAAATAATTTATCTTGCACCTTCGTAATACATGTGATTTCAAAGATTTTTTTCCCTTATACAAATAACTTTACCCAGAAGTGTAAACATTACATTCTACACTTATGAATCCTTTTATTTTGATAAAACTTGGGACTTCGATGAAGTCAGTTTGTAGATTGTTCGATGACTATTGTTTCATCGATACAATATGTGTATTTACTTACCAATTCCACCTTTATTTTGTGCATATATCATTTACAATTGAATCATCTGTGTGTTCTTTTAACCAACTGTGAAAAATTCATTTCATTACTTCACTTTACTTTTTCATTTTCCTTCAATCAATGATAAAGAAATTCATTTCATTATTGCTTCCACAATTCCACATTTCGATGAAATTTCCCATAAACCTGTGCAAGATGTTTCCAGGCTACCAGCCCAATGCAAGCATTCTTCAGTCACTTTGTCCTCGACTTTACAGCTGCTAATTTTATCATCTGGTTCAAAGTTGGCACTCAAACATTATTGTCAGGAGTAACATTTTGTGGTTGTGACTGTGGGAAGGTGAAGAGTTTTTCATTTTTAGTTCTTCCCTTTCTCCGCTGGTGGTGATAAAACCCAAGTGATTAATGTTAAAAAATTAGTGGCTGGGAATGTCTGCAAAGTGGAAGTTCAATATCACTTAAAGTGGGAATGATCTGGTAAATAAATATTCAATTTAACAGAAGGCCATTTCAATCAGTCACACAAGGTGCAAGAGAAATTTTTGAATAAATTGGGAATGGAATAAACTTTGGAAAAATAGAAAATTAGATCATGGGACCCTAGACATTGGTATAAGGATTCATTATGACATGAATAATTCAAAGGAATAATTAGATTAATGTGGGAACTAGTGGGCAAAATTTATTATTTTTTAAAGCTCACTTTGATAAAATACTTTGTATAAGTGGTAAGCTTAAAACTGCATATGGATTGTCCTTAGGAAAAATCACAAACAATGTCATTGAGGCTTGCAATTTGGCACAAGGGTTCTTTGTGATATATATAATACACAAGAATAATTGGATTGATTATGGGGATTCTTAGGTATGGAAACATCATGTCTCAAAAGAGGCTACTTGGAAGGATTTTGCATCTTAGATTATAAAATATATGCACACTCTAAAATCTGCCACTTGATATATGCATCAAAACTGGTTCTCAGAGGTTGAAAATGGAAGTACATGTTTGTTTACAGGAGGTGCATATGATTGTGTGGAGAAATTTTCTTTTTGGGCATGGAATTTTAGGGGCCAAATTTAAGGTTTTTACCATATATGGGACTCTAAATTTTGCAAAATTTTGAGCTCCAACATGGTGGTTCCCCTCCAGAACCTAAAAGGAGAAAAACTAGTGCTAAAGGAAAGGAAATTGTTAGTAACTCAAAGGATGAAGAAGAAGAGTCTAAGGAAAAAAAGGAAACATAAGAAAGTGAAGAAGAAGAGTTTGAAAAAAATGTGCTTTCTCCATCAAAATATGACTTTATTTATTCTGATGTGGTTCAGTCTTTTCTAGAAGATGGCGAATTTGATAAGATTAGTGAATTATGGTCCAGTTCCTCTTCAGTGAGAAAAATAGAGATAGAGGAATTGTTGAATGATCACTTGATTAGTAAGAAGATCTTGGTTTCTAGTATGATTGGTGTGCTACCAGTTGAGTTGGTCAAAGATATTGAGAGCATATTTTTGTAGAATGGAGTTGATTACAAAAAGTTCAAAGAGTCTATTGAGAAAAAGTGCATCGATGCAAAAATATAGGTTATCTAGATTAATTGCTGAGACCAAGGAATGTATAAAGAAAATTTAGTATATGTACAGGTATTGTCTTTAGTGGCCTGCTACTATTGACAAGTTTAGAGGCAAAATTGAAACTATTGAGGCATAATTGAATGAGTTGGAAATGACATATGGTTATTTCAAGGACAAAGAAGGAAAACATAGTATAAGAGTTGGACAATTACAAGGAGAAATGTTGCAATTGAAGAGACAAAGATAAGATTTGGTGAAGACATTCTGGATGGTAAAGGACTTGGTTGAAGTTTGGTTGGAGCATGTCTCTAGTATCCTTGTTGGTACAAAGATTTATGAACGACGGTTTTAGTCCCCAGACTAGATTTCATATTTTGATATGCTAGTGGATCATGATAGTCTATGTGCCCAGATGGGTGCTACTGTTGTTGAGTGGAAGAGGAAGCTCTTGATCAGTGAAGAAAGGTACATGAGGGTCTAATGTGTAGACTATTGTGTTTGTATAAATTTCCTCAGTTCTAGTTTTTGGGCCTTTGCCATTATGGAAAAAATGGGGAGAGAAAGAAGAATTTTTTTTTTAATAAAGTATCTACTCAAAGGGAGTTTTTTCCCTCTTTCTCTCCCCCCTTCTCCACAATGGAAAAGGGCCAAAAATTAGACCTTGAAATTTAATGAAATATCTACTCAGAGGGAGTTTTTGGTAATTGGGAATTTCTATGTTTTTGAAGTTTTTGCTATTTTTCCATTAATGCCAAAGGGGGAGATTGTTAAACGTATTAATATATTGCAAGCATTTTTGTAATTGATGTCAAATTTCTCATAATGGTTGCTTTGTGGTGTCGGTTAGTTGTTGGTAGTATCAGTTGAATGTTCATGGTTGTCAGTATGATATCAAGGTTTCGGTTATGTTTGTAGAATAGTTTTTGTATGTGTAGTTTTGATGTATGGTGTCAGGTGTACCTGTTTCTACAAATGGAATAAATCTTTTGGTACATCTATATGTTTTAGTGAGTGTAGTTGGTTGGTGTTTCTATTGGTACCTGTTGAGTGCTACTCTTATAGCATTCTTCCAGGTGTTCCTGCTACCTAGGCATTCTTGTAGTTTATCATATAGTCTTGGTATCTTGTTCTGGACAAGTTTTGTCAATTTATATATATCAATTGGTATAGATATTTTGTTGATCAAGCCATGGATTTGGTTTTAGGGTTCTGACAGTTCCATATTCTTTCAGTAAATGCAATATAAGGTGTATGTATCTTAAGTGTGACCTATATTTAAGTCCTATGGCAACATATTGTAATGAATTCTTAAGTATGATCCAGATTCAGGTTTGATGGCAACATGTTAATGTAATTGAAATATATTTTGTTGTATGGCCGACATGTATTTTGGGTGGGTCGACACATTTGGCTATCTTATCAAATGTATATAAATAGAGATATCTTTGGTATTGTGTGACTGAATGTGCAAGTATATGTGTGAGCTAGAAACAAAGATTTGAAGGTGATATAGTGCGAGTATGTTTTATTGGATACTTGGCACCGATGTGTAAGAAAGAGAAAGTCAAGTGAAGCAGTGATATAGTGAGAAGGTCTTACATACTATGTTGCGGTCGTGGTTTGGTGTATATTGGCAAAAGGTCTATATTGGATCTCTACAGTTGATGATTATTTTGCTATTAACTGGAACTATTTCATGCATAGTCAGATACAATACTATCATTTCACTTTTTTTCAATCAAACATTTTGTAATACATATTTTGTATAATGGTAATTAGCCTGACTGGCAGTGAGGCAAATCACAATGAGAAAACTGATAGTGAGCCCTTATAAAAATCACCTTAACCAGTGTTCATTTTATGTGAATTAGCTTCTCTGTAATTTTTCCCAGTTTGGGTTTCCATGTAAAATCTGGTTTTCTATGTGTTGATGGTTTTGTACTTTCATGTTTTTATCAGTCTTGATTATTTGAATGATTTAGTGCTTATTAGTTCAGTACAAGTCTTAGAAGTTTTTTGTGAATAATTGATTCATCCCTGCCTTAGTTATTCGGCCTATTCAAGAACTCCTCATGTACAATCAACATAATTTGCTATATAATCTAAATATTTTTTTTGAATTATTTCTTCCTTGTGTAAATAATTGTGTGTAGATTGATGTTATATAAATTTTTACAAGAAACTCAAAAGATTAAAAGTTATTAAAATAATATGAAAAATTTAACATTTCAAGTTTATGGATAACGTTTCTTAGAAATTAATTAAAATATAATAAAATCTTGTTATAATTTTTTTACTTATTTAAAAACTAGACATCATCATCTATAATGATTTTTACTTTTATAAAAAATTCTAAAAAAAAATCATAGACCACATTGCCAAAGTTTTTTTCTTGTTGTTTTCATGACATTCTACTTGTAGGTTCAAGGCTAATGGTTGGGTTTCCATTTTCAACGCCTAAAACAAAGAAAAAACTATGGTTTTCAAATTTTAAATTTTGTCATTTTGGTTGAAGAGATACTCTGTGTAGGCTATGGATATCAACATAGCCAGATTTTACTTAGAAATCTTCAGGTCTCGTTGAGAAAGATTCCCTTGTTTATTGTATGGAATGCTGATACTCAATGATATCTATGCCAAGGAAATCCTAAGTATTAATGCAGATTAGCCTGTAGATATAGGTTTTGAGGGGTATCTAATGTTCCCTCTTACTATATCTATTATTGTATATGCTCACCCCCGCTCTTCATTTTTACAAATCAAAATGAAAAGGGGAAGTTAGCATATTCTCAGCATATTCACACTCTATTGAGATATAGCAATCTTTTATTTTATTTCATCATTTACTGAGCAATCTGGTTTAGTAAATGAATATGCACTCTAACACTTAAATGTCTGGTCTTCAAGGAAACGTTTATGAAGCATATAAACCTTTATAGGGTTTCAGGTTTTGAAACGTCTGAAGTAATACTTTACCGAAGAAGGAAAGTTCTTTATCCTCTTTTGGTAGCATGAATGTATCTAAGCTAAATCAACAATTATTAGTGTATTTCTAATAGGAGTAGAGGGTAATGCCTTGAGTAGTTAGATATATAGAATTTTTTAATTTGTACAATTCTAATTAGAATGGTATGTCAATGTTTATACTAATACTCAGAATGCATATCTCTTATTTTGGACTTCTAACAATGCAAATATAGGATTAATTTAAGCATGTGCAGATGTTTCCCCCATACTACCATACAAATGATAGTACCCGTAAATGCCCACTCCCTGGGGATAGGTAAGACTCCAATTATTATGTCTCGTTTAAATATCTTATTGATTGTTAACTAGATGGTTGGAAGAAATTTGTTTTCCTTTGTAGGAATAGGAAAATAAAAGGATACAAACATCGTTTGGCGTTAATTAAAAAAATCTTTTTGGAAGACCTTTCCTAACAAGATCATTAGGACCGGCACTCATAGTCTATTTACCTTTTTATACTGGTTTTACTATGTAATTGTAAATTTTAATGTTACAAACAGCTTTTGAAAAATTTTGATAAATTATTGAGTCGTGGGTATGCCCATGGTTATTATGTATTAGAATCCGGACTTATGTCCCAGGCACGGCTGGAGGTTTTCTTGACCCCGCTCTTTCCTACCAGCGCCTGCACTGAGCGGGGTTCATATGTAATTTTCTTTTTAAATATTAATAAAATAATGGGCTTTAGCTTTTTACCGAGCAAAAATAATAATAATTAAATTTTGTGAAATATGTACTCACTCAAAACATGTCCCTATTCTAAAAAGACTGAAAATATAATGTAATTGAAACAATTACTCATTTTAAAACATATTAGGTACTTGTTTCACATAGGTATAAATTTCAGTTTGGGTGTTTATACCTAAGTGGGAACCCATTTTTTATGACCTCTGTACTATTCCTATTGAGATTTTTTTTTCTTGAGGCTGTTAATGCTACATGACACTGAGATGGAGGGTGAATCATTGTAACCAAAAGTTCTAAATATTTTCACCACCAACTTCCACAAGATATAGCATGCAATGCAAATAGCAAAATAGTAACAAAGTAAATTAAATACGACATCATCATTTGAACCATTCCATCTTCATCCTCTAATGAATTAATCTCCACATAATAAAAATTCTTCTTATCATTGTCTCTTTTATTAGTATTTCCATAGCTATTCTTTTTTATAACTATCTTTTCTCTCATCATTATTTGACTTCTCAAACTTGTCTTCCTTATAAGGGAATTTAGTAGATAAATTACCCATTCTTCCACAAGTCAAACACTCAAAGAGTACCTTACCCTTATACTTTCTAGATCTTCTCTTTAGTCTTCTTACAAATTTTTCTTCTTATTCATTTGGATCATAACCCCATTTGAGGTACATCTTCAACTTTCTTTGCAGTTTTTTATGCAACATCCTTTTTATCAAGTTGAATATCTTCAAGCTCATCAATCTCAAAATAAGTGACCACACCATAGAGGCGATCTAATGTGGATTTATCCATATATTCACTTTGTTGAATGGAAATTGACAATAATTTCTAATTTCTAGTCATATTTTTCATCATTGTCCACACAACTTTATTGTCTTCTATAGCTCCACCAGTACCTCTAGTTAAGCTTGCAACCTCATTAACCCAACGTAGACAACCTTCAAAAAATTTATCCCTTAACATTCTTAGGGTTTCAAGTTTGTTCTTTAGGTTTTGCAACTTGATTTCTTGATCTTCTTGTCTTCCTAATATATGCTACTCAACTTCTCCCAAATTTCATTTGTAGTCTTGTAGGACATGACCTTCATCGACACTGAACCACACAATCCCCTAATAATAACATTTGTGTCCTCACATTATTATCATGCATGTTGATTTTATCTAGTGTAGAAGAAGAACCAATTGAACTATTGTATGCTTTCTTAACAATATCCCAAATACCAAATAACATATAGAGTCTAAATGTGATTGCATCCTTCCCTTCCGAAAAACATAATTTATTCTATCAAACTTAGGTACTTTGTGACCATCCTAGATCTTCCTTAAGCATTCAAGCTTCTGTAAGAGGGACTTAGCTTTGATATCAATCATTGAGCACACATCAACACTAAGAGGTGGTTGAATCAATCTTAACTAGATCTTAAAACTTTTATGTCACACACACTAATTATCTTTATCCAACTAACCATCAATGAAGCTTATTGCAATGACAACACAAACACATGAACACCATATTTTTAATGTAGAAATATAATGTGATGGTGAGAATCAAACTCACAATATGAATAACTAATTAGAATTGTTTTAGGCCACAAGCTAAGGAGAACGATGCACCTAAAAAGGACTAAGGCACATTTCCTTAGGATGAGATACAAGGATTCACAAATACCTAAAGGGAACAACATCTTTAGGGAAACATAAGGTCTACACAAGATTCTAGAAGAGCCACTATCTTCTAGAAGGCATAGGAATATGATGAGCTGAAAAGATGTAGGATCTCCTGATTAACTACTACAATGACTTTATCAAACTCATACATTCACACATATACTCTTTCACATTCACATAAAATTGACTTCACATTCAATCCAAATATAATACAAGTTAATGCATACATCAATTCATCCATCCACACATTTATATATATCAATTTGATCATCCAAAAATACAATTAGGTCAGTTATGGTAGAGATAAGAACTATTTACATAATGTCAACCACCACAAATACTTATACTTAATACAACCCACCACATGAGATAAAAGGGACCCAAACACATCATAACATGTCTTCCACAAATAATTTAATCAAAGCACACACACTACAATATCCTCTAAGGGTTGCACCGAACATAACATGTAGAAACGTAAGAAAATGTTAACCCAAAAATATTTTCCAATGCAAATAACTCTATTTGGAGCACAACATGCCACATCAAGATCCCTATCAACCTCTTAACTCTTCCTTTAGATAATAACTAGAGCAATAAGTGATAAATCACATCACCAAAATAAACTAATTTGACCAAAGACCAACACGAACAACAATGTCGAACACAAAGAAACATAGCTTTAGTCAGTCAAGCCAACCAACACAAGATACCTAAAATGGAACACTACACAAACGTTAGGGACATGTTCACCAAAATGGAGCTTTGAACCAGTGGTGTCACATTAGGGGACCCCATCCCCGTGGTGATATTTTTTCTACAAATGAGATATTAACACCTCATACATTTGTCTCTTGTGAATGTATATATTTATCTCCTTATCACTCCATCTTTTCTCCTTATAAATCCATAGCTAGTATAAATAATTCCTTCATATTTATTATATTAATAACCAATTATTTAAAAAAATATTTAAAATTTGAAATACAAATAAATTGATATTGGTTTGAAAGAATTTGTTTCTATGACTTTACGAAGTCTTATCACTAATTGTACAAAAATGAAAGAATTGAAATACTTTTGCAAATCATATCACTAAACTTAGTTAATTGTACAAAAAAGAAAGAATTAAAATATAAGAATTTTGTAAATCATATTACCTAATAAAATTAAAAGAATTAAAATATAAGAATTTTTTAAATCATATCACCTAATAAAATTAAATAAATCTTCTTTCTAATGTAAATAATCAAATAAATTATAACTACTAATTAGCTTGATTCCTCATATAACATCATTAGTCAGAAGTATCCTCAATCTACTCATTTATTATGTGGGACAATTTGCAAAAGCAGATGTGTTCTCGTAGAATATCTTAAGCTTTTTGTTGTTCTTTTTAACCCAACTATACAATTAATCAATAGAATGATGAGATAATGCATAAGATTTGAAACAAGTTAGATGATAAATGGATTTGGAAAGTAATTTTCTTAGATGCCAATTTGTACATCACATATAGTCCTTAATTGATTCTACATCTGATAATATTATTTTCATGCAAAAGTTTGTTTGAATTCATTGAGTTCCTTGTCTCACCTTCAATCTTTTCATATTCATAAAGTTGCAAATATTAGAATAAAATATTAAATTATGTTTCCAAAATTCACACCCTTCCCCTTGTTTTGACACCTAGGTTAATGGATTGTTAAGCATAACTCTGATTACTTGCAATCCAAGATACCACTTTTTCTCTATCGTATAATATGAAATACTTAACGAATACCTATTTGCTAACTAATCAAAATGATATCTAAAATGATTGTCTAGAACTCACTACTATACACTACTTAATAGAAATCAAATGGGTTAAGAGTTAGTTATATTAAAGTATCAATTTGATAACTAAAAAAAGCTATTGATAACCATACAATAATATTAAATTGCTAATTATTTGATACAATTAAGATTAGTTTTACACAAGTAATGTTATTAAGAAATTAAATTGAATAAGTTAATATCAAATCTGTCAAAATGTGAATAAATAGAGATAAGGTAATTAAATTTATTTCAAGCATTAACCACTTATTTTTATGACATATTAAATTCATATTTAATTCTCATGACCATTTCTATTGCATGTTGTACTTATATTTCTTAAACAAAAGATAACATGAAAATAATCCTACAATTTTCTACTTTCTTTACCATTCAATTACTTTAATATATAGTATTAATGACTAAATTAATTAGCTTCTCATATCAAATGTTTTTGAAAAAATACCTCTTTCAAATAGTTTTCTACCTAGTTATGAAATTTTAGAAGTTAATAACAACATAAACAATTGATGCGAAACCCTGATGCCAATCAAAGATAGAGATAACATATAATGTGAATATATGAAGTGTCTATATATAAGAATCAAATATGTTATTTTTTTTATGAAACTATAATTTATATCTAATGATTGTACCACTATTGAGGTATATAGGTGATTCCCTATGTTCCACCAAGTTTTTGAGATGTGGGGACGTGTGAATGTGGACTGAGTTTGTTGAACCTATTTTTGGGATGTCAAGGGATGACTATATAAAAATATATATTGAGTATATAATCATTCATCATATTAAAATATAAATCATAGAATCCTTAAAACATAACAATCTTCATGTTATCAAACATCATATGTATTCTTGTGGATAGTCTATATACTTTCATTGAAACCCCAATAAATTTATCTGATTGTATATTGTTTAGTGTTAGACCTAAGGAAATGTCCTTGATCTATTCACATCTCAAAGATGCCCCCCGTATGTGGAGATAAGTAAAAATTCCCGAGGACACATCCCATGTATCATAGGTAATACCATCAAACTGAATTCAAAGACATTTTTAATAAATATTATACTTATTCTATTCATAGAAAACATTCATGAGATCCTTTCAAGTCAATTTAAAGATAGCCCAAATTCTAGACTCATACAAAAAATAAATAGATGCCAAGATAATAGATTAACATAAACAGGAAAGGTTAAGTTTGACATATTATGCTAAATGCTTTACAAATGGATGTTTCTATGGAGGTTATTATATGGATTTGGAATCCTCGAAAATGTGGTTGTATGGTCTTTCTCAAAGTATATGAATTTTTTTCAAGCTGCTACTTCTCAACCAATATATATGGAATTAAGATAAATTTTTTTTATCAAGATTAATAATTTTAGTGAGACCAATGATGTTGTAGAAAATGGTTTTCAATGTTGTAGGTTGATATTGATTTCATGGAGTCCAAATAAATAAATATAATATAATAAAAATGGCAATTTAATGATCTTTGATAGGCATAAAGATGAACATATATGCTAGAAATTCCCTTTGTTACCCACTACTCAACTCAAAAAATCAGCACTATGTAGGTGCAACATTTTGAAGGAGAAGTTTGAGCATTTTTTTCCCTTTTTCTTGCTGCTAAGAAAGGTGAGGAAGGTTTGTCAAGGTGTTGGACTTGTTAAGGTGTTGGACTTGTTTACCAAAATAATTTTAAGAAACATTGAACATTTTTTCTGCTTGTAAGCAAGGTGAGCAAGGTTTGGCAAGGCGTGGAAATTGTTAGACAAAATATTTTGAAGAAACATGAACCTTTTTTTTTCCACTAAGAAAGTTGAGGAAGGTTTGACAAGGCATGAGAATTGTTTGACAAAAAGTTTTAAAAAACATGAACGTTTTTGCTACTAAGCAAGGTGAGGAAGGTTAGGTAAAGCTTGGGAATTGTTTGACAAAATATTTGAGAATATGCGTACGAGTACGATTACAAGAATACAAGTACAAGAAAAAAGAGTATGAGAATATTATTTTAGGGTTAGGGTTAACCAACTTTGTAAACCACCTCAAAAGGCTTGATAAATAAGCAGTTGTGTGATGTGAACATTGCCAAATTATAATTTGCTCTTTGCTGGATAATTAAATAAGTGGATGACTACTTCTCTGGTTGATGTAGCCCATATTGGGCGAACCATGTTATATCTCTATGTTATTGTATTTCTCTTCTCTTATTTCTGCATTATCTTAATATTGTTTATTGTTCATATCTGCTGAAGCCCTAACACTTTAAATGCAAATTTTTATATGTCGTAAAAGATAAGAGATTAATTTATTTGAGAGAATCTCATAATTCTAAGATTGATGGTTGTTTTGGAGTTGGGAAAATAGTTTCAAACTTGTCACGATATGTTTATCGACTTTATATGCAACAAGATGTGAAATTTGTTTGTATTTGCAAACTATTTAGTGTGAGGAAGCCTAAGCCCTGGAAAATAGAATTAAGACATGTGCCTTTGTTTCTACTCCTTATGCTCTCTTGCATCCTAATGATGGATCATGTAGTGTGATTTGAAGTTAATGATAAAAAATCTTACACAATCAAATCCTTAAATTTACTTGTAAAAATTAGATGCATTATGGAAACTTGATAACTTTAACTAGAATTGTATAAGCGACTTCTACTTCCATCATAGCTATGAGAAAGTGTTTTGGTGGATCTTATAGGTTGTATTCCCATGGCATAAAGGGAATTATTATCTATTTGTTGTGGTTGGAAACTTTAACAAACATGTCTTAATCCCAAGCAAGAAAGCATTGACACATAAAGATTCAATTGAGCTTATCTTTTCCAATGAATGGATTCACTTTGGTTTGCCTTAAAGCATTATTTCAAACTAGGTTTCTAGGTTTCTTGGTAATTTTGGTGTACATTATGGGATAAAATTGACACTTACTGAAAAGAAGCATGACATTTTCACCACAAATGAATATGCCAAAATGAAGTGGTTATCATAATATTATTGTAATTTCTCATATGCAATACTTGAAGGCTTGGGGTGAGAATCTTACATACATACATCATTTGTACAATGGGCAATACATTCTTCAAAACATATTTCAATGTTTGAGACATGTTATGGCTTTCTAACTCCTTAGACACTTGATATAGTTGCTGGACAACCATTTGAAAAGAGTAAATATAATTGCTTAGAGTTTTATAAAACTGAAAAGTTCAATAAACATATCAAGCAAGTACATCACCAAGTGCAAGAGAAGATTAGTGAAAACCATTAGAAGTGCAAGAAAGGGTGACCAACATTGCCTTGAGCATAGTTTCAAGTGGTTTTGTAGTATTTGTGCAAGAATTAGCTTCAATGAGAAATAAAAAAGATGAAACCATAAAGGTATGACACCTTTATTATTTTGATGCAAGTCAATAAAAGTTTCTTCTGACTTGATTTGGCTCCACACAATAAATTGTATTTGGTGGTTAATATAGAGAACTTGTGATTGTTTGAGGCACATTTGTTGGATAAAGAAGAATAATTAATTTTTTCATCCATGGAAGATCTAAGATTAGGCCTATTGGAAGAGCTTGTGTAATATGTGGTCTTTTAGAAGAAGGAAATACATGCACATATGGGATTACATGAAACATGGTTAGCGATTCCAAACCAAGGCGAAATGGTACCCTAGAAAGGATGTTGGAAATGGATTTCCACATCTTGTGAATTCCTAACCTCTTGGGGAGCAAAAGCCTCTTGATTGGGGTGATTTGATACAAAAATGTGATCTTGTTCATGATGTTAAGGTTCATTTTTCTTCATCTTAGTCACGAAAGACTATTAATGAAGTTCTCATGGGAATAAGTTGATTTTCATTAGTTTAAGAACACTAAACTCTTGTATGTAGGGTGATTGTAAACTTGGGGTAATTTACATCATCTTTGAATAGAAAACAAACTTACTTATAGATTTGGAAAAGCTTAGTATTTTGCTATTTTTGACATGCCACTTGCACATGCAACACACGTCTTTGCCATAGTGAATACAATATACACCACACGGAATTTGGAAAATCTAGTAGCTAATAACTATTTGCTTCTAAACCAATGAAAGAAAATATATTCGGTATTAAAAATTTATATTTCTTACCTTGATGAAAAATAAAAATTACAATTATTGCTCCACATAAATTGTTGGGACATTTAAAAATTGCAACAATAACATTAAGATTGAAACAATAGATATTGAAGCAAAGACTATGAATTTAGAATTCACTAAGGGCCTAGAATTAGATTGAAATTGGGATTGTCAAATCTTGGAATTGACATTTTTGATGTTTGTGTTCAAAACATGAAATTGGAATAGCGATTTGTTAATTCCCATTTACCCCCAAAACCAGCATTTGAATCTTCCATCTAAATAGCTGGAATTGGAAAATCAATTTCAATTCCACTTAAATGGGAATTGGGGGTAAAACAAAATTTATAATATTTTGAAATCCATATGCAAACAACATTTTCCATCTCTCATTATGAATTCTAGGTGAATTCCAGGTGAACCAAACAATTCCAGCCATACTCCAAAAGCCATTTTCTGGATTTAAAACTTCCAGAATTGTCAAATACTAAAATTTGACAATTCCAACATTATTTAATTCTAACAACCAAATGGACCCTAAAGTTTATGTATAATTCTCAAATTCCTCAAACATTCTCATCTTGATTTATTCATTCCATGAATTTAAAAACCGAAACTCAACATCAATTTAATCTCCTCTTCTTGAACACCAAGATATACATTATTTTTATACAATATCATTCATATCCCAAATCCCATAAAAGACAAGATTCAAACCAAATCTTTTATCTAAAATAATTTATATATCATTATTTGTAGGATGCCTTTGCTTCCTTATAAAACAAGAACATTGTTTCTATCTAATAGTATTTGCAGGATGCCTTTGCTTCCTTACAAAAACATAGATTCCATTTCAAGAGGCTTTGACCACCTTCCTTCTAATCACTCGTGGCAATTTTGAAAGAAGCCATTACAAGCATCTCCCAAAAAAACCACTTTCCTTTGGCGCCCCAATACCAGAGTCCGCCATTAGAGGAGGTGGAGCTCGGAGTGATGGAAAAGCCTTAAATTTTTTTTAAAAAAAAAACAGAGTGCCGACTGTATGAACTTCACCGATACAGAGTGAGGGCAGAATAAGATTCTACAAAATTTCCCAGATTTCCACTGCGTATACAAAGCAGGCAGAAGCCGTCACCACCACTGCTGCAAACATCGGAGGAATCACGAAATCCATGACAGATGGTTTGAACAGGGCGACTGGCAAACTTATGACATCTCCCGGCATGTCCAAAGGCACACGAACAAAAACTTCACTTTTCACCATATTTCCAATTCCCCTTCTTGACAATACTGCAGAAGTGAAAGCCAATTGACAAGCCGCGCACGCAACTGTTACAACTGCAGCCAGAAATGTCGTCCAGAAGATTCCGTACACAAACAGAGGCTCGCCATTAATGAATCTCATCCATCGCCCTGTCCAGACCTTGCAAAGTTTCCACAAAACGCCGGTGAATCTTGGAAACAAAGCCATGGCGATTCTATTTTATCCGTTTGCACCTGCATCGGACCAGGGATTTAGACTTAACGAGCTCCGATAACATTTCAAGACTGAAAAATTCCCTAAAAGTAAACCCTAGCAAAGCGGTAAGTCACTTACGTTTCTTCAGTGCTTAGCAAGGGTTTTAAGATTTGTCTGTTTTTGTCTTTCAAAATCGATTTTTTCTACATTTTTTCAAATTTATCAAGTTTCAAATTGATTCACTGAAAATTATTTGAACTAAACCCTCGAAAATTTTCACAGAAACAAAATTTCGTTTACCTTTTGAATAGAAAGACTGATTAAATGATCCGGCAAAACCTCAAAAACCCTGAGACTGCAAAACCGTGACCAAGGTTTTACTGGACCGTAGATTTAACCTGGCCATGCTCAGATTCTGAAACAACACAGGTGTTTATCCTTTCCTGCCCTGTTATCGTAAGCGCAAGGAATTCAATCTGCAGGGGTTTGTCCAATGGAGGAGAATGAATTTGAGAAAAGCAAAATCTTCCTGACTCTGTTCCTGATTTTGTAGTAGTGTGGTCAATAATCTACGCAGCACAGGGACCCAATCTTTCCCAATCAACGGTAGGTTGAGTTGAGTTGGTGGATGCGTCATGCAGTTGACTCTATGTTTTAACATGAACCAAATATTTCTGTGACCAATCATACAACAGCTCCATTACTACCTGTCAATGTCGTAATTCCTTTTTCTATCTCCCTCTATCATTTGCTGTTACAGCCCATAATAAAGCTAGAACTTTGAGCCCAATCCAAGCTGTGAAATCCTATATTACTTCTTAGTGGTCTATACAACCCATAATGAAACTTCTTTTGGGTAAAAAGTTCTAATGCATTAGTGTTTCCTTATTGTATTGAACAAGTAAGCACACCTTGGTGGGAAATGGGTAGGGGAAGAGGTGAAAAAAGTCGATAAGGAGAAAATTTGTTTTTGCTTACATTTATGTAGTACATAAAATCAGTTGATAAGAAATTCAAAAAATGGTATAGTTTGTACAATGAATGTTTCAATAAAAAAACAAATAACTTTAAACTAACGAAGAGAGAGGAAAAGGGAGAAAAGTTAATACAGATGTAGAGGTAGAGGGAGAGAGATATATAGAGACATGTTGAGAGGGAAAGATGAAGATAGAAATAGAGATGTAGATAGTGAAATAGAGCAATATAGAGAGGGAAGGGCGAAAGGGAGAGGGATGGAGAGAGGGAGAGAGGGAGAGAGAACACTTATTTGTTAGAGAGCGAGAGAGGGAGTGGTATAGAGAGAGAGAGATGAGAGTAATGTGGGGAGAAGGATTAGGAGAGAAAGAAAGAGGGAAGAAAGAGATAAATGGATAAATATATATAGGGAGAGATAAAAAGATAAATATAGAGACAAGAAGAGATATATAAAAAGAGGTAGATAGAAGGAGAGATATAGGGATTGAGAGATAACAAGATACAAATCAAGGTAGAGATGGAGGAAGAAATATGGAGAGATGGAGATAGAGAGATAAAGAGGTAGAGATATAGAGTCCAGGAAGGGGGAGAGGAATGGAGACATGTCTAGAGACAAATTAGGGAGAGAAAGATAGAGGGAGGTAGGGAGATAGAGAGAGATAGAGGAAGAGCAACAGGGAGAGATATAGATGACAAGATATGTGATAGAGAGATAGAGATATAAGGAGATATAGAGGGGGGGAGGAAGAGAGAGGCAAAGAGATAGAGACAAATAAACAAAGATAAGCATAGATATACAAATAGCAATTGAGAGAGGGAGTGCAACGCCCTCCCAAGGAACCTGAGAGGACAACATGCAATTACTATAAACATGACAAGAAAATAATTAAAACTTTAACTATACATTTAACATTAATATTACATCATGATAAAATATATTAGAACTTTACAATATCAACACCATATCCTCTTAGGTTCCTCGATATCCCTACTTAGCAAACACATAAATAAATAAATAAAACATAAAATAGAAACATTAGATTAATTAAGCTACATCCATTTATCAAACCCATAAATCCATATGAGAGTAATTTATTACATAATGATGATAATCAAGTACATAATAAGTCCATTCAAATTCTAACTATTACATCTCAATCGATACATATGTATAACATGTTTACAATTGCTTACAAGAGTATATATTTACAATGCCAAAATCCGTTTTACATCATATGAAATAAACTACAACAATGATCATCTATCAAGAAATTGGTATGAAGGTACAATGAAGATGTAAGAATGTTGCAAAGTCTATCCAAAAAGTCACAAACCAAGAAATGACCCTCAATGGAAAAATATTTACCACCCGACCTCGCGGAATCTTCAGGCCCACTCCTTTGAGCTAGGAAATAGACATCAGACCCACACACAACACACACATACATAACAAAGATATCCACATGACACAAATGACCAACCATAAAGAAGCCCAAGAAATACAAAGAATAACATGGAAATACACATGGGCTACCACACTATACCAGAGACTAACCATAAGACTGACATGAGAGAATTCTAAGATACATTTTGGAGAGTGTCATCACATAGCTCCTACTCCTGAGTTACCTTGGAATTCTTTTTGGACCCTGGCCCCCAGGTGAAACTCATGATCCCGAAATGATGGATTGAGTATAAAAAAACTTTATCTCTCCTCATTTTTAATATCATAACCATACTCAAGCATTCACTATCAAGATTTTCAAGAAATCAAGAGGAATTGAGCAATTGGATTCATGATTTGAAGACAAGGATCCAAGATCAAGTTTCTTCAAGTCTCCAATTCTAAAGATCACTCAAGTCAAGGAGAATCTTCTCCAATTGAAGAAAGTTTCTCTCCCATGATAGCCAAGTAGAGGAATTCTCAATCAAGCAAGAAGATCCTTCCTTCCATTCACATTATCCCTCCTTCATTGCAAGTGATTATCAAACATATCTACATTCAAGATCTAAGAGTGACATTCATAGATTTATGCATTTGTGAGGGCATCCTTGATTCTACATCAGATTCCAAGATCGAATCCTTCATTTCAAGTACATTTAAGCATCTTCATGGGTATGAAAGATTCCTACATCTGTCAATGAGGGTTTATGAAAGATGTTCATCTAATATTTACCTTTTTTTACATACTTATGCAATTTAATTCTATCTTCAAGGTTGATTCCTAAATAAGGGTTTGACCAAGGCAAACCCCTTTAGACAACCTTTTCTCCATTTTTCTATGTGTGGGAACATGTTACAAAACTTTCAGATAAAATACGGGAAGATCAGATACAATCAGAGGACCCTAGAAACCATGTACAAAATGCTATTAGCGTCTTGTACCTAGCTATAGATAAATTTCACATCTTGTCCCCTTCATTTTCAACTTAAATTTTACTGACAGGTCAAATCTGTACTTTGGTTTTTGTTTCTATACATTTATGCTCTCTATCAATCCATATTAGTCTGTTATTTCCAAATTTTCAGCAACTTTTCTAATTCATATTCTACATTACATCATTTCATCATTTTTATTTTCATCATTACATATTTTAGAGAAGGTTCACTATCCCACTTAGTGTTTGAGTCTCCTCTTGAGCCTAGTGGGGCATCTTCCTTCTAAAATGTGCAATTCATGAAAAAGAGAAGTAATTTACCTATTTCCATTATTTTCCTTTCCACCCTATACATCTTTGGTGAACCCAACTCATAAAATTGCATTAGATCATACCTTCTCTACATTGTATACATTTAGATAGTTAGATCCTTCTCTTTGCATATCTAGATCTACCTTGTGTGCTTTACATTATAGATCTTTACATTTGATAGTTAGATGTGCTTTCCATAATTTTTTTTTTGGCTATTTTCTTTAGTTGAATAGCATATCTCTTTCAAATTTTACATTTACATTAGATATATCTTTATTTCATTCTCGTGTGCATGAATGTTATTGCCTTGAGTCCTACCTATGGCACTCCAACTAGGAGAATTCATAGACTTATGGGTCCCTTTGATCCCGAGTCCTCTATTTTTCCTAAGAATATTGATGAGACCAACATGCCTACTAATGACATTAATCATATTATTAAGAACAAATCTTCCCAATATTCTCACGATGAAGATGATGCCTTAAGAGTCCCTCTTTTCCAAGTTCAAAAACTTTCCCATGACTTTGAAAAATTTGAGCAATGGTTAGGAAAAGAAAACTCTAATGTTGAGGTCATATCCGTTGTAGAAGGCTTGAGGAATATAATTCACAATGATGAACATAGTGTTAATATCTTGTGTAGTATCTCTCATCTCATTTATAACAATGTCGAGCCTATTAGAAATTGTGCCCAAGACCTAGGTTTCATTCCACATACTACTAGTGTTGAAACCTCCATGTCTATTTCTACCTCCATTCCTAGTGTGTCCACTTATGCTCCACCCATCGTAACCACTTCCATTCAAAAACTCAACCCTACACATGTTAGACTTCCTAATCCTATTGTTTCCTTAATTCCTTCAAGTGTTCCATGTGTTTCCTTACTTTCATCAATGTCCACTTACAAGAGGGTTTAGTTTTCATACTCCACCATTCTTTCCATTTCTCATAATGGTCCAAAAATTTTACACATATCTCCTACCATGACACAAGGGCAAGGAAGGTGAAGGTAGAATCAGGGTTAATTGAGACTGCTTAAACCCACAAACATGCCCTACAAAGAGTTACACATGGAAGCAATATAAATACCATATGAAATCAGTGAAAACACAATGGATATGAGACAAGCAACTAGTGCAATTATATTAATCCTTTCAACATGCCCGACTGTGAGGCCTTCCGGGTTTTGGCCTTATACAATGAGAATTATAAATTCAGAATCATAGCTCGCATTTTATCTTCTCAACTACTTCTACTACTATCCACCAATGATGACTAAACAACCTAAGCTCCAAATATACAACCAACAAAGCCACAAGTCGGCCAGTCATGCATTTAATTACAATATAGGTCCACTTAGGAAGAGAAACCAAAACTAAAGCAAGAAATAACAAAATACGATGCAAAGTAGGATTTAGGTCCACACATGATCCAAGAACAGATCCCCAATCGTGCAAGATCCAATTTCCCCGCACGGAACTGTTACAAGTAGTGGTTGCCGTTGCACCAAAAGATCGACCTGTTAATGCCCGATACAACCACTAGACTTATATAAGACTCAGGAGGCGGTTAAGCCATGTCACGAATCTTGAGGGGAGCACTGACCATTTTTCCAACAATCTCCCCCTCAGCGTTACCCGAGGGGATTTGAACCTGTGACCAAGCTCTAATACCACTTGTTACAAGTAGTGGTTGTCGTTGCACCAAAAGATTGACTTGTTAATGCCCGATACAACCACTAGACTTATATAAGACACAGGAGGCGGTTAAGCCATGTCATGAATCCCAAGGGGAGTGCTGACCATTTTTCCAACAGGAACCACGCAAGCTGAAATACCACACATTTGATGAGCGAAACTGGCAG
This sequence comes from Chamaecyparis obtusa, assembly GCA_027943335.1. Lineage (NCBI taxonomy): Eukaryota > Viridiplantae > Streptophyta > Pinopsida > Cupressales > Cupressaceae > Chamaecyparis > Chamaecyparis obtusa. The sequence goes on along the minus strand of BSBK01004996.1, from coordinate 130,013 downwards.
AAAATCGATGCTCGAGGAACATTGCAATAACTTCTAGGTCCAAATGAATTAGGACGTGCGATCTTAGGAAAATGCTCACAATTAGGTCCACACCACTGCATTAACTTTGCAAGGAAAGAAAACAACATCAACATTGGCGCTAAAACAAACATCAGATTGGTACAAAAAACATAAAATGTTTTTGGTGATGCAAGATTGCTCAAGACCCAAGATGCTCCTACATCAAACACTTGGGGTAACAAAAGAAGTTATGCCCACATCAGGCACTGCTCAAACTCTGACCTGAATCATAAAGATCCAACTTAGCTTGTGTAATCTATGAACTGTCTTCAACTGGCTTGTCCTTCCATTGAACTAGGTATTCCATGTAATCTTTTCCTCTTGTACTCTTGCTTACTCTACTATTCAAGATCTTCTCAATATTGTCTCTGTCCTTCTTAGGATAATTCAGATCATCTTCAGTCTCATCATTCGATTCAAAGTACTCAAAGATATCAAAAATATTGAATATAGGTGATATATCCACGTCCTCTGGTAATTTCACTTCATAAGCATTTCCACTATCAAACTCTTCAGAATCTTACAAGGTCCAAACTTCTTCATTTTCAGCTTGTTGTAGGTACCAAATGGAAATCTATTCTTCTTCAAATGAATCATAACCTCATCTCCAACTTCAAAAGATTTATGTCTCATTATCTTATCTGCTCTCTGTTTATATTTCAAATTATTGTCCTCCAAATTCTTTTTAACTTCATCATGAAAAGTTCTCATGTATACTGCAAAATCCTCAGCTTTAGCACTTCTTCTGGTCTCAGTAGGTAAATCTCTCAACTCTATGGTTCCCTTAGGATGAAATCCAATAACAATCTCAAATGGTGTCCTCTTAGTACTTCTATTCACATAATTATTATATGCAAACTCTACTTGTGCCAAAACTAAATCCCAATTAGCAGGTTTATCTCCAACTAAACATCTCAACAAGTTTCCCAAACTTCGGTTCACAACTTCAATCTGTCCATCTTTCTGAGGGTGAAATGTAGAACTAAACTTCAATTCAATATTCATCTTCTTCCAAAGTGTTCTCCAAAAATAGCCAATAAACTTAGTATCTCTGTTTGAAACAATAGATTTAGGGAACCCATGCAATCTTACTACTTCCTTGAAAAATAATTCAGCTACATGCAATGCATCAGCTGTCTTCTTACAAGGTATGAAATGAACCATCTTAGAAAATTTGTCAACCACTACCAAAATAGAATCATTACCTCTCTGAGTTCTAGGCAATCCAAGAACAAAGTCCATACTCACATCTTCCCAAGGTCTATCAAGTACATGCAAAGGTGTATACAATCCCACATTTTGACTGGTTCCTTTTACTACTTGACAAACTCCGCAACCTCTAACCATTCTTTGTACATCTCTATAAATCTGCGGCCAAAAGTATCTTTCTGAAATCAATTTCACAGTCTTATCAATTCCAAAATATCTAGCAAGTCCACCACTATGTTTATCTTTTATTATGTTCTCTCTCTTAGATCCTCTAGGTATGCACAACTGAACTCCTTTAAACAACATGTCTTCTTGAATGAAATAATCAGTCCACTTATCACTCACTGTTTGTTCTTTACAAGATTTCCAACATTCTACAAAATCAATGTCAGCCTCATACAAACACTTCAAACCATCAAAACCAAGTACCTCAACTCTCATTTCTGTTAGCAAACTTCTTCTTTGGATCAAGACATCAACAACCTTATTTAACTATCCAATTTTATGCTTCAATGAAAAGGAAAAATTCTGCAAGAACTCAACCCACTTCATATGTTTCTGATTCAATTTATTCTTACTTCCCAAATATTGCAAAGCTTTATGGTCAGTATACAACATAAAATTTTTAGGCATCAAATAATATCTCCATTTCTTCAAATCTTGAACAATAGCATAGAATTCTTGGTCATAAACTAAATATTTTCTCTTAGCATCATTCAACTTTTCACTAAAGAAAGCTACGGTTCTTCCTTCTTGACTCAAAATAGATCCAATTGCACTATCACTAGCATCACATTCAACTTGAAAAACTTTACTAAAATTAGGCAAAGCAAGTGTAGGTAACTCTACAATTCTTTGTTTCAATGTTTCAAAACACTTATGTGCTCCATGTGTCCTTTTGAAATCCCTTTTATCTCCTCTCATAGTTTCAGTCATAGCATTACAAACAGAATTGAAATTTCTGATAAACTTCCTATAAAAACTTGCCAATCCATGAAATGATCTTACCTCTCCAACATTCTCTGGTGTAGGCTAATCAAGTATAGCTCTTACTTTATCAGGGTCCATCTTCAATCCATCATCTTAAATTACAAAACCAAGGTACACAATCTCTTCTTTTATAAATGAACATTTCTTCAAATTAATCAGCAATTTTTCTTCCTTCAATCTCTGCAATACTTTTTTGATATGCTCAAGATGTTCTTCCTTAGTCTTACTGAATATCAAAATGTCATCAAGATATACAATCACAAACTTACCCAAGAATCTTTTCAGAACTTCATTCATCAGCCTCATGAAAGTACTAGGTTCGTTAGTCAGACCAAAAGGCATAACCAACCATTCATACAAACCTTCATTAGTCTTAAAAGCAGTTTTCCATTCATCCCCTTCTCTAATTCTAATATGATGATATCCACTTTTCAAATCAATCTTTGTGAAATACTTTTCTCCACTCAAACTATCCATTATGTCATCCATCCTAGGCAAAGGGAATCTGTACTTTACTATTATCTTGTTTATAGATCTAGAATCAGTGCACATTCTCCATTCTCCATTCTTTTTCGGTGCTAACATAGGTACTACACAAGGACTCAAACTTTCCCTAATCAAACTTCTTTCAATAAATTCTTGCACTTGTTTATTCAACTCAGTCTTTTCATCAGGTGTCAACCTATGTGGTGCTTTATTAGGCAAACTAGCTCTTGGTATCAAATCCATACAATGACTTATACTTCTCATAGGCCGTAAACCATCAAGTAAATTATCAAAAATGATGTCATGAAATTCAATCAACAAAGGCTTAACCTTAGGTGCATGTTCTAACTCATCTTGTTTCTTAATTTTCCTTGGAATTAAAGCAAAAAATCATTTTGTTCTTTCATTTCTCTTGCAAACTTTTTACCATCAACCAATCATACTCTAACTATAGTACAATGACCTTCGTCAAACTTTTCAACCAAAGGCAATAATACTTGTTTCTTTTCATCCATCCAAATAGTATATTGATTCAATCTACCATCATGCAAAGCTTTCCTATCATACTACCAAGGTCTACCCAAAAGAATATGACAACAATCCATAGGCATAATATCACACAAGACTTCATCATGATAATTCAATCTTTGCAACTGCAATTTGTTAACCAACTCTTTGGATGCCAAATTATCAAAAATTACACTATCAATGATTACCTTGCAACATTTGTTAGTGATTTTACATTTGGTTCTGAACAAACTTTTCCTCATAATAGGTTCCTCATTAGCTTCTTCATTCCACGAGATCCTTCTTAACATCAAGTTCTCACCATGTTTAGGTTCATTAGATAATTCCTCAACATCTTCACAAGCCAAATTATTTCTGCCATTACTTCCAATCTTCTTTCCAGAGTTAGTACATTCAAAAGCTCTATGTCCTTCTTCACCACATTTGTAACAAGTACTTTTAAACCAAGAGTTCTCTTCTCTTTTCCCATTATTGCTATTCCTAGAGTAACCAGTATAGCTACCTCTAGAGTAATTACCTCTTCTACCAACAGGTTCATCTTTCCATCATTTATCTTGTACTACATTGTCAGATCTGCTACTTTCTCCATAAGATCTGCCTCTACTTCTCTGGAATCTACCACCTCTTCCTCTTTGTCCTTGTTCATGTCTCTTTGTCAATCTCTCTTTAACCTTCAAAGAAAATTGGTATGCTTCTTCCACACTATCTATTTTCACATAACTGATCTCATCTTGAATAGATGTCCTCAAACCATTCAGATATCTAGCCACTTTCTCAATTTCATCATCCACATGTCTAGATCTGATATCCAATTTGTAAAATTCCTCAGTATATTCTTTCACAATCATGTCCTTTTGTCTCATATTTTGCATTTTTTTTCATCAAACTAACTTGGTAGTTAGCTGGAAGAAACTTCTTCTTCATCTTTCCAAGCATCTTCATCCATGTCTTGATCTTTTCTTTTCCTCTTTTCTGTCTCTCAGTTTGTAAATGATCCTACCAAAGAGATGCATGCCCTTTCAACTTTTTAACTGCTATCTTAACCTTCTTATTATCAGGAGTACCTTCATACTCAAAGTATTTATCCATCTCAGAGATCCAATCCAAAAGTGCATTGGTCTCAAGTCTTCCATCATAGCAAGCAACTTCAACTGTAGGTCTGGAGTTAGCCTTAGACAGAACTCTCAAGAGTCTTTCCTCATCCTGTTCAACTTCAGGTTCATGATTAGGTGTTGCTTCTTCTTCATCACTAACATCTTCAAGATGTGTGCCTCTTCTCTAGGCTATCTCTATAGCTTCAAGCCTAGTTGCAATCTGCCTCAACATATCCATGATAGCATTATCATTTCCTCTACCTCGAACCATCTTGACAATCAAGTTCCAGCAAGATCGTAACCTTCTGCAAGTTATAGGTCAGATTTCAGATCTGCCACCCTACAACCAATCCAATAAGGTTCTCCACGATCCAATCCACAAGAAAGAACTTCACTATGATACCACTTGACGCAAGGGAAAGGAAGGTGAAAGAAAAATTAGGATTAATTGAGACTGCTTAAACCCACAAACATGCCCTACGAAGAGTTACACACGAAAGCAATATAAAAACCATATGAAATCAATGAAAACACAATGGATATGAGACAAGAAACTGGTCACAATACTGGTGCAATTATATTAATCCTTTCAACATGCCTGGTTATGAGGCCTTCCAAGTTTCGGCCTTATACAATGAGAATTATGAATTATGAATCACAACTCGCATTTTATCTTATCAACTACTTCTACTACTACTCACCAATGATAATTAAACAATCTAAGCTCCAAATATATAGCTAGAAAAGCTACAAGTCGGCTAGTCAGGCATTTAATTACAATATAGGTCAACTTAGGAAGAGAAACCAAAACTAAAGAAAAAAATAACAAAACACGATGTGAAGTAGGATTTAGGTCCACACATGATCCAAGAACAGATCCCCAACCGCACAAGATCCAATTTCCCCGCATGGAACCACGCAAGCTGAAATACCACACATTTCATGAGTGAAACTGGTGATAACTTCCAGGTCCAAATGAATTAGGACGTGCGATCTTAGGAAAATGCTCACAATTAGGTCCACATCACTGCATTAACTTCACAAGGTAAGAAAACAATAACAACATCGACGCTAAAAGAAATATCAGACTGGTACAGGAAAACATGAAATATTTTTGGTGATGCAAGATTACTCAAGACCCAAGATGCTCCTACATCATACCTTTCTTTTTACCGATTCTACTATTAGTAGCTTGGCTCAGATTGTGTCTTCCTTGCAACAATAAATTGCTTCCATGACCCAATCCAATTCCAACATTCCTACTTATGACATTGCTAGTCCTTTGTCCTTGGATATCATCCATGCTATTATTCCTCAATACATGGAAATTCCTCACCTAGAGACTTATAATGGTAAAGGTGATCCATTGTCCCATGTCAAAACCTTTCAAATATTGTGTAGTGATTTCACTCATGACCATAGGTTCATGCCTAAAATTTTTGCTAGAACCTTTCAAGATAAAAACTTGCAATGATATTTTTCTTTGCCTCCTTATTCTATTGACTTCTTTCAAAATATTTCTAATGTTTTCATCCAACAATATCAAAACAATATTGGTCGTAAGATTTCTTTAACTGATTTAATGCATTGTAAACAAGGTGTTAAAGAAAAAGTGACTGATTTTATTGGTATATTTAAGCACTTGCATGCTCAAATTTATTATCATGTGCTTGATATTGATGTGCAACATATTTTCATTTCTAATTTACAAAAATACATTAGAGATAAGATTTTTCTTTTTGAATTTTCTTCTTTCACTTAATTGTGTGTATTGCTTCATAATTATTAGCTACAAGCGAGTCAGTTTAAGAGCACCACTCCAATGGCTCCATTTGATAAAAGTGATGTCGTATTCCAATCCTATAACAAGTTTCAGAAACCCAAGAAGTTCATTGAAATAAAAAATTCATCCAACAATGTTGATGAGAAAGTGGTAGTAGCATCCAAATGTGTGGCTCCTTTTTCATCTATTTTTAGACCTTCTCGTAATTTTACTCATCTTTTTGAATCTCTGCATAATGTGATGTTAAGGTTGATTAATGCTAAAGTTTTAACTCTTCCTCCTATTAAATGGATTGACATATTCAAACCTAGCCAAAATATTTTGATCAAAAAGTTTTTTGTCAATACCATTGTCAACTTGGTCATGATACTGCAAAGTGTTTCCATTTGAAATTTTTTATTCAATATTGTTGGAATTAAAGAACACTGAGAGGGGGGTGGATTAGTGCTATGCAATTTTTAACCTTAGTGATCTAATTATTAAACCATAAACCACATAAAATAATAAATAAAGTGTAGAAACATAAAATAAACATCCACAACATCATAACACCATAATTTTTTTTGTGTGGAAACTTGGTTAAGGGAAAAACCATGGTGGGGATGAAACTCACAAGATTTACTCTATAGAAGTAAATAACCCTATTAAAGGTTGGAGTACAAAAGGGGAATGCACGTGCATTTAAACATACTAACTACCTAGAGATCACTTCTCAATTACAATAAGGGCTACAACCCTAGAAGGAACACTGCCTTACAAAAGATTGACAACAATCTATAATAGGTTGAACTAGATCGCAACATCTACACATGCCAAAATAGTGCCAATTAAGTGCAATAAACTAAATCAATACATTTCATACGATCCTTCTTCTCTACTATGATTTAAACCTCTGGTTACATATCCTTTGCACACATAGCATTTATATATTACACCAAAATAGCCAAATGTACCAATTATATATCTGCTTCAACAATTAAATCAACAACTGGGTCGACCTCAAGAACATATTACAAAAATATAAAACATGTAGATAGTCGGCTAAATCCATATGAAAATTATAACATGAACCTTGAACAATCACATATAACCATTCTCATAAGTTGGCTCAATGTCCTTGAACTCATAAACCAATCAACAAATCGACCAAATAGGATCACATAACAATATACCAACCACTATCTTTGTTCTTCACCGTAAACCATTAAACTACCAAACAGATCTTCATAACTTGATCAAAGGAAAAAATTAAGAGTTTCAAAGCTGGAATAAGGTGGATTATACCTCTGTTAAGCTCCTCCTAGGACCACACATTTAAAATAAAAACTAGATGTTTGTATCGAACCATTTCTTGAAACTTGTACACTATTTTGCTTCATCCATACTTAGCTAGTTTAGCTTCCAATCCATTGATATGATCAAGATATGATAAGAGATCATCTAGAATGTGTATAGTTTCCATAAATGAAAAATGTTTAAATCATCAAGAGTAGTGTATATTGCCAACAATCTCCCCCTTTGACATTGATGACAACACTTAGTGAAAAATGAATAAGTTTCAACAAAGAAAATGCCAAAACACTAACTTCTCTGAGAATCCAAATCTCACATACTCCTCGTAAGATGAATATTAATTTTTCAAGCATATCTCTCCCCCTTTGACATCAAATCGTATACAGAATATGTTGGAAAGTTAAGGTACTGAGAGGGGGGGTGAATCAGTGCCTTATAAAACTTTAACCCTCACTAATTGTTTTACCTTTTGAATCTTAAATCTTTCTTTTTATGTATAAACTTAGCAACTTATTACTGAATGAAAGCATAATAAAGTAGATTCTTTCAACCATAAACACATAACACACATTAAGACATGATTTTGTTCACGTAAAAACCCTTGGTTAGAGGGGAAAACTACGGTGGGGATGACACCCAAAATCCTTGACTACTATAGCATAAAGGTTGCTCAGTTAGAGCATACAAAAGTATCACTTCTAGTGATTTACCCATTATGAGTAATACAAAAAGACTTGCTAAATTCTACCTAGTAAAAATATTTTGCAATACTCATTAAGTGTTCACTCTATTAAGAGATTTACAATGTAAAAAGGCTCGTTAAGGCCTACCCAATATGTGGGATTTGAGAATACAAAAATAACAATGTATTCCTGTAATAATTGATCTATAATAATGCATCTAAATGTATGCTAGTTCAGATCCTTTGTGCTCTCTATAGTATCATGACCTTTCTCTGACTGATTTCACCAAAATCATCCACTTCCTCTTCTTTCTAGCCTTATCTACTTTATCTCTTCTTTTTTTTCTTTGCTTCACACTCTTCTCTCTCTGTATATCTTTTCTCGATGCATCCTCATGTATTAATCTTTTAGCTTCCTAATTACTTGACCTAATTAGGGTTTGAATCCTTCTAGAAAGCTCGAACAAATAGATCAACAATCCATATTCATTATCTCTTTCCAAGAAACATTTACTTCATTTTCAGTGGTTCAATTTGTGCCTTGGGATCATTTACAATCATGTTTCATTCCCAATAAATCTTACCTAACATTTACCTCGATCTTCATAAACCATTTTCTTTCTTTCATAAATCATGTATCTCTCGGTAGTCTTTCCTAATCTGCTCGGTTATCATGTTGTTCCAACTCGGTAATTCCTGCTTGTTAATAATCTTCCTCAGTTAATATACTTACTCGGTACTCTTCCTTCTTGGTAACCATTATTCTTGGTTAATTTTATTTGTTCGATGTCCATTCTACTTGATATACACTGTGTTAGGTAAATGCTTTTCTATGTGCTCAGTAATTATTCTTCCTTGTCTTTACTGACTGATTTTCTCTTCATTGACCTGACTCTTCACTCTTACCGACCTAATATTTTCTTCACTGATGACAACACTTAATGAATTTAGGAGTAACATTCTTCCCCTTTGGCATTAGTGACAAAAATTTCATAACTTATTCAAAACTCAATATCTCCAATATGTGATAACTCAGTGATAACTTCCCCTCAACATATACTTCTCCTTTCTCCCTTATTTCTCCCATATATATACATAGTTGTTAATAATTAACAATACCATCTTCACTATCTTACTATCCCATGTATGTGCAATATATTATCCCCCTTTTTTGACAATAATGCCAAAAACAAAAATGTATAGTACAATGAATACTCACAGTTTATCAAACAATCCTTTATAAGAAGACTTAGCACTATCATTGGTATTCTTCCATGTTTCCTTTAGTGCCTCAAGTGTTGAAAGTTGTGCTTGGAGTTGTGATGAAAGATCTTCCATATGATTCAATATTGACAATTAGGTGTAGAAATGAGTTCCTTGGATTTCTTTACATTTACCTGAATTATCTCCAAATGAGGAATGATTTGTGCTTGAAGTTCAAGTATTTCTACTCTAATCTTCTCCTCTTCCTTCCTTTAATCTAGTTGTACAACCATAAAATGCTTAATATTTGAGTAATGAACTTGGAATGTCCAAGGTTCATCAATCAATGTTTCTGCAATGCTCTTTAGCTCTTCATCTATCTTTTTCAGCTTATCTAGGATATGTTGTGTAAAATAAGAAACATTGCACAACTGCTGGAATAACTTGATTATTACCTTTATGGTGTCCTCCAACTCAATAGAAATGATAGAAAGTGCAACTTTTTGTTCAACAATCTTTTGCATAAGTTTTTCTAGTAACTTTTGTTCATCCTTTTGCTTGGTTATTTTCAACATTCTTTCTTTAGCATCAACACCTGATTCATTGACTTGATTCATAAGTTAGACTAATTGATCAATAATAGGTGCATTCTCATTGAGTTGAGTCTCAAGTACAATTTTTAATAAGATGTCTTTCACATCTGATAATACTTGTTTTTATTTCATTTCTTGTTTTAGTTTATCCTGTGTTTCTTTTCTCTTCAACAATTCACCATATTTCATCATTTCATTAGGATTCATTTTGGTTGGATCATAAATTGGGATCAATATCTCTTCATCTAATTATATCTTGTCCTTTCTACTTTTCTTATTATTATTATGGGAACTAAGTACACTTCCACTAGGTGAAATATTTGGTGGCAATGGAGCCTTGGTATGTTGCTTAGTGGGTTCTTTCTCCTTTTCTTTATCTCCTTCCTTTTCAATACATTTTTCTTCTCCTTTCTCCTATGCATCTAATTTCATGCCTATAGCAGAAGTATATGTTGTCTCTACAGTAGTAGTTTCTTTATCTTTCTTAGTGGTTATGGGTTCATCACCCTTATCTGTTTCCTCAGTAGCTTTAGGAACATTAGTATCGATTGTAGAATTTGTGTCAAGTGTTACCTCAGTAGGTGTTATAACACTAGGTGTAGGAGATGGATATGCATGCACTTGTTGCAAGATAGTTGTATCATTCATAAGTTGTGCTACAACGGGCTCAGTAAATGATGTATCTTTAGGGGGTTCCTCGGTAGCATCCATGACATCTTTATCCTTATTTCCAGTTTCATCTGGATCATGTTCAATGATGTCTTCTATTATGACCTCTTCTTCTGCATCTTTAACCATGTGAGAAATATCATGAATTACTTGATTTAAAATGTCCTCAGGGTCTTCTACTAGATTCTCCACTTGTGAATCGGTTGACATCTTGGTATCAAGATATATATACCTTTTTAGGTTCATCCATTTGGAATATATTTTTCCATTATTTCTTTCTTTCTTCTTCCACCTCTTGTGTCATGTCCATCAAGATGCTCAATGATTATTTTTAATCATGAATCTCTTCTTGTAATTGATTAGGGCTTCATAAATTTCTTGCACTGATAATTTTGGGACTAATAAGACAAGTGATATCTCCCTTATTTTTCTTTCAAAGTCCAGTGCATATCTCCATCTTGCACTTATTCTATCATTAAACTCTTTAGTTATTTTCCCTGCAAGTTCCATAGGTACAATTCTAAATGTGTACATTGCATCAATAGTTGCTTCCTCAATTTTTAAATTGTCTTCATCATTCAACTTATGAAATTTTATTACGTGCATAGAAGAAAAAATGCCCATTTTCTCTTAGAGCTTCAACATGCTCATCAATTTTTTTGGGTACAAAATTATTAACAACTTTGAATTGATCTTCATTATCTGACTCGGTATTTTCACTATCATCATTCTTCATAATCTTTTTTTTCTTCAGTGTGTAGTTCCTTTTCTGATATGTCTTTGTTTTAGGTTGTTTCTCCTCAAGTATACCAGTTTTCCCTCTACCTCTTTTTGTGGGCAGTGTGGGGGTTGATGCAGCTTTAGTCCTTGACCTAGTAGCATCCAGACTAACATTTTCCTCTATTAGAGCCTTCCTACCCCTGTTAGGTTTAGATTTTTCTACCACTATTTCTTCTTCCTCAACTTCTTCTCCCTTGGTTTCTTCATCAACCAACTTATCCTTTTCTTCATCAAATTGTTCTTCTAATGTGTTTAACATTCTCTTTGATTTCTTTTGTATTTTGGGACCTAGGATTTCAAGCCTTATCCTCTTCTTAGCTTCTTCAAATATTCCAAATCATTTAGCTATCCTTTCTAATGGTTGTTTGAACAAAGTTTCAATGGAAAGTGTTGCTCATCAATATCAATCTCATAACCCATCAGTTTTAGCCATGATGTTCTCAATTCTACATATTTAATTAAACACGTGTCAGTATCAGCTAGGAAACAAATTGTATCTTTGTAGTTCTTGACTACCTGTGGGGGAATCCTATATCTTTGATGCATTTTGGCCTTAAATTTCTCAAAATATTCACTCATTACTTTATCAAATTCTCACCTAGACCATTGATATAATCACTAATATGATAAATAAAAGGTCTATCTATATTCCAGTTCACATTTCCAATTGTAGGAAATAAACTTTACCAGTAGAAGAAAATGCATACCAATAACGATCCATATTTTAGAGTATTGGTCTTGGTAACTTGGATAGTATGCATGTTATCTTCTAGTTGCTTCAGAAGTATCTCGACTAGGTAAAATTTGAATCCTTTCTTCACAATTTTATATGCTAAGTCAATAGATCCACATGGTACACTATTTGGTCTTCTAGATTGATAGATTCTGTAAGCAATAACACATGTAGAAAACTTAGTTTCTACATCATTGATTGTAGACACTCGGAGACCCCAATTGTCCCATGTCGCTTCGATATGCTTCTTTATTTTTGCCTTTGGTGCCGCTCTTACTGCTTTATCTTTCTCGATAATTGGATATCTAGTAACCATATGCATAACATCCTTGGTGATCTTGATTGTACCTTCAAGCCACATTGATTGCTTGTGCACTTATCTAAGAATAATACTTAATGCTTTCATCCTTAAAAACCTTTAGGAAATGGAGGGCATGAGTTAAACCCTTCATTTCCAAATGTTTTTTCTCATATTTTAGTTATCCATCCACACATAATGCCTTGTATGCATCTTGAATTTCGTTTTCACATATCTCTCCAATTTTCCAGTGAATATAAGATCTAATATCTCGAACTAGTAAAAACCTTAGAGGCAATGATGAAAGCGCTCTGGTCTCATCAGTCTTCATAGAAATTTTGGGATATAACTTGTAATTGGACTCTTCATAGTCTGTGCTCTTTATCAAAATAAGTTTTTCAACCTTGGGTGCCTTGGATTGTGTTGTACTAGATGCCATTTTGAGATTGATTGTCTAGGGCCTCATTGGGTAACAGTTAATGGCTCAGTCTCACTCAAATTTTTTCACTAGATTACTTAGATAGCTCAAACTACTAATAAATTCACTTGTTTCAGCTCAAAATCCAAATGCTCATTCAAATCAATCAAGTCACTCTTCAATGCTCTTCGAATTCAATGTATGAAATGAAATGTCTATCCTTCTATTTATAGTGAAAAGGGCATTTAGGTTTCAATAATGTGCAATAAATTCTCTTTCATTGACGTACTGACTAATAGTCATACCGACCATAAATCTTCACTCGGTTACTCAATAATTCTCTACCGACCATCCAATTTACTTGGTTATGCTTACCGACCATACTAACTTTAACAATTATAAGAGTTATCCTATTGCATCTCACTATATGCCGATTTGGATATTAATTCATGATTGTGAGGAACTGATGTATAATAAAACAACTCAAATATAGTTCCCATACCTACCTATATGGTTTAGTTTGTAGTTGTGAAGTCGCCCGATCCAGAGGATGAGGTGTCACTGACTAGTCCAGCTGATGTTCCACTATCTTCAATCTTTCTTTTCCATATTATGTTCATCTGATAGAGAATTTTATCAACATTTATTGTACCTTTTCCTTTAGATTCTTCATAATTGGGTGCATACTTTTGGTACCTACAGTCTTTTCTCAAGTGATCGACCTCGTGACAATGAGAACATGCCATGCCAAAAGTCCTCCAAGTACTAATATTTCCTCCCATGTGCAGTATTCTATAATTTTCTGCAATATGACCATATCTTCAACAAGATGTACAACTAATCTTTGTGTTTTAATCCTAGTTGATGGTATTTACTTTTCTATTCAATATCCAGTTATAATTTTTTTGTGATCTACACTCTTGTGATTTGTGTCCATACGTATTGCATGTGTAGCAGTAACCATCAAATTTATGTTTCCTTGAAGTCTTGTTAGATTTAGATCTACACTCAAATGCTTTATGACCATACTTGTTGTAGTTATAATAGTATCCATCAAATTTAGGAGTAGTGAATGACTTACCGACCTTACTCTTGCATATTTTTACTATGTGGCCTAGTTTTCCACAGTGATAGCATGTTGGCTTCTTATGTTTTGGAGTTGTATACACAGTTCTCTGCTCGGCTTGCTTAGAAGATTCTCCCTTCTCAGTTGTAGAGTCCTCGGTAAAGCCTAATCCACTGATATCTCTCAATCATCTTTGATATCTCTACTGTTCATCTAGTTTCCCTATACTTTCTTCAGATTTCTTCAGTCTTTCATTGGTTTATTTTTCATTTTTCATCTCATTCTTTAGATGTTCATTTTATGATCTCAATCCAACAATCTCTTCCACTTTCCTTGCAATCTCATGATTAACACTGAGTAACTGATCTGTCATATTATAGTGATTTTATGTCAACCTCTGTATTTCCACATCTTTCTCATCCAGTCTTGCACTCATTTTCCTTTTCTCATCTTCTATCATTCTTTTATCATCTTCAAATTTTCTCTTTTGTTATAGGACTTCACACATTCTTACCGATTGAGCTTCTTGTTCCCTCTTCAATGATTTCACCTTCTTGGTTAGGGTTTGTAATACCCCAAAATTGGTATCTTGCAACCCTAACCAATTTTGTTGCATTTAGTCTCATTCTCTCACCTTTCTGAATCATCGAAGTCCTATTATACTAGGCAATTCTATCTTTTTGATTGACTCTACTTGACTTAGTGTCAAATGTAGAAAACCCTAAATCTTCATTAATCACATGCTATATTTAATTCCTAAATATCGACTATAATTGGCTAAATAAACTCTATGATTGATTAATTTAATTACAAAGTCCTAACACATTAATTCAATTAAATCCACCCCTTTTAGCTAAAATACACATAAAAAGGAATTAAATAATATTTGGTTTTTAAATAAATATCTTCATTTCGATAATTGAATTTAATTATTCAAATAATTGAGAAATTTCATTTATGAGGTCATATTTTATTTATTTAAACAAATATTCTCTACAAAATCCTCTCTTCAGTTCAGAAAAGGAAACTTTGAGTTAACTGAAAATTCAAAAGTGCAACAAATTAGTTAACTGCTCCACTCACTCAAAAGGCAAACAATTGACTATATCTCTGCAAGAAACTTGCAATTCTGAACTGGACTCTCCTTCAATCTCCATTGTTCGTCTCATTCAATCTTGACCGTCGATTGAACCTGGGATTCTATAAAATAACTTTTGTTTCTCATTCAAGAGGATGCAACTTTTGAGTAACGAAGTGTTGTCGCATTATAATCTCAAGTTGTTTGCATTCAGAAGCTTTAGTTAATTTCATTTTACATGTTATTTTAATGTCATTTCTAGCTTAATATCATGCTTAGATTAATATCATGCTTATCATTTTAAATTAGTTTTCTTGCATTGTTCTTAGATTAATTTCATTTCCCACTATTCTAGATTAATTTCATTCTCATTCTAGAGTAATTGCATTTTACTTTCTAGCTTAAAATCCTCCATTCTAGTGCTAGTCTATGGTTGTTGGACTCTCGGTTCTGAGAGCTATTCATAACCCTACCTAGATAGGAGGCAAGAGGTCAAATCATCCAGGCATGCGATATGAATGACTTCATATTCATTCTCATATGTGACTGATGAGAAATGACTATGTTGAAGTGTATGGCTAAGTTAGAGGCCAATATTTAGCATATACATTTCTGGCGCCCACTGTGGGGTAGAAAATTGAATTTCTAGCCTCATGACTTTTCTTTTTCTGTCAAATTTAACATTCTGTCCGTATGTCCATACATCTCTGCTGTGAATTCTCGTGCGAAGTTCCGTGTTGTATCGCATGAATTTTTTCTTGTATTAGCATTTCCTTGCATGACAAAGACATTCTCTCATGCGAAGAAGTGCATTTTCTCACGCGAGCCTTGACACCAGAGACCTAAAATTTTGTAGTTTTGTACTTTTTATTTTCTGATTAATGACATTTCCCTGTTTGCTATATTTTCTTGATATTATTTTTTGATATAGCTTAATAGTGGGCTATAGGACGTATGTTGAAGGCTCCTAAAAACATGACTATGCACACTTACTGACAGTTTGATTGCAGGACGTTTGCCGAAGATTGCTTGTCAAAGCACTTCAAACCCACTCAAATATTTTTTCTTCCTTCTTTCTTTCTTCACATAGTCTAAATAGGGCCTTGATAGTAGAATAGGGTAATGGGATCTTCATTACATGGAAGTGATGACCATGGATGAATCCGAGACCTAGACGCTACTAGAAAGATAGATACCTGGGGGAGCAAGGAAAGGTAACAAATCAATTGACACATCCGCTAGTGAGGGGATTATGCTCGTCTCTCTTTGAGAGAATCAGAAACCCAAAAGCTCTTGGATTTGTTGACAGAGGAGTTAGCTCAGTGATGAACTTGTCTGGTGTGTTTGGGTAAGGTGTAGAGGTAGAGGATTATGCTCTTCTCTCTTTGAGAGAATCAAAAACTCTGACCTTTGAATTTGAACCAAGTCTGAGTCACATTTAGCAGGCCTGCCAGAAGTTGAACCTCTAGGAATGACCCAAGTGGGTACACACCTTTTTTCGGTGATTCAACCCCACTATAATAAAGTTTCTTTGTTCAGATAAAGACTCCAAAGCCATGTTAATTTCTTTCTCTTGATCCATGATGTCAAACATCTTGAGAAAGCTCTATTTGTGGAGGTGTACACTTTCAGGTGTCGGTGTGGCTGAGAGGCCCTAGCCTTGCTTGCAAGGGCATCAGAGATTAATGTGAATGTAAGCCTATTAAATAGTCTTTTAGTTATTTTCCTACCCGGTTCACCTTCGAAAGGGGACACAATCTTTTCCCAGGGAGGGAAGAATCTCTCCCGTAGATTCTCACCATAGGCATGCACCTAGACATTTGAAGGTGGTATATGACACTGTCCCCTACTTCAAGGGTAACCTTTGAACATATACTATTGAGTCCTTGGAAACACTAAAAACATGGGTGCCCTCTAGGGGTGACACGGCTATGTGAGGTGAACACATGCACATAAGCTGCGAGGCACAGATTTTGTCTTCTCTACCATTTTCTTTGTAGGAAAAAATGAGTGTTTATTTTGAGTCTTAAACTGTCCAACATGTTCACACTTGTCAAGACTCCCATGATTCTTCTGAGTTTCTTTGTCCTTAGTAGAACTATTTTCATCTATTGATTGTTTCACTACTACTTGCTACTCCAAACTTTGTGCTTGTTAACGATTGATTTCAAACATTCAAACTGAGATTTGTTGATACGAACCTGTCATAAATCAATCTTTAAACTGAGCATTCTATCAGAGAGTAGCCCACGTTGTGTCTCATAACTTGTTTCTACCTCAAAACATGATCCATAATGACTAATTCTATACTTTCTCGCCAGTCTAACTACAAAATGTAACATGAGATTCTGACTCTCTATGCACTTCTCTGCACGAGATTTCACATCTTCGCGCGACCTTCCTCTGAACTTCTGTCAGAAATCCTGTTGCATTTTTTGGTCTGATCCTGCACTTCCTCACACAAGTCTAGCATTTCTTCATGTGATTCTGGCATATCTTTGTGTGGGACTGCATTCCCTCAAGCGAAATTTTCCTACTATTTGTCAGAACAGCGAACTATTTTTTGTTTGTTGGTTGTCTTTTTGCCTGGTCTGGTTCCTGTTTAGGGTCTGCCAACATGTCTTCTTTCCTATACACAATCTGAAGCTAAATGTCTTAGGCTAAGAACTATGTGATGATCACTTGAACTCACCTTGTCTCTCTATTGTCTACTTGTTCTACTGTGTTATCATACCTTGCGACACGATAGTTATCTCTTAGCTATTCTATCCTTACTCTCGATGACTTGTGCTGAGTATATTTCAACTTTGTCACTCTTTGCACCTTTTAGAGACATAGTTCCAAGTGTAATCCTAGTTCTTTATGGCTTCACAATCATTGTCTATGACTATTGCAAATCAAAGTAGCAACGTATTCCCCTTACACATTACTAGACAAGGTAGAGGTAGACCTCGCAACCGAGGAAGAGGTTGTTCCCAACCGGTCACACAATCTGAGTGTTGTAGAGGATCTTCATGTTCATCCTCATCAGCTACATCTAGAGAGGGGTCATCTCGATCTCTCTCTCCTATCATTCGACCCTACGTTCAACGTTCATTCCTTGTGGACCTTAGTCGGGGCTGGAACCCATTGTTTCAAGAACATCCAAACTCTGAAGGGTCATCCCCTGAAGCTGACCCTCTTGATGCACCAAAGGTCTCCTTATCCATCACCTCTTGACATATTGCACACCCTCGCACCAAGTATGTTCACACTAGCACAATGGTTGATCAGAACCAAGAGGGTGAACACAACAGAGGTCATGATCAATCTCAAAATGATGGAGATAGATATCAGGCTCAAAGTATTTTTGACATTCTCGAGAATGATGATGATGAGATAAATCCACAAGACATAGAGGTTTCCCGAGGTAACAAAGGCCTCCTCAAGATGATGGAGATTCTAATGAAAGAAGAGAAGGGGCAATACTTTCTCAAAATGGCTAACCAAGGGGCTAAGTTACCTCCAAACTACAAAGTTGAGACTCTTGTGGTCAAAGAAGAGGAAACAAAGACTACTAAATTGCAAAAATTAGTTCAAGACATGCAAGACCAAATCGGTTAACTCATGAAGAACAAGGAAAAACCAACAAACCAGTTCACACTGGAGAGCATATGTCCATTCCCATTTGACAAGATTCTCTGCATGCCTCCTTTTCCCAAAGGAGTAGAACTTCCCAAATAAGAAAAATACTTGGGTACCTCTGATCCCCAAGATCACTTGAGAGAGTTTGGTGCTCTATCTATGGATTTTATACATGACCAAACTTACCACATGCGTCTCTTCCCACATAGCTTGGGTGGATCTACTATGGATTGGTTCTCTCAACTACCTACTGGCATCAAGTCTTTCAATAATATTTCCAATTTGTTCCTCTAGCACTATTCACAAAATATCTAGCATCTGGTTAATAACTGTGATCTTTGCAATCTAAAACAATGACATGGGGAACCTTTCTAGACATTTCTCCAAAGATGGAGACAACTCTTTACAAAATATTCTCACAAAATACTTGAGTCTGAAAAGCTCAACATCTTTTTAGACAATCTTCTTCCTGATTTTGGATATTAGGTATAGCTGCAAGGTCCTTTGACCTTTGATGACATGATCAAACAAGTTGTGAGAATAGAGACATTCATGGTCAAGAAAGGAGAACTGACCCTACACAAGGATAACAAATAGGGATCCTCCTCAAGCAAAGACAAAACTAAATTTGTCAACAAAAACTGGGATGTTGTGAATGATGGAGTGGTTGACAATGTGACTCTAAAGCCTCCGAAGGTTGTTTTCAACCTTACCTCCAGTATGCAGGCAACCAAAGCCACTAAAAAGGCTATGACAGACACTCAACCACCTTTGAAGTATTCCAGAAGCAAACCTTGGGCCCCTTGACCCAAAAATGAGTTCACTTCCCTAGGGGAACCTCTTGACGTGGTTTACAAGACTCTCTTGCAAAACCAAATACTCATGCCTATGGATAACTTGCATCCTTATGATCCGCAACCATGGCCTGCTTGGTGGAATGAATCCGCATACTGTGATTACCATCAAAACAAGGGTCATAAAACTTCTAGCTGTATTCAACTTCGACATAAGATCTAGGATCTTATCAATAATGGTGATGTTTTTATGGGGAACCATAACAAGAACTCAAATCACTAGGCATTCAAAGCCCCCTTTCCTCCTCATGAGAAGGGCGAGTCTTCCAAGATCAAGAATGCCAACACCAAAGTCAACTATGCGTACAGTGCCAATGATAATGTCATTAATATGGTTGAACCTGTCGATGTCAAATACTGTGATGTGATCACCATCAAGGGGAGTGAGGATGCTTCTCGGCCTGAGATTCCATTTTTCCTATGAGGCCCTCTGTCTCATTCTTCTGAACTAGAACAGTCTCAGGTTTGTGCGAACGTTGTTACCCGATCTCATGCAAAGATCATTCTCAAAGGCCCCAAGCCTTCTACATATGCACTGAAACAAATTGTAGATAACGCTGTTGTTGGCCTTGCCAACAAGAATTCAAAATTGGTCCCCACACCTAGCAATGCTAATTAAAGCATCTTAGACCAATTGAAACATACCAACACTCAGATCACTATCTTTGAGTTGTTGAAAATCTCGCTTGCTCATAGGTAGATTCTTGATAAAGCCCTCGCTGAGGCAAATGTCCCAAAATTTCTTGATAAAGACCTCACCCCATTATCTATGTTTCTCTGAGGAAGATGATCATTTGCTGAGCCATCCATACAATAACCCTCTACATATTGAAGTCATGATTGGCCAAAAATGCATCCGCCATGTCCTTATTGATAATGGCGTTGGCCTTAATATATGCTTTTCTAGCTTACTCACTCAGTTGGGATATGGTCAAGACTACATAGATGCTTGCAAAAAGATCACCATCAAGGCATATGATGAAGAAGAACACAAATCTAAAGAGCTAGTCATATTGCCAATCCGGGTTAGACCTATTGAGAGGGTGTCATCTGTCAGGCTCTGGACATTCCCTTGCATACAATATACTGTTGGGAAGACAATGGATCCATGAGATGTAGGTGGTTCCATCCACCTATCATCAGTCTATCAAGTTCCTATTCCATGGAGTAGAAGTAATAGTACCTACCAATATGAGATATTCTTGCAATATGCTCACACAGTCTGCTGACAGCTTTGTCCCAACCAACAGAGAATCTACTAAATTCTTCGATGCCAAACTTAAGGAAATGGAACAGACTCTAAAGTTCAGGGATACTGGTATGGGGGAGTATCAGATTGAACTTGTGTTGTCCTTGATAGCTCTACCTCTATCTCTGGGTTCCTATGGGAGACCCTCTGAGAGAAAGAAACCTTCTGCTATCTCTCCTCAAATAGTCTATAATGGTGCCTTTGTACAGCCCACAACGTCACTAGAGGACGAGGATGAAAACATGGCTATTGCAACCTAGATTCACAAAGGAGAGAACACATCTGAGCAAGTCACTCCCACTCATGAAATAGAACTTGAACGATATAGAATAGGCTTTGAACTCATGAAGTGCTATGGCTACAAAGGGAATGGCCCTGTAGGAGTGAATAACAACGGATTGCTAGAACCAATTGAAGCTATAGGTCGACGGACAAGAGACACTATTGGTTTAGGCTTTAAGAAGATCCCTTTTCATTTATGGATTAATAAATTTGTATCAAAACCAGAATGCCAGCCAGAACTTGAAGGCACTACTTCAGTTGAAGACTCAGAGGACAGCTCTGATGAGGATACCTTTCCTTATCCTATTTCTCTAGATCTTTCCACGCTCTTTGCAGAGCCGGATGATCCTATACCACATGTCAGTAAGGTAGAAACTGACAGTGATTCTGATGGCACCACCTCCATTACTCCATTGACATATGAGTGGTTGAGGAAAATGCAAATTGTTCATCCTAATTATCAATAGGAACTGTACATGCTGTCACCTTTCCAAGAGCGGTTCAAATAGGAAAAAAACCATCAATGCTACAAGAGATGAAAATGACTCAGATGGTATAGCAAGTATTGATGGAGTTCCTATATCAAGCATAACTGACTCGCATGAGTATGAGTTTGATTCTCCAGTGATGCAACTTTTGACAAGGATGTAGACATTGTACAGGCATTTGGAAATCTTCTCAAAGTAGGTGAATGGTCTAGTGTTAGGAAAAATGAGTTAGATTCCACTGATGTTAACATACCCTCTACTAAGGATGTGAGGATTCAAAGGAATTTGAACGCACCTCTGTATGAAATCGCTTTAGTTGTTGAATTTCATGTTTGCACTTTTGATGACTATACCATGAACGCACTTGAACCCATCACTTCTCTTTCACTCCACCATCCCAAGATAATAAGTTGGAACTCTTCCTCTCCATCCAATGAAGTCCTTCCATTCCAAAATGATTATGCTCTTTCTTTCTACCTTAACATTGTTGAACCAGTAACGTCCTCCACCAGTGAAGATAGTGTCAACATGACTAAGGCCGATATGAAGTATCTCAGTCATAAAATTAAAAGAAAAAATAATAGGCACTCTGATGGTGAAAACCACATTGTGGCAGTATCAAAGCTGAAAAAAGTAAAAATAAAAGACATATCCGAGGGTGAAACCCTCTCTCAGGCACCCGAGGATGGGATACTTGATACGCTTCCAAGTCATTTTCAAGAGAGATCTTTAGTGCTGATTGAGCCAACTCAACTTGTGAACTTCAGTATAGAGGTTGAACCTCAGATTATTCATTTGGCATAGTCATTATCTGCATCAGAGAAAGAAGAATTCATCACTTTCTTTCAGAGCAAGAAAATCAATTTTGCATGGACATACTTTGACATGCCTGGATTGGATCCTAATCTGATCATGCACCACTTGTCTATTGCACCAGGCATTAAGCATGTTAAACAAAAGCTCTGTAGGATGCATCCACATGTGGCACTCTTAGTCAAGGTTGAATTGGAAAAATTATCAAAGCTGGTTTCATCAGAGCAATTGACTATGCAGAGTGGATTTCCAACATCGTTCTAGTTTCTAAACATGACAAATCTATCTGAGTCTGCACAGATTTCTAAGAATTGAACAAAGCATGTTCGAAAGATGACTTTTTGTTACCCAACATTGACATGATTGTGGACATGACAACTAGTTATGAAATGTACTCACTGATGGACGGTTTATTTGGCTACAACCAAATAAAAATCGTGCCAGAAGACCAAGAGAAGACTGCTTTCACATGCGCTTGGGGAACTTTCCTTTGGACTGTCATGCCCTTCCGACTTAAAAATCCTAGAGTCGCATATCAAAGGGTTGTCACCACTATCTTTTATGACATGATGCACAAGATGATGGAAGACTATGTGGTTGATACATTAGCTAAGAGCATGCAACAGAAGGTGCATCTTGCAGATCTAGTTCCTATACTAGATTGAATGGAACAATTCAGTCTGAGGCTCAACCCAAAAAAGTGTGCATTTGGAGTTACATCTGGAAAACTACTAGGTTACATCATTTCTGCAAAAGGCATAGAAGTAGATCCGGAGAAGGTTCAAGCCATCATGGAAATGCCTCTGCCACACAACATCAGTTAGATGAGAGGGCTCCAAGGTTGATTACAGTCTATATGGTGCTTCATCACACAACCAGTCAACAAGTCACAACCCTTCACCAAAACTTTACACAAAGGTGTGACTTATGAATGGAACAAAGACTGTGACAAAGGGCTCACACAGATCAAACAATACCTTGCAAATCTACCAATATTGATGCCTCCTATTCATGGGAAGCCACTCACTCTCTACATCTCTACTACAGACATGTCACTAGGTGTCTTACTCGTTCAAGAAGATCAAAATAAAAAACAAAGAGATATTTACTACATTAGTAGGACTCTGGTCTCCTATGAAACAAACTACTCTATCATCGAGAAGGCTTTCTTAATAGTGGTGTTCACTTCACAGAAACTACGGAACTACATGCTTGCTCACACTATACATCTCATTGCTAAGATTGATCCATTAAAGTATTTACTCAATAAAGTTTTCCTCATAGGTAGATTGGCAAAATGGGTCATGATACTTAGTGAGTTCGACATTGAGTATGTAAAGAGAAAGGCCATCAAAGGATAGGCAATCGCCAAACATTGAGTTTCTAGATGAGTCCATAATGCTTCTCACTCATCAAACATGGGCTATGTTCTTCAATGGATCATTCACCCAACAGGGGTTAGGCATCAGGATACTATTCATCACGCCATAAAGGTACTCTTTACCCAAGGCATATAAGATATTGTTTCCTTATACAAACAAAATCACTTAGTACGAAGCCCTAATAAATGGCATGAAGATAGCCATTGAATGGTGGGTAGATGAACTCAAAGTCTTTAGAGACTCATAGTTGGTCATCAATCAGGTCAATATCATCTATCAGATAAAGGATGACAAATTGGTGCCTTACAAACGGATGGTCAATGACCTAAGAAATTACTTTGCACATGTCACCTTCCAATAGATTCCCAGGGTGGACAACAAAGTGGTTGATGCCATGGCTACTCTTGAGTATATGCTACAGATGCTAAAGAATGACTTCTGATATGAATTCCTGGTGGAAACATTACTCTACCCAGCCTATGACACCCCTGAATCTAGGATGGTTTGTTTAGTCATTGGACATGATTCATCCTGCTACCATCACATCTACTGCTACCTTCATGACTAGATTGTTTTGGATACTTACACCCAGAATGAGAAACATCAATTAATCTGTAGTGTTTCATGGTATGTCATCATAGCTAATGACATGTATAGGCGAGGTCTAGACGGTACCCTCCTTAGGTGTTTAGAACCTGATGAGTCTAAGCATGCGTTAGCTGAGGTGCATGAAGGCATATGTGGATCTCACTCGAGCGGCCTGACACTGGCTCATAAGCTTATTAGAGTTAGTTACTATTGGCCAGATATGGAGAAGGAAGCTACACAATATGCTAAGGCTTGTAAACAGTGTCAACTTCATGGGAATCTGATTCATGCTCCCGCTAAGGAGCTAATTCCATTCATCACTTTTTGGCCATTTTAGCAATGGGCCTCTAATTTGGTAGGTCATATTCATCCTTCTTCCTCGAATTGACATAAGTTCATCATCATTGTTATAGATTATTTCACTAAGTGGGTTGAGGCAGTCCTTCTGATCATAGCCAATGGAAAATATGTACCTATGTTTATACTGAATTACATCATCTGCAGATATGGTGTACCCTCCTCAATAATCACTAAAAACAGGGGGTAGTTCAAGAACAAGGATCTAAAAGAGCTATGCTCTAAGTTCAAAATCCCTCAACATTGGTCTTCCATCTATTATCCTTAGGGTAATGGATAGGTGAAAGCATCAGACAAGGTGATCCTCAAGATCCTGCATCACACAGTTCACAAATCCAAATGAGACTGGCATCTCCAGATTAATCTGTCTCTATGGGCTTATCACACAAGTATATAGACACCAATAGGGGTCACACCCTTTGCTTTGGTTTATAGAGTGGATGTTGTGCTACCAATTGAGGTTGAGATTCCTACTTTGCGAGTCTCTCTGAAAGGCCTCATCACTGATGATGACAACATAATATCTCAGTTAAAAGTGCTAGAACTATTGGATGAATGTCGACAAGTGGCATTCAATCACCTTCGAGCATATCAGAAGAGGATGTCCAAGAGCTACAACAAGAAAGTTAGACCAAGGGACTTCCAAGTGGGTGATCTTATCTAGAGAGAACCCCAAGAATCAACAACAATGGATCCAGAAGGGAAAATTTGAGCCGAATTGGCTTGGTCTGTATATTTTCACTGCAGTGTTTGGGTCTGGTGCCTATCAACTCTCCACCACATAAGGAGAGTAGCTGAAGGAGTCGATCAATGCTCTGAATCTGAAGCGATTCTACAGTTGAGACATCTTCAAAATACTCCATGTACATACTTAAACTTTGAAAAAGTCTTAAAAATTGGAAAAAGTCCTAAAAAGATCTATTATCCTGGTGAAAACCTAGTAAATAGGTGCCTTGATAATACAAAAAAAATTGAAAAAGAAAAAAATGTGCCATTGATGAAAACTTGGTAAATAGGTGTCATGGTAGAAAAAGCAATAAATTTCTACCAAGAAGGTGGAAACTTGGTAAATAGGTGCCTCTTATTTTGCAATGCTATACCTATCGCAACAGCGCTTGGCCCTGTATAGTTGCTTTCCTACTTTCCTACTTTAGTTAGCTCGCTCATGCACTCACTCTCAGTTACCTTTGAGATTATGCTTGACTCTACATGGATTGAAACTTGTCATATGTTAGGGGCAACCTTCCTGGTCTAGGGGGCACTGTCCTATTATTTTCAGAGACTCTCACGTATCAGTCACCAATGGTTCTCACTGCATCTGCCTACTGATGGCTAGCTATCACTAATTTCTCTCTTCTTGAGGATCTCTCGTGTATTAGTCACTAGTGGTTCTCACTGCATCTTCCTATTGATGCTTAGTTAGCACTACAATCTCTCCTTGCGACTCTCTCTCGTGTCAATCACCAGTGGTTCTCATTGCGTCTGTCTATTGTCATCATCCTGTTGAGACTTCTCACTTATGATGTATAATTCTGATTCAACATCAATCCGCTGAAACTGAAACTAAATTTGTAATTCTCTGAGATATGCTGATCTTTTCTTTTGTGTGCTTATCTTTTCTCTTTTTCATTCCTCCTCGAGCAACTCCAAGATGTTTATCTTGACTAAGAGATGCAAAGAATGGGGGCATGATATTTTCTTTTCTTTCTACTTGTTGGTTTAGTTCCAATGATCCAATGGATCCATATAAAATGGGAGTCCACTATGAGAGACTCTATCTCATATTAGATGGCCATGTGTACCTTGACTCCTTTTATATGGATACTTTGGTGAGGTTGGTTCTTCTCCTTGTCTATTTGAGAAACTTCTTTCTGCTACAAGTGAAATATCAACGCTCGTCCTACAAAGTGAACTTATGGGTCACTGCGAGCATCCTCAGTATACTTATCAATCACTTAGTAAAAGAAGAAAATCTCACGTGTCTTGTGCACTTTTACGCAAGAAACATTTTGGTCATCCTAGCAATTGTGTTTTGGTGCTTATGTTTACTTGCTAAATCAAAAGGAATAGGTGTTCTGGTCATTCTGGCTTCTTGTGCCTTAATGCTTACACCTCATTCTGACAAACCTAAGACTAATGTCATATTCATATTCTCATGATTGCCATATCAGTGAGGGTTGTATGATATCTTATAACCGTCCTAATAACAAAAGCTCTATGATGAAAACTATCTAATGGGTCCATCAACTAATTCCTAGGGATTGCATCTAGCTTAGGCTTATATTTTCATTCTATACTTGCATAGCGACAGTGTTCAATGCTCACTTCATTCTCCTAGATTTGTACGCTAAGGTTTCTCATCTCACATCCCGGCTTCATCCTAATTGCACAAGTGTTCGATCCTCGCTCTTGATCTTCAAGAGAATTCTTTTGGTTAGTACCTATCATATGTTGTGATATCTTGTATGAGATGTTAGTACCACATACATTACATTTTCATATCTCATCCACAAAGTGCATTATCATTAGCATACATCTAAATCTACATCTACATATTCATACAAATCCATCATAATCATAAATGAAAAGATACATTGCATTTATTCATCTACCATCTATCACTTCATTTTACATTGCATATATACATAACAGAAAACATGTGCATATTTATCTACATATCCATACATGTCATACATTTACTCATCTAATCACTTAGGATACATCTCATAAAGCATAAACATTAAAAGCATAGAATGACACATGTGATGATACCAAAAAAATCAAGCTCATATCTATATATCAGAGTGTCAGTATACAAAAATGGTGCTACTCGAGCACAGTCTATCAAAAGAATGATACAATACAAGGATGCATATGCATCAGATACATTGTGAAACACTATATCAAGGCTACTATCCTCTAGCTCTGGCCTTCCCCACCTGGAGGAGGTGGCATGTCTAGTCGAGGAGGTGCCTATGGAGGAGGCCCCTATGGAACATTCAGAGCACCTGCATACTCCAAAAATATTGGCACCCGCTCTGCCACTTTAGGAACCACACCGATGTACACTACATAATAGTACAATGCATGTGTATCCTCATACCAAGTCTCCATTTGAGCTCTCGCTATCTCCTCCCTTAGCTCTCTGACCTCCCAATCTCTATTTGCTAGTTAGACATCTCTGACAACAACCTATATATGGAGGTCTCCCAACTGCTTTTGTGTAACCTGCACCCTCTCTTGGCTCCTCTATAGTGCCTCATGTAGCTGTGAGATTGTGTCTCCTGGTGGGGGACCCTATGCAACCTGGTCCTACATATCCTCATTCCCACCCTCGACCTGTACCTCTATCTCAGGCTACTACATAGGTGGATCATTTGTCCTCTGCCTTGATGACCTCTCTTGAGATCCACTACTATCGGTACTAGGATCTATCCTCATCCATCAAGGGGGGATGGGTACTTGTGTAGACCTCTGTCGAGGTGACTTCTATTGAGCCTGTTGCTGCTGTGGTGGAGGTTGAGCCCCCTACTACTATGGTGGTGGCTGGGCTACTTGTTGTTGTAGTGGTGGCTAAGGTACCTGTTGATATATCACCTACACTGGTGCCCTCATACCAACTGGATTTGTATATCAAGGGAACGGATGAGTGACCAAGTGTTCTCAGTATGCTGGCATCATACCACCATCTGCCACCATAGCCATGTAATCCCAATGAGCTGGTGCCACCCACACATCAATCATAGAGTGCCCAGGATCCAATCTAGTTGACTAAAACTTCTTCACCTTGTCGGCGAAGTGGGCATATGAGCAATACTCCTGGGAGATGTCTTGCAGTCGCCTGAACTGTCACAATACTCATGTCAATGGGAAATGCTCAATCATAGAAATCAAGTGCCCGATCAATGCTCATGAACAAAACATGTATCCCAGCTCATGTCTTGCATCATCACATACCTTTGTACCTATCCATGGCCGCCATACTACTACGACCATATTGTCCAGTTGAGCCCTCCACTGCTCTGTCTTACCCAGTGTAGGTTGGGTCATCTATCTTCCATACCTATATATGTATGACTCTAGAGGCTGCCGTGTATCCTCAAAAACTAGCATGGATATAGGGAGATGCTTCCAGGCCCATAGCTATAAGACAAATACCCCTGTTGCCATGCTCCTAGCATCCCTGTACATGATCTTGTGCATCTCATGATACATCAAGGCCAACATACACTAACCCCACCCATAGCGAACCAGCTTCCATAACATCCTCTACAACATCCATCCCCAACCACACTCTAGTCCATGCTTCCCTCTATCTAGCATGAAGTAGCATCCCAAGAATGCTTCTAGTACAACTGCCAATTTGTGCCCTGGCCCATAGTCTCTGATCAGCTCCTCCCAAGGGATCACTCGACCCATGACCAACTAATCCTGGAAAATCTCTCTAAGTGTTGCAATCCTTGCTCTCGGTTGCACATCGTACTCAACATGTGGCCCGTGGAATGGTACAATGAGGATCCTATAGATATCCTCGGGCGTCACTGTCATATCACCCTGTGGTAAATGAAAGGTGTTTGTCTCCAAATGGAAACACTCGACAAGTGCACCCAGTAGCCTGTGATTTACCCAAATATCAAGTACATCACAAAGATATGATAATCCTAGCGCATCTATGTGTGCTATCTTAGCATCATCTAACTATCTCACTACCTCACCGATCACAAGATGGTGGGACCAGAATGCAATGTCTGGGAAGTCCACTTGCAATGCAAGCGACAACACATGATCAGTATTCGATCAAAATCATGATGATTTTCAATGCAAAACAGAACTTGAAATTATGCACCTATCCTAAAACTAGCTATCAGATGATCTACTTGGCTCTTTTTACGCAAATCAAGTCTCAGAAAGCTGGTTCTTTCATGCAGAATCCCATGTGAGGAAGTAGGAGTCTCGTGCGAGGTTTCCCAGCTGTGTAACCCTATGCATTAGCTCACATGAGAGATCTTCCCTGTGAAGGGTTTCCCGCATGGATTCTGGGTGTCTCTTTCGCGAGCCTGTGGAGAGGCTTCCATGAGGAATTATTTTTTAATACTTTCTCACATAAGAATCTTCACTGAACCACATGAAGAAAATCTTTTCTCACATGAGTTCCCATGATCTAATCCCTAAAATGAGCTATAACTCTAAACAATCTACTCAAAATACTTAAAAATTGAAATGCAAGGCAAGTTATCAACTACTCACTGGTGTGTCATAAGTCGACGATTGGTTGTGACATCTCAACCACTCGAATCGATGCAACTTCATTGGAACATTCACCATTTTCACTCACAGCTCTTTTTTCACAAAAGTTAAAGGTTGCAAATGATTTGAAAATGACCCTTTTGGGCCTTATATAGGTTTTGACCTAATTTTCAAAAGTGCTCCATTTTGCGCAAAAATTGCACCCTTAGCTAAATCGACCGTTCTAAATCCATTTTTGAGATTGAAATCTGACACCTCTACATAGCTCAAAATTGTGTTTTAAAATTTTTGGGACCGACGTGATCAGACGCTTGTGCAGTCGACCTTCTAACGTCACTTTCTTGTCAAAATTACATCTCATTGACATTTTCTTGACATCTTCAACATTTTCCTCAAAATTCAACTCTAGTCAATTCTGGTCAACCTTGGTCAAATTTGGTCAACCAGACCTTGAAATCACTCCCAATCACTTCTGAAGCTTCTTGAATCTTCTATAATTTGTTCTGATTTCTCCTAGATCTCTGATTCTATCTATATCTGCAACCTATTGCTATCAATCATCTTTATGACGTGTCATCTTTCAATTTCGCTCCTGAGGGGGTAGGATGATTGCATCATTGAATCACTGAATCAATCTGATCTAAATCAAAAGTCCTCATTTCTAGGGGCATCTCATCACTTGGGGCATGTTTTGTTTTTTGTACCTCTTGGTCAAAATTGGATGTTCCATGATCTTGAATCACTAGGGGCATCTCAATTCCTCACATCTTGTCATCTCATCAGGTATCTGAGCAATCTAACTCAAATCCCTAAGGATCAAGCTTCATTCTGGAGATAGTTCTCAAAATCTCATTAGGTATCTGAGCAATCTAACTCAGATCCATGGGAATCAAGCTTCATTCTGGAGATGATTCTCAAAATCTCACTACTAGGTATCAGGGCAATCTAACCTCGATCCCTAAAAGTCAAGCTTTATTTTGAATATAGCTCTCAAAAAAAATTTCAGACTGATATCTTGGCAATCTAACCTAGATTTCAGAGGATTAAGCTTTGTTTTGGAGATAGTCCTAAAACTCTGGATCAATTATCATCCAATGTATGGGTATCAGGGCAATCTAACCCTGACTCCTAAAGATTGAGCCTTGTTCTGGGGACAGTCTTAAAAAAAGTGGTAATCTGACTGATGTCTTCACAATCTAACCTAGACTTTGGGGAATCAAGCTTCATTCTAGAGATGATTCAAAAACTCGATCTGATTGGTGTCTTGGAAATTTAACCTGGACTTCCAAGGGTTAAGCTTCATTCTGAAGATAATCCTGAAACTCTCATCAATCATCACATCAGACTATTCTTTGAATCAACTTGCTACTTGCACATCAATTCAAAGAGGGGCAAAATGCAATACCCCAAAATTGGCATCTTGCAACCCTAACCAATTTTTTTGCATTTAGTCTCATTCTCTCGCCTTTCTGAATCATCAAAGTCCTATTGTACTAGGCAATTCTATCTTTCTGATTGACTCTACTTGACTTAGTGTTAAATGTAGAAAACCCTAAATCTACATTAATCACATGCTATATTTAATTCGTAAATATCAACTATAACTGGCTAAATAAACTCTATGATTGATTAATTTAATTACGAAGTTCTAACACTTTAATTCAATTAAATCCACCCCTTTTAGCTAAAATACACATAAAAAGGAATTACATAATATTTGGTTTTTAAATAAATATCCTCATTTCAATAATTGAATTTAATTATTCAAATAATTGAGAAAGTTCATTTATGAGGTCGTGTTTTATTTATTTAATCAAATATTCTCTACAAAATCCTCTCTCCAGTTCAGAAAAGGAAACTTTGAGTTAACTAAAAATTCAAAAGTGCAACAAATTAGTTAACTGCTCCACTCACTCAAAAGGAAAATAGATGATTGTCTCTCTGTAGGAAACTTCCTCTTCTGAACTGGACTCTCCTTCAATCTCCACCATTTGTCTCATTCAATCTCGATCGTCGATTGAACCCATGATTCTATAAAAGAACTCTTGTTTCTCATTCAAGAGGATGCAACTTTTGAGTAATGAAGTGTTGTCGCATTATAATCTCAAGTTTTTTGCATTCAAAAGCTTTAGTTAATTTCATTTTACATGTTATTTTAATGTCATTTCTAGCTTAATATCATGCTTAGATTAATATCATGCTTATCATTTTAAATTAGTTTTCTCACATTTTTCTTAGATTAATTTCATTTCCCACTATTCTAGATTAATTGCATTCTCATTCTAGAGTAATTGCATTTTACTTTCTAGTTTAAAATCCTCCATTCTAGTGCTAGTCTATGGTTGTTGGACTCTCAATTCTGAGAGCTATTCATAACCCTACCTAGATAGGAGGCAATAGGTCAAATCATCTAGGCATGCGAGATGAATGACTTCATATTCATTCTCATATGTGACTGATGAGCAATGACTATGTTGAAGTGTATGACTAAGTTAGAGGCCCATATTTAGCATATACATGGTTTTATTCTTTTCAGTTGGATCTGATATAGCATCTTCAAATTCATTAGACAAGCTTCCCTCTGATTGTTCTTCAAGTTCTTCAACCTGATCTTGAGTATCTTTTAGTTTATGGGCTAACTCCTTTCTCTTTCTTAGTGAATTCTTTAACTTCCTTCTTAGTTCACCAGTCTGATCATTTGCAAATTTTAATTCCATGTTCATATTATCAATCACCTTTTCATACCTATAGCTTTCCATCTCTTCAGATCTTTCCTCTCAACTGGTTAAACTTCTAAATAAGAGACTGTGCTTTGATAGCAATTGTTGGAAAGTTAAGGTGCTAAGAGGGGGGGGGGGGGGTGAATTAGTGCCTTATAAAACTTTAACCCTCACTAACTATTTTACCTTTTTAATCCTAAATCTTTCTTTGCATGTATAAACTTAACAACTTATTACTGAATGAAAGCATAGTAAAGTAGACTCTTTCAACCATAAACACATAACACACATGAACACGTGATTTTGGTCATGCAAAAACCCTTGGTTAGAGGGGAAGATTGTTGTGGGGATGACACCCCACATTCCTTCACTACTGCAACATAAAGGTTTCTTAGTTACAACATACAAAAGTATCAGTTCTAGTGATTTACCCTATTAGGAGTAATACAAAAAGACCTACTAAAGTCTACCTAGAAAGATGATTTTGCAACACTCATTAAGTGTGCATTGTGTTGAGAGATTTACAATGTAAAAAGGCTTGTTAAGGCCTACCTAATATGTGGGATTTGAGAATATAAAAACAATAATGTGTTCCTATAATAACTGATCTATAATAATGCATCTACATGTATGCTAGGTCAGATCCTTTGTGCTCTCTGCATTATCATCACCTTTCTCTGACTGATTTCACCAAAATCATCCACTTCCTCTGCTCGATATCCTTAACTACTTTATCTCTTCTTCTTTCTCTCTACTTCACACTATTCTCTCTATGTATATCTTTTCTCAATCCATCTTCATATATTAATCCTGTAGCTTCCTAATTACTTGACCTAATCAGGGTTTGGAGCCTTCTAGAAATATTGGACAAATATATCAACAATTCATATTCATTTCCTATTTCCAAGGATTATTTACTTCATTTTCATTGGTTCAATCTATGCCTTGGGATCATTTACAATCATTTTTCATTCCCAATAAATCTTACCTAAATTTTACCTCGATCTTCATAAACTATTTTATTTCTTGGTAGAATCCAATCACACTTTTATGTTCATCCTTTATCTCTCAATATTCTTTTATGATCTTCTCGTTTATCATGTTGTTCTTGCTTGGTAATTCCTTCTCGATAATACTCTTCCTCAGTTAACATACTTACTCGGTACTCTTCCTGCTTGGTAACCATTGTGCTCAGTTAAGTTTATTTGTTTGGTGTCCATTCTTCTCGCTATACACTATGTTAGGTAAATGCTTTGTTATGTGCTCGATAATTATTCTTCCTTGTCTTTATCGACTAATTTTCTCTTCACCGACCTGATTCTTCACTCATACTAACCTGATATTTTCTTCACTAATGACAACACTTAATGAATTTAGGAGTAACAAAATATACTTACAAAATTTTGAAAACATTAGAAAAATTATTCCTCAAGGCACTAAAATATGAATCCTAACTCTTCTTAATATTGTCAATAATTTGAATCTGATCACATATTCCATATGCAAGCTTCTCAATTGAATGTAGGTCAAGTGCATCTGGTGAATTTCAAGTCTCCTCTGCTTCTTTCAGTCCATTAAAAAAATGTCCAACTTAGGCATGATCAAACCTCTCACCTCACTAATCCTTCCTATCATCCCCTCCTTCTTTGTGTTTAAGAATTTGATTTTATCCATCATAGATATAACCTTTCCTTCATGACTTGAGACTAAAATTGTCAAAGGATAAAAAGATGTTAACAATGTAAAAAAATTATTTTCACTTTCCTTTATCAACTTCTCCAAATCATCAACACATTTAGGATAGGTAATGCATGCCTTATAAATATTTCCTCCTTTAGTCATATCATCTTTTATCCTTTGTATACCAACTCCTAAGGATGTTCTCCCTTTAGAATTTGAAGCACATAACTCATTGCATCTCTTTTCATAAAGCTCATTCCTCAATTTGATTATAGCAGACTTCTCCAATAAATCAAAGTATGTTCTTACACAATTAATTAAACCCTCTAGTTGGCCATATGGAGAATCATTTTTATCTTTCACATATATTGGAATATCTTTTCCAATACATTAGATGCAAGACACAAACACTCATTGTCATTGATATGAGTCCTCAATATCTCTTTCCTTGCCTTTTCTTGTGCCACAAATGCAAACTTAATCATTTGAATAGGACTAAGTGCATCCAATTGGATTGGGCCTTTGATTAGTTCTGTATCATCCAATTCCATCTTGTCTTCATCTAAAAACTCTTTCATTGCCTCAGTAATGTCTCTTGCCTCAACCTTCACTTTAGTTATCTTCCCTTCTATCATATTTCCAGTCTCCACTTCCATTTCAACTGATTTCGCAACAACTATATCCTTCTCACCTTTATCTTTCTTTTCTCCTTCAACATTTCCTTTCCTACTATCAACATCGACCATAGGACCAATTGAAATAAAATAGGAACTCTAGAGACATAAACATTAATATCTTTATCTACTATAGGAACACTGCTATCTATAGGTTCACTATCAAGAACAATGGTTTCATGAGTACCTATAGCCTCATTACAAGTAGTTCTCTCAACAAACTCAAACTAATTTTACAAAAAGATCTTATTAGGACCTTCTCAGTATCTTTCACTTCATCTGTCTTCCCAATCATTAGTTTATTGATTCTAATTTTTATTTGGAACTCTTTCTTATCTTCTTTGCAAATTTTGTCCACTTCATCCACAACTATAATTGGACAAAGATTGAATAATACTTTCTCTCTTATTGTCTTTTCCTCTGCCTATGCATTTAACCTTCTAATTTCCAAAATATTAAATAAATATTTAGGAATATCTTCCATAATCTTAGCAAATGCCCTGTTGTACTTATTCAGGTACTATATAGTTTCCTCTTCAAGTAATCTCTTACCATTGTCATCAAATTTATCAAAGAACTTCCTTAATGGAGCCAAGTTTCCATACATTGTTATTTTCTTAGAAACATTATATACTAACATGCTAGGTTTATCAAATTTTACCTTCTTGTTTGGTGGTTCTTCCTCAAATAGCTTGGCCTTTACTCTTCTTGCCTCTACACCAAACAGATTAGCTTGTGTCTATTACTATTTCATGTTCACAATTTTGAGTGTAGTTGTAGGCTTCGGTGGATTTGCAAGTAATGGAAATGATCTCTTTGATTTTTCAACTTCTCCTTTTACTTTTCTCTCTTTGCTAGGTATGTTCACTTCTAAATGTACTTTTAATTCCTTCTCCTTAAATGTGTCAAACCTCTCCTCATCAGGATCAATAGATCCCTATACATATATTTGGTATAAGCATCAAGAATGATATCATCAACTTCATATCCCATAGGAATTACCCAAGATGCTCTAGGTTGTACTACTTCCATTAGACACATATTTGTCTCTACCATAAAACATATGGTATCCTCATATTTTTAAACAATGTGTTTAGGAATTCTTTCCCTCAAATGCATATTTTCTCAAAAATATTTAAAGAAACCCCATAATGTCTTCCTCCTTGTCTTACTGTCAAGCATATAGTAATAGTCTATGATCTGAATAGAAACATTTCTCTTAATAGACCACTTAATATTTCCTATACTAGGAAACTCGCTCATTAAAAAAAAGAAAATGCATATAATCAAACTGCCATATTTGAATATTTTATTCCTTTCGTTCTTGATTTTTGCAAGACTCTCTAACAACTAAAATCTAAGGACCTCACACCAATCATAGTCATCATATTCCTTCACCATCCTATAAGATGAATGAATAACAGTGCTAGAAAAAAAAAATTTCTCTACTACAATGATATTCCTTATAGCCCAATACCATAGCTATGAACCTCACATCAGGTTCTATAATATCATTTATTATCATTTCTCTCTTGTCCCACTTAGAATCAGTAAGTTCATTGACCAGCTTATTCTTAATTGATTTGAGTGTAGGCTACTGGAATCATTTTCAGTTGCACCAAAAGATCAAATTATCAATGCCCAATACAAATGCCAGATTTAACCCAACCCATAGGTGGTGGTTAATCCATGTCATGAATATCCAAGGAGGTGCTGACCACCAAGTCAATAATCTCCCCCCAAGTCAATAATATGCAAGGATGTGTTGAACACCAAGTCAACAGTCTCCCCCTCAACACTGACTGAGCCTTCAACACCCACTAAAGGGAGACTTGAACAAATGACCCAAGGCTCTGATACCAATTATTGGTATCAGAGCCTTGGGTCACAGGTTTGAGTCTCCCTTCATTGGGTGCTGAATGACCAGTCAGTGTTGAGGGGGAGACTGTTGACTTGGTGTTCAACACATCCTTGCAGATTCATGACATGGATTAACTACCTCCTGTGGGTTGGGTTAAATTTGGAATTTGTATTAGGCATTGACAATTTGAGCTTTTGGTGCAATGAAAAATGATTCCAAAAATTGGTATCAGAGCCTTGGGTCACGGGTTTGAGTCTCCCTTTAGTAGGTGTTGAAGCCTTAGTCAATGTTGAGGGGGATATTTTTGACTTGGTGGTTAACACCTCCTTGGAGATTCGTGACTTGGATTAACCGCCTCCTATGGGTCAGGTTAAATTTGGCATTTTTACCAGGCATTGACAATTCAAGCTTTTGGTGCAACATAAAATGATTCCAAGATAGGCTTCTCACTGGATGCATTAAAACCTGTTAAAATCCTTAGAACCTCCTTTTTTACCTTGTAAGGTTTATCAAGCCACATAAAATCTACATGGATTCTGCTTAATCTATATCTTATCCAATCATTCACATCAAATGTAGGAAATTTCATAATATGAGCTAGTTATTCTCCTCAAGGATCTTGTATTCATATTTTAACTTAGAATCAAAAGATAACTCTTTGAATAGTTGATTAATCTAATTACTCCCTAACTCTTCCAAATTTCAATAAATGTAATCCCTAATATCCTCTATGTGAAGAACATCATATGCATTGATGAGAATGCACCATCAGGAACATCCACCAATGAATTATAAGGATGTTTCTTGAATTTGGGCTGAGGATGCTCTGTAATATCCACGATCTGAGGCTTATCCATGATTCAATATGCAAAATATCAAACTGCATAGTAAAAATACCTCTTTTTTGTTGAACAAGGGTTTGATCACCAAATCACACAAATTGCCTTAGATCTCATTGAGATCTCCTTCAAGAGCTTCTGCAAATGCTTCTCCTCATTTGTAAATTTGAATAATGAGGTGTTGAGATACCTTTTTGACCCTTCACACATCCAAGTTTTTACCATAAATAGTTTTTTCTACCCTAGTTTAAGTTCATCCTACAAACTTCAATACAAAAATCTCTCTGAGAACCTTCAAAACTGCTTGAATATCTTCAAAGATGATTCCATTATTCTCTAAATACCTTGATCCATCTGAATATGACATTCACATTTAGATATGAAGTCATATTAGGGGGGTTGTTGGATTTTCCATGAGTTATCCCCCTAAGACAAAGGCCTAAATTCAATTCCATGAAGAATCCTCCACACTAGATATAGGTGCGGACCCACCATTAGCATTAGAATTACTCTTTAATACCCATGTCTTGTTCATCTATTTCCTAACTCATTCAGCATCAACTTTTAGTTTTCCTTTGTCATTTTCTTGCATGTTGTTGTTATTCACTAGACCTCTTTCGTTTGTGTTCACGCTTCCAAGTCTGCAAAATTTCACAATACGGCCTTGATTTTTGATTTTGTAACATGTCACATTGGATTACCCATACCTATAATTCACCTAATTTAATATTGATTTGTAATTATTAGCAATATGTCAAAAGTTGTTGCATGTATAACATCAAACATTCCCTTTGTTAGGAATATTATTCAACAAAGATCTACATTAACTTGATTTATGCCCATAGTTGTTGCATTTAAAGCATTGACAAGATAAATATGTAGAATTTTATCTATTTCTGCATTGTACAACCCTATGACAAAATTTATTGCAAACAAAGCATCTACCATTGAAATTTTGAGCATTAGATTATCTTATCGATGTATTCTTAGGATTTCCATTTTGATTGTCTGATAAAGAGTTGTTCTGACCTGGTCTATATTTTTCTCCTTTCTCAAAGCCAAGAAAATGTGTATCACCTTTCATTTTTTAACTTTCAAGTTGTGCATCAAGCTTCATTGAGATGGCTCTAAATTTCTCCTTGATTTGCAACAATAAGTTCATTCTCAAGATCTTCAATTTTCTTCCTAAACTCATCATCATTGTATTTATCTTTCTAAATAAGATAATCTTTATGCTTCTTCCTTCCTTCTATTTCCTCTTTTATTATCCTCGCCCTAGTTTCCATTTCATGATTTACCTTATCACATTATTTTGTCTTCTTCTTCAGGGATTGTTCAAGATTTTCTTCATTCTTCTTCCTTGTTTCAATCTCCTTGGTCATATTTTATATTTCATGCTTTATATTTTCTTTGTCTTATGCAAGTTGCTCACATCTCAAGGCTTCATCATTTAAATTTTCTTTCTTCTTCATTTGTTCAACAAGTTCCTTCCTCTTATCCATAGATTTGTTCAACTGTCCCTTCAATGTCTCAATCAAAATTTCAGCTTTAGTCTGATCAAGATAATCAAGTGCAACCAATATATGTTATTGAATACTGTTAGAATCTATTGAATCAACCATTAGGATCTTCGTCAAGCTTTTAGACTTCCTTTGAGGTAGAAAGCTCTGATACAAATTATTGAAAGTAAGGAACACTAAGAGAGGGGGTGAATCAGTGTTCTATAATGTTTAACCTTGATGATTTGATTCTTAAACCATAAACCATGTGAAATAATAAATAAAGTGCAACAACATAAAATAAACATCCACAAGATCATAACACTGTGATTTTTTTTGTGTGGAAAGTTGGTTAAGGGGAAAACCACATTGGGGATGGAACCCACAAGATTAACTCTATAGAAGTAAATAACCCTATAACATATAAAATTCCCTATGTTAGGAGTATTATTAAACACAAATATACATTCACTTGTAGAGAAAGATGTAGCATTCACTCTATTTCTACATTATGCATCCCTATGACGAATTTATTACAAACAAAGCATCTACCATTGAAATCTTGAGCATTAGGTTGTCTTACCGATGTCTTCTTATGATTTCCATTATTATTTTAAGATAAAGAGTTGTCCCAACCTAATCCATATTTTCCTCCTTTCTCAAAACCAAGACCATGTGTATCACCTTTCATTCTTTGACTTTCAAGTTGTGCATCAAGCTTAGTTGACTTGGCTCAAAATTTCTCTCTAATTTACAACAAGTTCCTTCTTAAGATCTTAAATTTTCTTCTTAAGCTCATTATCATTTTGTTGGGCTTTCTAAATAAGATAATCTTCATGCTTCTTCCTTTTATTTCCTCTTTTAGTATCCTCACCCTAGATTCCATTTCATGATTTACCTTTTCACATTCTTCTATCTTCTTCTTCAGGGATTGTACAAGATTCCCTTCAATCTTCTTCCCTGTTTCAATCTCCTCAAGGTCATATTCTCTATTTCAAGCTTCAAAATTTATTTGCCTTGAAGCTTCATCATTTAAATTTTCTTTCTTCTTCAACTATTAAAAAAGTTCCTTCCTCTTATCCATAGATTTGTTCAACTATTCCTTCAATCTCTCAATCAAACTTTCAGCTTCCTTAAGATTCTTCTTCAATTTCAGGACTTCGACTTTAGTCCAATCAAGATCATCAAGTGAAACCATGAGATGTTATATAATATTGTTAGAATCCATTAAATCTCCCATCAAGATCTTCATCAAGCTATTAGACTTCTTCCAAGGGACAAAGCTTTGATAGAAATTGTTGAAACTAAGGAACATTAAGAGGGGGGTGAATCAGTGTTCTATAATTTTTAACCTTAGTGATTTTCTTCTTAAACCATAAACCACATGAAATAATAAATAAAGTACAGAAACATAAAATAAATATCCACAACATATAACACCATGATTTTTTTACATGGAAACCCAATTAAGGGGAAAACTACAGTGGGGACGAAACCCACAAGATTTACTCTATAGAAGTAAATATCCTTATTAAAGGTTGGAGTAAAAAAGGGGAATGCACACGAATTAATGAAAACTACTTAGAGATTACTTCTCAATTAAAATAAGTGCTACAACCTTGGAAGTCACACTGCCTTACAAAATATGGACAACAACCTGTAGTAGTTTGAACTGGATTGTAACATCTACAAATGCCAAAATAGTTCCAATTAAGGGCAGTAAATTGAATCAATACATTTCATATTGTTGTTCTTCTCTTCTCTAATTTGAACCCATGATTAAATATCCTTCACACAAATAGCATTCATATATCACACCAAAATAGCCAAATGTACCCATCTTATATATTTGTTTCAACAATTAAATCAATAACTGGGTCAACCTCAAGAACATAATACAAAAATAGAAATGTGTAGATTGTCAAATGAATCCATATGCAAATGATA
This sequence comes from Chamaecyparis obtusa, assembly GCA_027943335.1. Lineage (NCBI taxonomy): Eukaryota > Viridiplantae > Streptophyta > Pinopsida > Cupressales > Cupressaceae > Chamaecyparis > Chamaecyparis obtusa. The sequence continues at coordinate 88,946 of BSBK01004996.1, read as the reverse complement.
ACACAAACCTTGAACAACCACATATAAACATTCTCCCATGTTGGCTCAATGTCCTTGAACTCATAAACCAATAAAAAATTTGATCAGATAGGATTGCATAATGATCTACCAACCTTTGTCTATGTTCTTCACAGTAAACCATGAAACTGTGAAATAGATCTTCATAACTTGATCAATGGAAAATATTGATTCAGATGATGCTATAATAAGGTGGATTATACCTTTTTCAAGCTCCTCTTAGGATCGCGCCTCAAAAATCAAAACTGGATGTCCATACCAAACTATTTTCTAAAACCTATACATTATCATGCTTCATCCATACTTAGCCAATTTAGCTTCCAATCCATCAGTATGATCAATATATGATAAGTGATCATCTAGAATGTGTATAGTTTCCACAAATAACAACAAATAAATCATCAAGAGCAGTGTCTCTTGCCAAAAAATACCTTAATAATTTTAATACTATATTTGTTGAGGGTATTAGTGATTAAGAAAAAAATTTGTAGCACCTCCCAACTAAAACTACCAAATATACACAAATCATTTTCCATCTCATTTGACCAATACCATTGATTCTACCCAATCTTTGCCTTCTTATTTTACCCATATTGTTGACTATGATAATAAGTGTATTGAAGCCAAAAATTTTGTTAATCTTATTGATTAATCCAAATCTGAACCTAAGCCCAAACCTGAACTTGAGCTTTGAATTACCTTTGCCCCTAGTGAGACAATTAAAGAACTTGATGGTCCTCTTTACATTTTTGCAAAAGTTAATGATCTTTTTTCTCGTGGTTTCCTTATTGACCCTACTTGAATGATGAATGTGATAATGGAAGAACATCTTTATAATAGACAATTGCAACATAATTTCTATGAAAAATCTGATGTTATGATCTAAAATTTCAATGGTTTCACCTTCCCTTCCCATGATTATATTACATTTCCTATAGAAGTTGGTGGTAAAACTCTAGATGTCACCTTTGTTTTCATCCTGAATTTCGATCAGTTTAAAGTCAGACTTAGTCTTCCTTGGCTTACTTCCATGAAAGCCCTAGTCTCTCATATCCATCAGTGTTTAAAGCTCCCCCATAGAAGAGGAATCATAATTGTTAATCATAGTCTTTATCAGTATTTTGTACCTTGAGAGTCTCCTTGACTTATTTTATCCTTCTATGCCTCAATTAACTCAATCAAACAAAGATAATCTCTTTCAATCATATTAGAAATACAAAATGTAAAAGATTTGTGAACTTAGTGCTCCTAAGGATGTTCTATCTCCTTGTTCTAGACTTGGACTTCTCCCTACACCTCCTATATATACTTATGTTCTGCCTACTATATCTTATGAATAATTTTCTGATTACATCTATCAACCTTGTGTGGATCCTAACATTCTTCCTCCTAAAGAAGAAAAGGGCTTGATGTTGATTGTTTTGGAACAAAGCCAAATCTCTAGAAAAACCAAGTGTAACCACTATGCTTGTGATCGTCACTGTAAACATTGTACTAGAGCCCATGAACATGATTCTAAAAACCTCTCTTCTCCTAAAAAAACCTATTGTTTCTTTGATGATTTTGACCAGCATATGCTTGACCGAAAGGAGTAAGTTAATTTGAAAATTATCAATTGAATAAACATGATAATTCTATTTGTATTTTGGATTCTATTATAATTAATTTGGATGAAGAAGATACTCTCAATAATGAAATTATTGATGTTCCTAATGCAACTAATGATGATATTCATGCTATTTATTCTGATGATATGTATGATCTTATTTATGTTAATCATGATTTATTAGCTATGTTTTCACAACAATTATCTCTTAGTCCTATTGATGAACAAAGTGACCCATCTTTACAACATGGTTCTTGTTTCTAATTGGATATTGTGAAATGCTTTATTAGCTCATCTTGTGAAATTATTATTTGTGTTTTCTTGTTGTAATGTGCTTCCCCTATAATGTGCTTCTTGATATATGTTTTTGTTAGATTTCTTTAAATGACCCTTGCTTCTCCATTGGTACAAGGTGATAAAGGAGTCAATCTGTCATGACATTCCTCTATTTGTATCTCATTTCTTATATATTGTGTTATATGTTATGTTGTGCATGTGCCACTATTCATAAATGTGCTTGTGTATTGTCTAATTGGGAATTATGCAAAATGGTAGCTACCTATTCTTTTTGGTCTTCGTGATGTTGAACCAAAAAGACTCTTCTTTGTGACTCTTATGTGCTCTTCTTCTAGTTCTATTATCTTTGGGAGATGATGATAGTGATCATCTTGGTGATCATGCAGATGCCCGATTTAATAGTTCCCTTTGTGTTCCTTTTTCATATGTTTATGTCCCTTATTATGTCCTTTCTTGGGGGTATCTCATGGTGGAAATATTTCTTGTGGATGCATGTATGATCCATTAAAGCCATTTCTCCTATTAAGTCATTTGAAATCTCTTTAATAGGGTAATGTCTATTTTGGATAGCAAAGGAGACAATTCTTTCCTTGTGTTAATCATTCTTTCATTAGATCCCTTATTAGAGACAATGCTTTCCTTAAGGATTGATCGTCCTTTTAGATATATTAATGGAGACAATGCTTTCCTTAAGGGTTAATCTTCCTTGTCTTGATCCCTTTTTAGAAAATGCTTTCCTTAGGCCTAATCACCCTTTCAGATCCCTTAACGAAGATAATTCTTTCCTTGAGGATTGATCCAAAATAGCACTACAATAAACCACATGCAATAATACACAATAGGTGATCACACATCCATCAAGATAGGATAGGACCCAATCTAAATCCAAAATAGAACTTTTGGAATCCACACGTTAATCCCTCAATCATCGTTACATTTAATCTGCCCTATTTTGCTGCTATATTGTACTCATATACCATACATGTTGTAACTCTCACCAGACAACTCCAAAATACAATCGACCATAATTAAATCAATAAAACACTCCATACTACCTTCATCTAAGTGTGCATGACTTAACTCACCATATACTATGCTTGCTAGGAAAAATTGTGCAACTATATCCAAGAGACTGCTTGTGGACTTAGTCATTTTTCCAAGACTGGATACCCAAAACTGAAATGTACTCTCAGTGACCATACTAATAAGTAGTGTTTCCATAAATGACAACATATATGCTATACATCCTTGGAAACTTGCCAACAAAATCAACCTTGAAATGAAATAAATGTAATAGAAAGAGTGTTGTCATGTAGAAAAGATTAGATCTAAACAATGGAATATATCATACCATGTAGATTTAATTATCTCTTAGAATGTGATCAAGTATGTTGATGAAATATATTTGACTCAACATAAAAAACAAAAGAAAATTATGTAAGTCAAAACCTCATGTAGTAGATGTTTTAATTTGCCACAATGTTGGATTGAAGAAGATAGAAGAAGAGGAAAACTTGATGGATGAATGTAGATCTCCCTCCTTGATTGCAAACTCCTTTTCTTGACCTCCAATGGGGGAAATAAGATAGATCTATGGAAGTAAATTCCTTGCATGCATAAGGTAAATGAAGACTTGAAATGCTTGAATGGCTCTTCATCGCTTCCTTACACTTGAATGCTTGATAATGGATACCTTCACTAATGGATGCTTGTTTACACTTAGATCTCTTGAATGCACAATAAATTAATTGTAAATGTAGCTTGAACAATAATGGATGATGTGAAAATGAGAGGAAGAGATCTCCTTTTATACACATTTCAGGGCTCAAATTTTGTCAAGGATGACTGTAATTTCAAACTTTGAAAGAAAACCCTGCTATTGGGCTCTAGGCCACCTTCAAGCTCAAAAACCTAGGACTAGGTTGACTTGGCTAACCTTTTCTAAGACAAGGTCGACTAGGTCGACCTAGTCTAGGTAAAATTGCCTTGCAATTTTTTGGTATGTCAAAGGGTGTGATAAAAAGTGGTGGTAATTGCAATCTGCCAGGAGATCGGGAAAAATCCTAAAATCTAAAAATGAATGCATAGGTCCTAGGGGAAAATGAATTATGTGGTTGGATGGAAAAATGGGAAACCATGCATGAAATCTAGGTCCAACCTCAAGATGTAACAAGATTGAAGGTGAAGGAAAACCTATATTTTAATTATAAATGCATTTAAGTGCAATATGAGGTCTTGCCACAAGAAACACACTAAGATAGGCTCAAAATGGTCCTAAAATGAGCACAAACTAAGTTCTTACTTTTTAGGATAGTGTATTTATACCACACTTTAGTGAGAGTATGAGACAAACACATTATCATGGTAAAGGAAGAGAAAGAAGAAAGAAAGAATGATGAGAGAGAGATATGATGATGATAGGCAAATTGCAAAGAAGTAAGACAACACTAAGCTCAAGGAAATAAACCCTTAAAACAAGGATCTTAAATTCACATCCATATAAAAGGGAAAATTAAAAATTAAAAAAGAAAAAACATAATACACAAAAGGGATTATTACAAAAAATAGAACTCCAAATCAACTAGTGAAAGAGACCTCGATGGAAAATGTTGTATCCACTAATATCATGTATGGAAAGCTATTGCAAGAGAACAAGTGATCACATAGGAGGAACAAGAGAATCCCCAAAGAAAATACCAACTCCATTATCTAACGCACTAGCATAACCATGAGATAATAGAGAAAGAAACCATGAATCCCATAGACTAGAAAATTGTGTCATGCTAGGTGATCCATGGGGAGAGAAGGGAGAGAGAGGAAGGAGAATTGGAATCAAGAATTTTGAGTTATGCTAGTCAAATATTCCTTGAAAAATGTTCACATGGGGTGGCTTAAAAATGTTTTGCCCATGGGACGGCTTTAGCGGGTCAGTCTTATAAACAATCCATATGAATCCATGTTTAGGGATTAGGCTTATAGAAACATCGTGTGGATCCATAAAAAGATATCACTCTTATGGAAATATTATTTCCATGTGGATTAATGAATAAAATGATACATATAATATACAAGGGAGGTCATATGTATTCCCTCTCCTTATGAAGGAAACTTAGGAGACATTGTAAGAAAGAGAAACAAGGATACCTACTTTTGACAACAAGAAGATATCCTTAAAGAAACAATGTATGTCATAAATTCAGCTAAGAGTGTTGACTCTTATGAGATAATAAAATAGATAATCATGAAAGGATATTCCTCTTGTGGGAAGAGACCCTTGAAAGGAATAGATCTTGGTGGAAAAGACATATACCTTCAAGATGAGTTCTTGAACAAAGATAACATCTTCAAGACAAAGAGGGGAAGCGAACAATAATGCACACATTTAGCCCCCTATTACTTAATGAAATAGGGATTCTTGATGAATAATGACAGACTTTGAAATGATTAGTAAGGGAAGTTATTTACAAAGAACATATTTTTGCAAATAAAGAAGACGTTTTGATTAAGGATGCACACCCCTTGTACAAGAGAGAAACCCGAATCAAAATGACTAATTCTTTATAGGAAAATAATATCACATGATAAACAAATGCAACTATACTTGGGAAAGTAGGTTCTTAGAAGGAGAGAGAGAGAGAGAGTAATAATGAGCATGAAATCTTTCCCCCCAAGTGTAAAGGAAAGATACAATATGTGATGCATCCCTAATGATAGTTACTTCATATTAGATACACAATTTGAAGCAGAATAAGCTGCAAACTAGAGAGAAATCCTAATGTAAAATAAACCTATTTGTAAAAAGATATCACATTATAAAGTAAGAAAGTCATTAGGAAGGAGGTGAATGAAATAAATGATATGGATGATTGTTAAATTCTAGAAATTCCCTTTGATGCATGAAAAGGATTGTTGAGAAAGTATGTTCAGGTCTTGTGTGAAACAAAGTATCTCATGCCAAAAAGGATGTACCATCATTAAATAATACAAATCCATATAGAAATTAACGGAGGAGGAGAGAAAAATATGCTACATTATTTCTACTTAGTGGTCAACCCAATTATACAAGATATGCAATTCCAAGAAAGGAGGAAATTGTAAGGAGGATACTAATCTCATTAAGGAGAAAGATCCTAAACAATAAGTCTATACGTGGGAGGACATCATAGTATAAAAGAGATGATTAGAAAAGAGATAATAGATCCTATGAAAGGAGAAGATAAAAATAAAAATTCAATATACACCCTAAGTGATAGATTTAATAATAGAGGCATGCAATTTCCAGAAAGCATAAGGTTGCAACTTAGGATGAAAATCCTTGTGTAAAATGATAAAGCCATGCAAGAAAGGAAAAAATATTAAAGAAGATGCAATGTCACAAGGGATATTGGATGTATAGAAGGAGAGGAAGGACATATTAAACTCCCTAAATGGTTTCTTATGTATAAAACATATACACTCTCAAACAAGAATAAGATTACAACTCAAGATTTCAATCTCATGAAAGAGAATATCCATATGTAGAACAAAAAATGCATGCTAGAAAGGATGTCATTATATAAAATAAATGTGTCAATAAAAGGGAGAAAATGGAGATTGGAAAGAAGGAAGAAATGATGATCCCTTGCCCCCCAATTTTAGAGAGCAAGATAGGTTTCCTATTATGATGCCCTCAAGCTCATTACACAAAGGGCTTCGTATAATGGAGAGGAACATAATCAGAAAAGAAGATACTAAGATATTTATTTAATATGGAGAAAATGTAAAATTTATTTTGTTAAGAGAAGAATACATCAATCAACCAAATATTGAGCAAATTGTCTAAACTCAACACAATCACAAAGAGAATTCTTATTAGAATAATGAAAGGAGGATGAAAATTCACCATTGATTGGTTGCTTTAGGTGTTCATGGTATCTACAAGGGAATTCTATCCTAGAATTATACTTGATATCCAAATAGATCTTCTTAGCCAAGGCTATGCAATCATAAAAAGGTGATGGATCATGAGATGGTGTTGGCAAGAGAATTTTAAGAGGAGGTTTTGGCTAAGAGAAAATGTTAGCTTGAGGTACATGAAATTCTTTAGGAGGATAAGGAAGAACCTTAAGGATTTGGTCACTAAATCCTTGATCTTTTTACTCATTTTGAATAGGTTGTGATGTAGAATGTAATTCATCTTGATGTTTATGAGCGAAAGGAAGAGAAATATGGATCATTTGTCTATGAAGATCATCATGATTATTATCCTTAGGTTGGGAAAAAGGAGGATGATACCTTATTCTTGGAGAGAAATCATCTAGGAAATTTCTAACATCCAGATCATGAATAATGTTTTGAATGTTTTCATACGAATTACAAGAATTATCTACCACATGATCACTAGGAGCTAGATCTCGAGGGAGAGTAATAGGTTTAAGAATATTATGATTAGAAATAGGATCATTAACAAAAACCCTTATGTTATCTATATATTGCATGCATTTGGTTAAAATTTAAAGAAGAAAGGCACATGAAACATTGATAATGGTATTGAAATATGCCTTACAATGAAGAGATATATGAGTTATTCTCATTATTCCATATGCAAGAATACCATGAAAGAGTACAAACATAATGAAATTCAAGAAACTATTGTTCATTGCATGTGCTTGGTAAACAGAAGTAAGAAGGAATGTAATGACATAATTAATTACACACCAATCAAGTTTAGAGAGTTCCATGTTAAAAAGCACAAAAATAGATCTCAAAATTGGAATGTGATAAAGAAAAGAAGAACAATCTAACACCAAAATGTAATGCTCACAAAATCTTGGCACCAAATTGTAATGCACAAAAAGTAGATATAAACACCAAATCAAAATGTAAATGTCATGCATCGGGCTCGCCAAAATGTAATGGTGGAAATGATGATCAATACTAATAGTATCCATATCCCAAATCCATTATACATTAGAATACAAAACCTCCAAAAAAGTGAATCCAATTAGCACAACCAAGAAAGTAAGGGTGCCAATGAGAGATCTACACAATAAAGGTCTTTGAATTCTTTATAATAGAAAGGATAAGAAAATATGAATTTGATCTATGAAAGTAAGTTAAAGAGGAGAAATAGGTAGAATAGACTCACCTTGAAGTTAGAAGATGAAAAATGAGGTCTCTAGATCTGAGTTTGGCTTTCATTGGAATGACATAATCCACTGTAACTTCATATATGGGGCTCTAATGTTTATAACTATCTACCATGCAAATTTCAACCAAAAAGTGAAAGACAAGGTCACAAAAGTATACCTTGTCCTAAACAAGGTAAAAAAAGTCAACCTCGTCCCTGTAGGTCCAAATTTGCTAAAAATTTCTAATGTCCTATGACTGTATTCAAGATTCTTGAATCTAGATTGTTCCTATACATAGAAAAGAAGGGGAAGAAGGTTGAGGGGAGGGGTTTTCCTTCGTCAAACCCCTATTTAGGAATCAAGATTGAAATTAAATAAATGTAATAGAAAGAGTTTTTTCATGTAGCAGATATTAGATATAACTAATAGAATATATCACACCATGTAGATGTAATTGTCTCTCAGAATGTGATCAAGTATGTTGATGCAATAGCTTTGGCTCAACATAAAAACCAAAAGGGAATCATGTAAGACAAAACCTCATGTAGTAGATTTTTTAATTCCCCACAATGTTGGATTGAAGAAGAGAGAATAAGAAGAAAACTTGATGCATAAATGTAGATCTCCCTCCTTGATTGAAAACTCCTTTGCTTGACCTCCAATGGGGTAAAGAAGCTATATCTATGGAAGGAAATTCCTTGCATTCATGAGGTAAATGTAGACTTGAAATTATTGAATGGCTCTTGATGGATTCCTTGCACTTGAATGCTTGATTTGTTTGAATGTTTGATAATGAATACCTTCATTAATGGATGCTTTCTTGCACTTGGATCTCTTGAGTGCGCAATGTATTACTTGTATATGTAGCTTGCAAAATAATTGATAATGTGAAAATGAGAGGAAGAGATATCCTTTTATACACATTCAAGGGCTCAAATTTCATCAAGGCCAACTATAATTTCAAACTTTGAAATAAATTCCCACTATTAGGCTCTGAGCTACCTTCGGGCTCAAAAAACTAGGACACGATCGAATTGGTCAACCAAGTTGACCTAGTCCAGGTAAAATTGCATTTAAATTGTCGAGATGTCGGGGGTGCGATAAAACGTGGTGGTAAAAGTTATAGTCCACCAAGAAATTAGGGCAAATCCCAAAATTTAAAAATGAATGCATAGGTCCTAGGGGGAAATGAATTATGTGGTTGGATGGAAAAATGGGAAATCATGCATGGAATCTAGGAACAACCTCGACTTGAAAAAATATTGAAGGAGAAGGAAGACCTATATTTTAATTAAATATGCATTTAAGTGTAATATGAGGTCCTACCACAATAAACACATTAAAGTAGGCTCAAAATGGTCCCAAAATGAGCACAAATTAAGTGCTTACTTTTTAGGATAGTAAAATGTCATTTATTTCTTGAATTCCTTACTTGCGGCCAATTTTAATGTGGGGGTTACTTAACATCCATGTAGTTATTTTTTGTTTGAAGTAATTTTTGAAAGGAGAGAAAACACTAACATCTAGTGGTTGTATCCTATGGTTGGCATGAGCAGGAAGTGTTACCAAGTTGATTCCTAAGTGCTTTTCTTATTAAATTATTTTGAAGGCCTCATGGTTGCCATAAGTGTCAAAGATAAGAAGGGCCCTATTAGTCAGTGCAACCCCTCTAGGGACGGATGCTAAAAAATGTTGTAACCAAATCAGAAATAGTTCCTTTGTCATCCATGCACTCTCTTGGCACACCATGCATGCACCTACCTTACAATTTTCTATGTAATTTTTGATGTACCTCTTTGCTTGGAACAAGTAAAACCTAAGAATACTTAGCCCAACTACACTAACACAAGCTAAAACTATGATCCACTCTCTACTTTTTGAGATTAGGTGTGGTACACATATTATTGGACTAACTATCAATGTCCCCCTTTAGGACTTGTGACATGGTTTAACAACCTCTTGTGTCTTCTATAAGTCTAGTGGTTGTATCAGGCATTGACAGATTGATCTTTTGGTGCAATGATAACTACTAGTTATAACAAGTGGTATTAGAGCTTGGTCACAAGTTTGAATCTCCTCAAGTGACACTAAGAGGGGATTATTGGAATAGCCACAAACATCCCCCTTTAGGATTCATGATATGGTTTAACGACCTCTTGTGTCTTCTATAAGTCTAGTGGTTATATCAAGCATTAATAGGTTGATCTTTTGGTGCAACGAAAACTGCAGCCCCAATCTAGAAGTCACTCTCATTCCACAGTTCCTGCCATCTTGCACACCAGTCTCATCACAATTCCAAATTTTTCTAAATCCATAGTGGTTCAAGTTGTAGATGTTCTCCAAGTTATCGTAGAATGATGACCCAATAGAAGTTCATAGCATAAATTATTGGTTTCTATCCACTCCTTCTAATATTCTCATAGTCAAATCAAGGTGCCTACAACAAAATCAATTCTAACATGATTTCCCTTGCATACCATTGTTGAAGGGGTTGGGCCTATTCCCACAAATTTTGGCAATAGTTGATTGTAGTTACTTGATTAGCAGATTGTGCCCAATTTCAGCCATTTCCTTGTACCATTGGACAATTTAAACCTCCTCCTTTATAGATAAAATGGTACATGGTCACCTATTGGTCTTGGTTGTAACCCCTATCATCCACAAGCTCAAACTGGTATTGAGGACACCATACTTGATTATTGAAGCTTTGACTAACATCTCATTCTCTTCTACAATGGAAATCACTTATCTCATTTCATTTTAGGACCACTTTTCTCTTGGATTTGATTGATTAACAGGTTGAATAGTTTCAACAATGGGCTCATGTTGCACATTAGGTTGATTGTCACATCTAATATTTATTTCTTTGCTACAATAAAAAGATGAATTTAGTCTTTAGGGATTATATCCATTGGATCCATGAAGTGTATTCCATGAGTAACTCTAACTCTACTCTACATCTACCTCTACCTACTGTGTGTGTGAAAATTGTACCTAGCTGGAGACACAACACTTCAGTAAAACATTAGAGGTTAGCAAATCAAGAAATCTGCAAATAAGAACAATAAGGCTAACCAGGCAATTTACTGCCTTCTAGTAGGTGTGAGTATGGTATTCTTAGATTCAGACTGAGATTAGTGACAATGAAACACCTAAATGAAGGATTTAAATGATTGAAAGCAATGAAACATGAATGCAAATTAATCTATTTTTTTGGATTTTGTATGCAATAAGATGAAAAACTTGATATGAAACTAGTCTAGAATGAATTGGAATGCTATGAAAATTAATCTAACAATGATATGATATGAATGAATGCTATGAACCCTCAAAAAAAATAACAAAAATCTCACAATCGCCTTGTTCGCAAAAGCTTGATTCTTCAGATGCAAATTCACCAGAGTAAGGATGCAAATTTGAGGGATCTTTTTGTGAGGAGTTGAGCCTTGATTATATAGAAATCCAGGGCTTGAGGATGCATTGAGAAAATCCATAAATCACTCTTGATAAACTCAAGTTGATTTTTGAGTTATCAATAAATCAGGAATAGATCAACTCATAAAATCATGCAAAAGCACTTTTTGACTCAAAATAGAGTTTAGTTCAATTTTTCAACTCACAATCACATGTTGAGTTTAGAAAGTTAACAAATTGAAATTGATAATTGATTTAAAGTTGACTTCTTTTCTGATTGTGCATGATTTAATTATGAATTAATTTAAAAATAAAGTGATTTATTCTCAACTTAACTGATTTTTGAATTAAAATAATTGATTTATGGGTTAATCAATTATTTAATCAAACTTTTATTCAAAAATATATCATTAAATATTGACAACTGGATTTAATCAATTAAATAAGAATTCAACTGATTATTCATAGGATTTTTTATTTATTGTCAAAATTAAATAATATTAATTAGGAATAAATAGAATTAAATCTAATTAAATAATTAAGTGGCAGAATTAAACTTAATTAATTAAATATTCAACATATTCAATTAATCAACTTTAGGATAAATAATGACATTTATCCCCAAATAATATTCAATTAAAGATAATTAGGATATTTAGGAATATTCAAGGAATATTCCCCGATGAAGAATTAAGATAATCAATTAGGGTTTTGATAAATTGATGTGCAAATGTTCCTTAGGTTAGGACTTTGATGTTGATTTTGATCGATTTGATGATGTAGGAGGTTAATGAACCTATAGTCCATTTTTGGGGTATTACATTTTGCCCCTCTTTGAATTACTGTGCGAAGTGCAGTGGTTCAAAGAATAATCTATTTTTGATAAAGATGCAAACTCAGTTATGTGGTGGAAAAATTGATTCCTGGGAGATTAACCAATTCTGAGACAAAAACCAATTGATAGATTTGAAGATGTTGGTGATTCCGGTCCTGGTTGACCAAAGAATCGAGATGATGCTAACTATATCAACAATGAACCGGTGATTACGAAGAAGTGTCAAAATGCCTGATTCTAAACCTATGATTACGAAGAAATGACTGTCCTAACTCCAGACCTGAATGTCTAAAGGAATCAAAAGGATGCCAAATCTGAACCCTTTAGTTATGAAGAATCAAGGAAATAACACAACTGAATCGATGGTTACGAAGAGGTGATACAATTCACAAGTTTGATTAGGATACCAGATTGATATGGATCTTGATGAACTTGATATGCCCCAAGCAACGAGGACTTTTGATGAATCAACAACTAGATGTGGTTGTTGTCTTGATTACTGAAAGAAAGATTGATTTACAAATTTGATTGATGTGCAATACCATGTCCCCTTCGGGATGAAAATCAAAATCTGGCAAGAAAAGCCAAAGTTAATTGTTCAGAAGCATGTTAATTGATTGGAGAATTGGTTGTACACGTCTGGAGATGCATTTTGCATCGTTTGGAGGTCCTGAAGACCAAGTTTGACTAGGTTTGACCATGAGTTGACTATGGTTGACCAAGTTGAAATTTCAATAGTTTGATGTGAGATAATCAGTTAAGTTGAATTTTGGATTTCGATGATGATTGAAGGTCGATTATGCAAGCAGTCAGCCATCCTAGGTCTGAAAATTTTAAATTACAATTTTGACAATATAAATGATCTCAAATTTCAATTTTGATCCTGAAAATAGATTCAGAACGTCAAAATTAGCCAAGCGTTCAATTTTTGTGGAAAATGGAGCACTTTGAAAAATTAGGTCAAAACCTATATAAGGTCCAAAAGGGTCATTTTCAAATCATTATTCACTTTTGTCTTTTGTGATTTTTGTCGAGCCCTCTAAGAGAAAAATGGCTAACATGGCAGTTCCAGTCTCCTCACACCAATTTGAGTGCAGTTGGTGACACCAGCAACCTCCCCAATATAGGAACCTGGTAAGTGGACCTCTATGCCTCTAGCATTCACATTTTTCATGTTTTTAGCATTTTAGGATCTTTTTTCGTATGTTTTTAGGTTTTTCAATTTTTGCACCATGGAAACTCGTACGGTAGTCTATATGGACTCGTAGAAGTTTTCAACTTCCTGTAGAGTGTCATCCCCATTCTGTCTGAAACTCATATGAGAGGGGCCCATGTGTTGTATGACATTTTGTCAGATTCCTCAAGTGTCGTACAAGAGCCTCTGTATTGTCGTGTACACATGAAATATCATGCAGGAACCTTTAGAAACTTGTATGAGTTTTGACACCAGTCTGAAAAATTGTATGGAAAACAACGAGCATTTTTCACCTCCTTAGGTCAAAATTTTGATTTTTTTTATTTTATAGGTTGATTCCTTAGCATTTAATGTACCTTCTGTAGTATTCAACTTTTTAATTTATGTACTTAGAGCTTGATTTTTGACCAAATTACTGATAGGGTACCCTATTTCTATTCTGTGTAGGTCATCTATCCTGATGTACATATCTAGATTTCACATCTACCTACCCAGAGACTGTGTGTGTCACTGCCTGATCTGATGAGAGTGCACCTTGTTCCATGTGGATTTGAGTATCTTATACGTTTTCTTGAGATTCGGGTGAACCATCATTTAATGACTGCCTTGATAGAGATATTTCTCTCGGAGACATAGACTTTTCACCTGCCCATTGGAGAGATCACAGTCACACCTGAGGATGTCTATAGGATATTGCGGATAATGTTCCATGTTCCTCATCCTGACTATATCAGTGTGGGGAATGTTGGTCTTCATGCTTTTAGGACACTCTTTGGGGATGGTGATCAGTTGGCTCAGTCTATATCCTAGGAGACTTTGGTACAATGATATGGACAAACCCATAGACTGGAGTGTATCATTGCAGGGATGATCAGTGGGATCATCATGTTCGATCGTCAGCAGAACGGTCTCTTGATGGGTTGGGCCCTGATGGTAGCTCGCCTGATGGCTACTCCTTCTGAGTTGGGCTGGGGTCAGTGTATGTTGGCACACATGTTCTCAGAGATGCACAAGATTGTGTATCATGAGAGAAAGTCTTTTTCTTTAGGTGCTCTTTTTCTACAGATTTGGGCATGGGAGCACATTCCCATATGTCGACCGACATGTCAGAGTCAGTGATAGTCACAGGAGCCTATCATAAATGTATATTCTAGATATGTGACATAGGTCCATATGGGTATTACTGAGTATTGGAGGCGTGTTTTGGATGATAGGACCTTTGTCATTTGGAGACCATATCTACAGGTAGAGGCATGGTCAACTGCTCGGTCTCAGTTTAGTTACTTTTATCAGAGTCGTGTGCTGATCGAACGCTCTACTACTATGCTTAAGAGATTCATCATCACACAAGTGTGGAGGTAGTATGACATCATACAGGATGCTCCTCAAGATTATTCCACATATGCACATTTTGTTTGAGAGCTAGGATTAGGATGGACAACTCATCTATCTTACACCCTATGTAGCCAGGAGTACACTGGAAATGTACCAAGAGATTGGGACTATAGGCCACAGGTTGCTGATGTCGGGGTTACGAATGCTTTCATTGCTTGGCTAGCAAAGCACCCTATGAGGAGATTCTCTGATCCTAAAGAGCTGATCCCCACCATGGAGGAGGTTGTAGATGTCACAGGTGCACCGATGAGTAGAGGCCAGAGATGCCGAGAGGTACAGATTCCTATTGTGCAGCCCATGCCTCCTAGACCTAGAGCTATTGTTACTCCATAGAGGCCAGCTAGACAAATGAGACCACCTCACCCTCCAAGTTTGACAATAAGAAGACCTGCAATTCTATAGAGGAGATCCACTAGAGGAGAGAGTGGCACACTTGGTAGCATTGGGAGTGCCGATGAGGTTCTGGGGGTACAATAGGATGTAGGTGGTGATACTGATGCTGCACAGGTGGATCCTGATTTTGATTTAGGTGTTGAGGTTAGACACCACAAGGCACATAGGGCAGAGGTTGTTGATCGGTTGACAGATGATACAAATATGCTAGCTAAAGATGTAGATCCTAGACTGAGGTAGACTCCTCAAGATGTTATTAGATGGCTCAGGCTACAGATCAGAGATTTGAGATTACAGAGTGCCACACTTGAGATACAGCTCAAGGAGTCTAGGCAACAGAGATTAGAGCAGGAGGCAGATAACAGACAGCTACAGGTAGAGGTCACACATCAAATTTCATAGGCTACTTATTATGTGTCTACATACTATGTTGTTGTACCTGCTGCGCAGAGAGTTCCTACTTATTCTCAGTACATGATCACCTTGAAGGGAGCCAGAGCACTGCGGGCTAATCCACTACCAAATGCACTTGCACCACCCCCACCAAATGTGGAGGAGTAGGCAGACAATTGATCTACCCTGATCATTTTTGTCATTTTTTGTCCATACACATTGATTTGTTCTGATAGCTCACATGAGCTCATTCTTTTGTATACTGTGCCAGTAGTGCACCTCTGACTATTCTGAGTTATATGTTATATATGAGATCGATTGATTTTTGGTTGTGACTTCATGTGTACTTGTCATTTTGCGTATGATGATATATCATGTGATGTGATGTGTATGGATTATGCAATGCAGTTGAATGATTATGGAAATGTATGATTTGTTTTATGCTTTATGGATGTTCATGTATGTAATGCAATGAATTGAATGATTATGAGATATGCAATGTAAATGCAGTGATACACATGATATATTTTGTAGGTATTGATGAAGATAAGTACTCGGTCATTTGTCAAAAAGGATGTTTAATCTAGGATAGTAACTACTTGTGGTTCTATGAAGAGACCTTCATGTGAGACTCAGCTCTTGTGTCATGTTTTGTGTTTGTTTGAAGAATCGTTTAAGTGTTCAAGTTGATCCAGCAATTGGTGAGATCATGCAATCATGCAAAGTGAAAAGTGACATGCAAAATGAAATGCAAACCTAAGACCTAGGACCTAGTCACTGATCATGTGTCGGTCATTTTCATCACTGAATATTTTATTAGGTAACTAGATAAATCAATACAATGTCCACTAGTTAGGAAACTATGAACATATGAATATTGATTTTTGTGTCAAAGTCACTACAACGTCCACTGGCTAGACAACCATGGATGTATGAATGTTGATTTTTTTTTCAAAATGTCAGATTAGATATAAGCACCAAGGCACAAATGCCAGGATGACCTGAATATCATGTCCATTTTGATATTGCAAATTTTATAAGCATAAGAACATGAACGTTGTGATGACCTGAATATGCCTTGCATAATAAACACACCAAATATTCAAGAGATCATTCTAAATCCACTATGAATTACTCGAAGTGACCCTTTATCATTCACATCCTTGGGTAAGATCGTGTTTCACAGTAGGAGTAAGAATTCACTCAAAAGATAAATTTAGATCAAACTTCCTTGAATTTTCTGGGTATCAATGGTTGAGGTACACATGGCCATCCAATATGTGATGGAGGCTCTTACAGATGGACACCATGTCAATCCAAAATTTCCAAAGTTGTTAGATTTTCACTTAAAGCAGAAAACAAAGAAAAGATTTTGCCCCCGGTCATCACTCTCTAAATCCTGTAAAGGACATCATTGAAGAGCTTGAGGGAACGTAATATGCAAAAATCTCAATGCGAATCAATAAGCATACAAGGAGATAAAAGAAATGAAGCAAAGATTATTTTCAGTTTGTTGTTGATGTTTGTTTGCAAAATCCTTTATGGTAAGGAGACTGAATGACTGACTGAGATGTAGATTCAAACGACTCTGATTGGATATAACTCATCTGAGGTATATTGGAGACCATAGGATATGACATTGATTTCCCCCAAGTTGAAACTTTGATAGGATACAGACGTTTGAGCTGATTGGTGTACAGACTGACTTTATTTAAAATAGGAATGCAGAAACAAACCAAGATATATGTACAAACTAAAGCAAGACTGAAATCTGGGAAAGACCAAGATTCCACTGAGAGATGGAGCATTTTGAACAAGTGGCACCCATTTTCCAGGTTTTCACCATCTTGGCAAAGATTCTATTTTTGCTACCAAGGCGCCTGTATCCAGGTTTTCACCAAGGCACTTTTCTTTTTCTTCTTTTTTTGTATTTTTCAATTTTTTTGTACTTTTGTATTTTTTTTATTTTTTTGTGAATCATCAAGGTGCCTATTGCTAGGTTTTCACCAAGATGATCATTTTTTCAGGACTTTTGCCAATTTTTATATTTTTTTTCAAGACATTTTTTAATATTGAACGCCTTAGGCGTAGAATTTCTTCAAATGGAAAACATTGATTGGTTCTCAGAGTTGTTCTCCTTCAGTCATTGAGAGTTGATAGGCTCTAGAGCCAAAAGTAGCAGTGATAAAAAAGGGGCCCAACCAATTGGGTTTGAACTTCCCCTTGTGTTCTCTATGTGATTGATTTTTAGGATTCTCTCCCAAGACTAGATCGCCAACCTAAAATTTTATGTGTCTGACCTTCTTTTTGTAGCCTCTAGACATTCTCTTCTAATATACTCTGAGATGATCATACACTACTTATCTGTGCTCATCTAGTAGTTCAAGTTCTTGCAACCTAGACACTCTATAGTCATCATCAGTTACTAGACCATGCATTCTGATACTTAGTGATGGGATTTCAACCTCAATAGGTAGTACCACTTCAGACCCATAAACTAAAGTGAATGGTGTAGCCCCAATGGGTTTTCTAATACTTGTTCTATAGGCCCAGAGAGACGGATTGATCATTAGATGCCAATCTCTTCCTATTTTATTTACTGTTTGATGCAATATTTTCAATAGATTCTTGTTAGATGCCTCTTCTTGTCCATTCCCTTGAGGATAGTAGATGGACGACCAATGTTGTATGATCTTGAATTTAGCACATAAGGAGTCTAAGTCTTTGTTCTTGAATTGGCCACCATTATCTGTGACTATCGAATGTGGGATACCATACTGACATATGATGTAGTTCAGAATGAACATAGATATTTGTTTTCTGGTTGCTTGAGTCAAAGGAACTACTTCTATCCATTTTGTGAAATAGTTTGTAGCTATAATGATATGGGTATGTCGATTAGAAGAATGGTGATAAATAGCTCCAATTAGATCAAATGCCCATTGTTGAAAAGGCCATTGTGTAGTAAAGGGAATAAGATCTCTCCTTGGTGCATTGTTCAAATTTCCATGTACTTGACACTTTTTACAGTTCTTAGCATATTTGATAGCCTCTTTTTCCATTTCAGGCCAATAGTACCCAGCCCTAATAAGTTTTTGAGCTAGTGTTCAACCATTGGAAAGTGATCCACATATACCATCGTGGACTTCCTCTAATGCATGTTGAGACTCTTCTAGTTCTAAACACCTAAGAAGTGTACCATCTAGACTCTATTTGTATAGGTCATTACCAATGATGACATACTGGGATGCGTTTGGGATGAGGTATCATTTCTCATGGTGGTTGAAGGAATCAGGAATGATTTGGTCTTGAAGGTAGGAGAAAATGTTTTTGTATCTGCAAGAATCATGACCAACAATAGTGCAGATCATGCAAGTTTCAGGGGAATCATATGCAGGAAATGATAGTGCTTCCACTAGGAACTCGTAACATAGCTCATGTTCAGGCTGTTGTAGTAGAGATGATAGTGTTTCCATAGCATCAACAACCTTGTTCTCCGTTCTAGGAATTTTCTCAAACGTGATAGATATGAAATATTTCTTTAAGTCATCTACCATGCATTTGTATGGAACAAGTTTCTCATCTTTTGTCTGGTACACATCATTGACTTGGTGTATGACTAGCTATGAGTCTCCATGAATGTGTAATTCTATCACTCACCACTCAATTGATATCATCATTCCATTAAGTAGAGCTTCATATTCAGCAATATTGTTTGTGCAAGGAAACTTGATTCTGAATGCTTTAGGTATTAAGTAACCTTGTGGTGCTATGAACAATATGCCTACTCCAGATCCATTCTATGTGTAAGATCCATCAAAGAAAAGATGCCAAGTCCTAGAAGAGATGTGCATGACAGATGAATTAGGAAACTCCATTTGTAATGGTGTATCATCAAAAAATGGTGCTTCATCCAGCTGATCTACAATGAATTGGCCTTTAATAGCTTTCCTTTCAACATATTCTATGTCAAACTCACTTAATAGCATCACCCATTTAGCTAGTCTACCTATGAGGGCAGCTTTGCTTAGTAGGTACTTTAGTGGATCAATCTTGTATGAGCTAACATGTAGTGTCTCATTTCTGTGATGCAAAGATCACAACTAGACAAGCTTTCTCAATCATTAAATAGTTCTTCTCATATGCTACCAATGTTCTGTTGATGTAGTAAATAGCTCTTTCCTTTTTGTGTTCATCATGTTGTGCTAGTAATGCCCCCAGTGATGTATATGTGGCGGAGACATATAGTATCAATGGATTCCCTTGAATAGGAGGCGTTAGAATAGGAGGATTTTCCAGATATTGCTTGATATGATTAAAATTCTTTTCACATTCATCATTCCATGCAAAAGTCACACCTTTATGTAATATTTTTGTGAAAGGTTGTGATATGTCAGCTAGCTGAGATATGAAACGTCTGATCAATTGCACCCTTCCTTGTAAAGTTCTCATTTGACTGATATTTTTAGGAGGTTGCATCTCCATGATAGCTTTGACTTTAGCAGGATCTACTTCAATGCCCTTCTTTGAAACAATGTAGCCTAGGAGCTTTCCAGAAGTGACACCAAAAGCACACTTTTTAGGGTTCAGTCTAAGACTAAACTTCTCCATTTTATCTAGTATTTTTCTCAAATCATTCAAATGTTCTAATCTTATCATAGACTTAGCTAAGGTGTCATCAACATAATCCTCCATGGTTCGATGCATCATGTCATGAAAGATAGATGTCATAGCTCGTTGATATGTAGCTCCGACGTTCTTAAGACCAAATGGCATGACATTCCAACAAAAATTACCCCACGCACATGTGAAATTTATTTTCTCTTGATCTTCTAGAGCAATTTTGATTTGGTTATATCCAAAGAAACCATCCATTAAAGAATACATCTCAAAGCCCGCAGTCATGTCCACTATCATATTGATGTTTGGTAATGGAAAATCATACTTAGGGCATGCTTTGTTTACATCTCTAAAATCTGTGCATACTCTTATAGATTTATTTGGTTTTGATATTGGAAATATGTTGGAGATCCATTCTACATAATCTATGACTCGGATAAATCCGACTTTTAGTAACTTTTTAGCTTAGCCTTTACGAGAAGTGCAACATGTGGATGCATCTTTCACAACTTCTGTTTAATAGGTTTGACTCCTGGAGCGATAGAAATATGATGCATTGTTAGATTTGGATCTAATCCTGGCATATCTGAATACTTCCTTGCGAAGTTGATTTTCTTCTTTATTAAGAAAGTGGTGAATGCCTATTTTTCTTCTTCTGAAAGAGATTGTGCTACATGAATTAGTTGTGGTTCCTCTAGTGTACCCAAGTTGATAGATTGAGTTGGTTCTATCAATACTAGAGATATGTCCTGTAAATGACTCGAAAGGACATCAAATATCTCATCCTTAGGTGCCTCAAAGAGGTTTTCACCTTCAGATACATCTTTTATTTTTACTATTTTAGGTTCTGAGACTGCCACAAAGTGGTTTTCACCCTCAGAACTCCTTTTTCTTTTGCTTTTATTTTTCTGGCTGAGATATTTGATATCTGACTCTCTCATGCTAACACTCAGTTCACTGATGGAAGTCTTCATAGGTTCCACTACATTGAGGTAGCAAGCAAGGGCATAGTCATTTTGAAAGGTATAGATATCTTGGCTCAGATCAGTAGACACTTCGTCAATAAGCTCTGGATGTTGGATATTCAATGTAGGGGAGGATTGGGAAATGGTGTTCATGTATATGGTGTTGTCATCATTGGTCCTAACCTGAATCTTGAATTCAAAGGTGATATTACTACTCGGAATGTTCAATTCGTGAATAGTCTCAATGTCATTATTGGATTCCACTTCAGCTGTAGGTGGATCAAATTTGTTAAGTTCATCATTTCCCTCTAGACTTACGTCAGATTTAGGTGAATATTGGTGAATCACATCAATGTGTTTTTCAGTGATAAGCTCATCTTCTTTAGGAATAACTCCCCATTCATAGTCATTTGATTCATCTTCTGATTCTTCATCTAGACCTTTGGGAAATCTGAGAACATGTGTAAAGTCAGGATGGATTCCCCAAGAAGGGTTACCTTCTAAGTCTGATTTGAATTCATACTCATGAGAGTCTATTTCAGAATCACTGTGGTATCCCAAATGTTCAGCTATGGTGATAGGTTTACCTTCTTCTTGTTGAGTAGTAGGTTCTTCTATTTCTACCACATTGATATTATCCTTAGGTTTTTCTTCATCTTTAAGAAGATCTAGTATTTCTTGAGGTAAATGTTCATATAGAATAAGCTCAGAGGTGTCTGAATCGTCATTGTCTGATTGTTGTGTTTCTCTCTCTAGCTGAGTTTTTTGTTGACGGTTCAATCTGCTCTAAGACATGTGGGGAATTTTTGCTGAGATGAAAAGGCTTCTTTTGATATCCCAGGCCTGTAGTATCTTTGTTCATCCTTCCAAAATGTTCAAATGGTTTTACAATACCTTTGCCTCTTGTTCCTAGAGGTCCTTTTCTAGTGTATCCCATTTTAGACATGAGTTTATGACCTAGTCAATAAGATTCGACAAGGATTTTAGGTGTTTTAGAGTCACATTTCTGAACTATTTTGGATTGAGACTCATCTTTGTATAACCATGCTAATATAGCTTCTTCCTCATCAGATTCTAGCTTGGATACTTTTTCTGTGATAAAACTTCCATTCAATATGACCTGAGATTCTTTAGCTGTAGGTTTCACCTTGTCTGAAGGTTGTCCATAAGATTTTGGGGACAAAGGGAGAGATGTAAGAGATAGGACTAGTTCCATTATGTATTCTCCCATACCTATGTCCTTAATTTTTACTTCTTTTGCAATGTCTTCCATCTTAGATGTAGATGCAATGTTTGTTTGCTTAGTGAAAGATTCTCTATTTTGTGGAACAAGTTTATCAACACTTTATTTCAAGGCATTGCAAGATGTGGATGTGTCATCTAGAATTGTGACCTCTACTCCATCATAAAAAAAACTTCACACATTGATGGTACGTTGATGGAATAGCTTGCATTTCATGTATCCAAGGCCTTCCTAGAAGATCGTTGTAAGCCAAAGGAAGATCGAGAACTTGACAGGTGATGTCTTTTATAACAGGTCTTGTTTTGATAGGTAGGACAATTGTTCCCTTGGAAGATATTTCTTTCTCATCATATACTTTTATGGTTATCTTCTTTTTAGGATAAATAGCATCTTCTAATAATCCCAGTTGTGTGATCAATTTGTAGGAACAGATATTTAGACCAGCACCTCCATCTATCAACACGCATTTGAAATGATGGTTTTGAATCAAGACTTCAATGTGCAATGGTTGGTTATGCGGATGACTCAATGAATTTTCATCTTCCTTTGAAAAGGAGATATATTGGGGTGATGTCAGATGACAAACCATAGTTTGGAAACTATCTAGATCAAGATTGTCAGGAACATTAGAACCAAGCACAACTTTATCCAGAATAGCTCTATGAGCATGAGATATCTGAAGCAACTCAAACATGGATATTTTTGCATTGGTATGTTGGAGTTGTTGGACAATGTTGTATGATGTAGGCCTAGTCTCTTTAGGATTCAATGATTTTGAGGTATCCCTTTGTTTGGAAGCAGATGAAAGATTCAAAGACACCTTAGGGGCATTTGATGAACCCAACTTTTGTCCTTGTAGATGTACCTGAGCTTGTGATCGAGTTATTGCATTTTTTGATTGATTATCTCTATCCTTTCTTACAATTGTGATAACATTGCAACATTCAGATAGGCATGGTTCTACCATATTTATGACAACATTGTTTCCAAAGTAGGTGTAATTGACTTTAGCACCCATGTTAGGCTGAGAAGATAAATCTCCTTGACCATGTTTTGGAAATGGTTCCATGAATGTCATATGATCATTGTTGGTTTTGTCACTGTCAATTAAAATTTCTCCATTATCAATTTTGTCTTGTATGAGATGCTTCAAGCGTATGCAATTATTGGTTTTATGACACTTCTTTTGATGGAAATCATAGAAATCAATCTCTTTCCACCATTTTGGTTTAGGTTCAAGATCAAACGGTTTTATCTTGGGCAATGTGATGATTTTGTTTGCCAATAGAGTTTTCATGGTAGATTCTAAGGACTCACCCAAAGGAGTGAACTCGCATTTTGGTGTTATAACCCATGGTTTATAGTCTTTCAAATTTTTAGAAGGTTCAAATGCCTTTTGTTTAGAAGCTTTGATGGCTTGAGTACCCATGATAAGATTGAATACGGGTGCCTTTGATGGAGCACTAATGTGATCCACAACACCATCTATTACAACATTCTTGTTCTTGTTCCAGAATTTGGTTTTGTCTTTGTTGTTGGAACTAGAACCAGATTCATACTTTTTATCTTAGTTAATTGATATGTCTCCCTTACAAGAACACACATTCTCAATTTTTATGGCATTTTCTACCATTTTCTCAAAAGAAGTATGATTTTGCATTTGCAGATGATAATTGAGTTTCGGAATTAGATTGTTGATGAAGATTTTGAGTTTTTTAGTTTCCGAAATGGATCTAGCATAGAGAGAAAACTTTTTCCTCTATCGCTTGAGGAAAGTCAGGAAGGGCTCTCCTATCTTTCATTTCAAATTGCAGATATCGATCATGGTGACCAGATGTTGAATATTGTAGGAGTATTGTTGGTAGAATAGTTTGATTAACTCCTCAAAATTCTTGATGGTTGAAGGCAATTTAGAGAACCAATGAATGGCTGACCCTCCCAGAGATCAAGGGAAAAGACGCATTAGGTAGGTTTTTTCATGCATGAACTCCATGGATTGAGTACAAAATTCTCTGACATGATCTTGAGAATCGAAGTTTCCATCATTCTTATCATACTTTGGTATTTCCACTTTTTTTGAGAATGGTGGCATGTACAAGCTTTTACCAAATGAAAAGGGGCATAGAGCCTCCATAGAAAATTCTTTGGGTTCTTTCTCTTTTTCCATCTTATTCAGTTTAACTTGCATAGTATGCATCTGTTTCATCATGGTTGTGATAGGAGTTTCTTCCTCTAGAGTAACAATATCTTCAACATTAAAGTTGTGATGAAGTTTGGCTCCTTGTTGGGCTAGTTTAAGGAAGTATGCCTCCTTCTCTTCTTGTAATAAATGTTTCATCATTCTTCGAAAGTGTTCATCATTTCTATATCATTCAATTTCAGAAGGAGTTGGTTCAGGATCTTCATGATTAGATTGATGACCTTGGGAACCTTGGTTTCCACCTGCTTGAGACATGGTTTTTCTATGAGGACTACCAAGGATTGATTGATGTGGAGTTGATTGATTGCCTCCATGAACATATACAGGAGGGGTAACGTAACCACCTTTCAAGTAAAGATTTCCAAGAGTGTCTTCTACAAATTTAGTTATGTCGTAAGGTTGATGAAATGTCTAAGCAATCACAGAAGATGCTGCTGAAGAGAATTTGGGTTGTTCTCCTTGTTTTCTTTGTGAGGAAGCTCTAGTTTCCACCATTAACCTTGGGTGAAGCAAAAGAGAAAGATTAAGACAACTAAAGAATGACTTGATTCAAGAAGATCAAATGATGCAACCTTTTCAAGATTGATCTGGCTGAAGATTGATTTAGACGTAAATGAAGGATACTTTGCCCTAGATGTATGGGTAGATGCCCAAAATATAGCAGACATGAGCTCGCAACACTTAGTCATTTTGTTGAAGACTGAATTGAAGATGATTTTGAAAAGGTTTTGACACAAGATCAAGCGGGATTCAAATCAATAGATCAGAAGGCTGGATCAAACTCAAGAGACCACTTTTGGAAAATAGATTGGATTTCTTCTGGTTTCTGCTATGTTCTTGACACAATGAATTTTATGACAGAATCTAAAAATTGGCTGTAAAAACTAGATTTCTAACAAATCTGGAAGATTTCTGACAACTTTGCAAAATTTTGATGAGTTTCTTTAGTCTCATATGAGTATGGGTGAGCTATGACATGACAGTTGACAAGGCCTGTATGACAATTGACACTAGGATAGAATTTTGCTTTATTTTTATGACAACACTCGTAGCAGTATGTAGTTTCCTGTACGACAATCTGGGGGTTCTGGCACAACAATCAGGAAAACTCATATGACTTTTGAGGCTTCGGGACAATTTTTGACTCCATAAAGGATTTTTGCTTCAGATTTGTAATTTTTTAGTTTTTCAGTATCAAATTGTTTGCAAAATTTTATGTCCAGGTTTGAATATTTGTGTAATAGTTCATCTTGGGTTCGCTCATTTCAAGTAACCAAGTAGATATCAAGCACACATAACATCAAGAAAGGGAATTCAAGCACGTCTAAAAACAATGAACAAGGGACAAAGAAACCTTGCACATGAACAATCAAGTGACTTATTGTTCTAATCCCTAAAAGTGCTATTTGTGTATGTTCTCAAAAGTTTTTCCAATCATGCACATAGACCTAGAAAATGAAAATTTTGGCCTCACTAGGGTTTTTAGTAATGGTCTGACTCTGCAACTTTTGTAATCTCAAGAGGGCAAAATCCAATCCAGGTGCACACTAGGGTTTTGACACAGTCCAAGAATTTAATCAATCAAGAGCTGCTAAGGAGATCTGATAGCCCAACAAGAGACTGCACCTGTGGAGATTTCTTCCACAAAGACATTTATATAGCGGTTGTTGCTACCACTACGAAAATGGCTATTACTACTTGAGGTTCCATCCACGTGGTTGACCCAATAAAGGGAATTTCCACTACGGTTAACCCTCTCTAAAGGTGACTCACAAACCGGACCACATGGGGACTAGTTCAGATTCAAGGATCTAATTTTCTAATACTACCCAAAAAGGCAGTAGAGCATAATCCGCTAGCCTCTTCACTTCACCAAAACAAAGCAAATAGATTAATTGACATGCTAAGACTGAAATTACCTCACCATGATTTGTGATGTCAATAATGATGTCTACCGAGCTCTCTAAGTAGGACCAAGAGAGAATGTACCAATCAAAGTTGAGGACCAAACCTAGTAAAACCGTGAGATAGTAACAGTATCCTGCCTACCTACAAGGGGATCTATCGTCGAGAAGAGCTTCGCATGCAAAACAAGTGAATGAAGCCCACTCCCTCAAGAACTCCACAAATAGTATTCATAGGGCCTAATTACTATGTAACAAATATGTAGAAAGCAAATCTATGTTCATTTTAGAGCCCAAAACTGAAGTGTGATTTATGAAAGCAGGAAAGACACCCAAGCCAGACACATGAGATGTTCATTTTATGTCCCAAATCAAAATGTTATCAGATCGTAGTAGGATACCTGAGTTCTCAAACAACGTGCTTAGTAGATTTTACCCGATTTACAATTTTGTTGCACTTTCTAGTGATCAAGAATAGCACGTACCAATCAAAAATAGAAGATCTCAATTGTTAGGGTTAGCTGTCAGTCCAAATCCAAAATCCAAATCTAAAAGATAAACTAAAAATTTGATATGACAATTGAATCTTTGCTACCAAAACTTGTACGACAGTGGGTTACCTCCCGCACGACAATCCGAGCATGATACGATAGTGGGTTTGTGCACACATGACAGAGTAGTCCTAAAATGATAATGTATGACAACAAGCATGATTCTTGAAAACACCAACTATCATACGATAGTCAGGGGGTCCTGGCATGACACTCTGACAAAACTCATATGAAAAATGTATGGACATAAAGTAAAAATTTCAGTTTTGATAGAAAATGATAGAAAATTGATAGAAATTGTTAGAAGATGAAATGGAAACCCGTTTCAGGGCCCCACGGTGGGTGCCAAAAATGCATGTGTGTAAAAATTGTACCTAGCTGGAGACACAACACTTCAGTAAAATATTAGAGGTTAGCAAATCAAGAAATCTGCAAATAAGAATAATATGGCTAACCAGGTAATTTACTGCCTTCTAGTAGGTGCGAGTATGGTATTCTCAGATATAGACTGAGATCAGTGACAATGCTGTTAGCTTGTGGTGACTAATCAGGAAAGTACTATCCAAGAAAGTACTGTACATTTTTCCTCCCGACCTCGTCGGGGTTCGGGGTTGGGCCGGGCCCCAAGCGGGGGTTTGGGGGCGGCAGCCCCCAAGAGCAGGGGTTCGGGGGTGCAGCCCCCGAGGAAATTTTTTTTGAGGCCGACTACTTTTTTTGGTTATTTGGGCCGACTACTTATAACTCATTCTAACCCTAAAGCGGGAAAATATTGTATAATATGGCTTAGGGTTAGGGATTTTTCATGTATGTATGATTTTAGTACTTGCGGCAGAATTGGGCTATAAGGGATTATGGATTGTAATCAGGTTGTAATCATTGGATAATAATAATATTGGACTTGCTGTTGGTGGACGTAGCCTAGGGATTGGGTGAACCACATTAAATCTGTGTGTCTTTGTTCTATTCTGTGTGGTTTATTATTTTCTGATATTAGTTATATTTGCACATAATTGTTATTTCTGCCTTGTTAATCCTAACAAATGCAACACCTAAATGAAGGATTTAAATGATTGAAAGCAATGAAATATGCATGCAAATTAATCTTTTTTTTTGGATTTTGTATGCAATAAGATGAAAAACTTGATATGAAACTAGTCTAGAATGAATTGGAATGCTATGAAAATTAATCTAACACTGATATGCTATGAACCCTCAAAAACAATAACCAAAATCTCACAATCACCTTGTTTGCAAAAGCTTGATTCTTCAGATGCAAATTCACTACAATGAGGATGCAAATTCGAGGGATCCTTTTATGAGGAGCTGGGCCTTGATTATATAGAAATCCAGGGCTTGAGGATGCATTGATAAAAGCCATAAATCACTCTTGATAAACTCAGGTTGATTTTTGAGTTATCAATAAATCAGGAATAGATCAACTCATAAAATCATGCAAAAGCACTTTTTGACTCAAAATAGAGTTTAGTTAACTTTTTCAACTCATAATCACATGTTGAGTTTAGAAATTTAACAAATTGAAATTGATAATTGATTTAAAGTTGACTGCTTTTCTGATTGTGCATGATTTAATTAAGAATTAATTTTAAAATAAAGTGATTTATTCTCAGCTTAACTAATTTTTGAATTAAAATAACTGATTTATGGGTTAATCAATTATTTAATCAAACTTTTATTCAACACTATATCATTAAATATTGACAACTGGATTTAATCAATTAAATAAGAATTCAATTGATTATTCATAAGATTTTTGATTTATTGTCAAAATTAAATAATATTAATTAGGAATAAATAGAATTAAATCTAATTAAATAATTAAGTGGCAGAATTAAACTTAATTAATTAAATATTTGACATATTCAATTAATCAACTTTAGGATAAATAATGACATTTATCCCCAAATAATATTCAATTAAAGATAATTAGGATAATTAGGAATATTCCCCGATGCAGAATCAAGATAATCAATTAGGGTTTTGATAAACTGATGTGCAGATGTGCCTTAGGTTAGGACTTTGATGTCGATTTTGATCGATTTGATGATGTAGGATGTTAATGAACCTATAGCCCATTTTTGGGGTATTACACCTACCACCTCATTCCCTTTGAGAGTCTACCTTCCTCTATCTCTACCTCCCATATAATTCCCTTCGAGACTCTTCCTCCTAATCTCATTGCCTTTCTACCTCTACCTCTACCTCTACCTCATTCCATGAATCTTAGTTTACCTGCATCAAGATAATAATTTAACACTCAATAATCATTCAATAGCAAAATGGAACCCTCCATGACATATACCAAATAGTGAACATTTTAATGAAATGGACCACATTGAGACAATCATTGTTTAATTCCATCACAGTAGATAGAAGAAAGGAAGCATGCTTGATGGACACAACATTACCTAGAATTTGTGGAGTGGGGCCCAAATGGTTGTAGACCAAAACAAAACATATATGTAATTATACACACATGGCCACAACATTTTAATGTAACCCTTAATACAAAATTATGTATACATATACATAATTATGTATATATATACATATTTTTTTATATGTATACATATAATTAATTTTAAAAAGCAATTTCAAAATTATAAAGTACGTAATTGCAAGCGTTTAGGCAAGTCGGCGAGTAGACAGGTTTCAATTTTGCATTGGGAAATGGTGGACACTAAATCCCTCATGTCCCTTTTATGTCCACCATCATCCATGTACATGTCTTCTCTTGGATGCATGTCCAAACATTATGGAACCCAAAAAACCAAAGCTTTCAACGCATTTGAGGATTATGTAGTTTTGTATACTATGTACATGCGTATACATATGTATGTATATAGTATACATAGATACATATATAAATTCCATACATGTACAGTATAATTATGCATACATATACATAATTATGCATACAGATAATCATTGAGATAACAAAAGACCTCAAGCCATACAAAAATAATGCAATCATTGAAGAAAAAACCTGAACACCATTTTAAAAAATGATGTCCAAAAAAATCAAAATGCATGTATGAGAAGTAGATTTCATCATTTTAATATAACCCTTTATGCATAAGGATAATCATTTAACAAAAAAATGAAGCCCTCCACAACATATACAAATTTATATATGCATATATAAATTTATGTATACATATAAAAATTTATGTATACATATACGAAGGAGTAGATTGCACCATTTTAATGTAACCCTTCATGCATAAAGATAATATTTTAACAACAAAATGAAACCCTCCATAGCATACACCAAATAATAAACATTTTATTGAAACTCAGGGTGGCTTATATATGACTATATATGCATTATGTGTTTTTGCATGTATGTATGTATATCTATGTATGTGCATGCATTATGTGTGTGTGTGTGTGTGTGTGTGTGTGTGTGTGTGTATACACACACATGTAAAAGCATGAAATAAAATGAAAGCGGGTGATGGAGGAGATAGAGAGGTAACTATGATATGATTAAAAAAATGTTTATTGATACTATAATTTATGTGGGTAGTTTAAAAGCTTGACATGAAGTATAAGATGCAAGTGAAAAATGCAACTGATATAAGCTTTAAAAATGAATGAGGCCCTAGGAATAAATAAACTTCATAGAAAATAGTGAACTCAGTTTATGTATTTAGACCCTACGAATAAATAATCTTCATAGAAAATAGTAAACTTCTTTTCTTAGACTGACTGAAAATAGTATATATATATAGTAAACTTTTTGCTTACATTGACTGAAAATAACTTATATATGTTTTAGACCTTGAGAACACATAAACTTAATAGAAAACAATAAATTAATGTGCTTACTTTAACTAGAAAGAATATATTAATCTATGAAATCGTATGAAAATAGTTTAGAATAGTGTACCAACCTAAACAAGGTATCTTCAACAAGTAATGTGTAGAAAATTCCTTCTTCAGCTCTGAATTGTACAGAGAATATTCAGACCAAACAAAGATAGTATTCGTAGTAACGAAAATAAATTTGGAAATTCGATTTAAAAATTCATTTGAATGTGCAAGGTGAATGCATTCATTTGTGATAGTTGAATTTCAAATTTAATATTGGTGGGAAACATTCGGCAATTTCATACTTAATTAGGTAATCTGCAATGCAAGGTGAATTGTTATTGCTTGTTGACAATTGGTCATTTCATACTTGCATATCCAATTTAATTCTAATATGTGTGGATTTGGTCTTATAATTATTTTTATTGTTTTTTTTTTGTGTCTATTGGGGAGCCTTACACCAGTTGTTGAAAATGTAGGTACTATTTGCAAATGGATTTAATGCATGTATAAGTGTACAGAAGTTTGGGAGAAAGTGCATATGATACCCATAAAGTTCATATTTCTTTTTTAAATTATCATTTGAGGGACCAATTGTTGCACACATGTAGTTGTAATTTGAGTATATTTGTACTTTTGGACCACTTGCATAAAGTGGTTTTTCTAAACATATAAGTTTTTAAAAAATAATTAATTGACTTTATTTGTGCAACTAGGATTGTATGTTAATTACATGAGGACCACTAGTAGTTCATTTTTTTATTTTATTTTTGTGATCAACTACTTATTCATGAATGAACATGTACTGGGGGTTAATTAAATATTTTTTGGGTAAGTTAAGTGTGTCTATTGAGTTATAGAATTATTTATTTTTGGGGGTTCGCTATGGTGAAAAGTGAATGGTTATTAGACCTTGATTCACTATACCTTCCCCTACAAACAATGGGGAAAATGAGAAGCCCGTTGAATTTAATAAGAAATCAATAGCAACCTATTCTCTCATTTTTATTTTTATTTTGCCTTGAATGCACATGCAAACAACATTTTGTACCATACATATACTTGTCATTTTATTTGTCTCCTCTGTTTAATACATGACTTTTTCTTTTTTGCACTCTTAGCACCCTCTTTCTTTTAATTTTAATGTAAACATATTCTTACATTTCTTTATGAAGTCAATGATTTCTTTCTCTGGATAAATGTTATCTATCGAGTGTGTTCAATTGTTAAGTGTAGGTGAAAATTTATGTTGTTTTCTAACATTTAAACATCATATTCTAAATTAAGAAAGTTTTCAATGTTTTTTTATTTATTGAATAAATACAAATTATAAATATATTGCAGCAAATACTTGTCAAAAAATTATTGTCTAAGTGTAAAAGAATAACAAAGGGCAGTTTTATCAAATATAATAGACAAAATTTAAAATAAATATTAGCAATGTCACTACGAATCAATTAGCAACTAGTGATTTTCTCAAACATAAAATTATTTTATTCTTGAAAGAGTGTTCACAAGTTTAAATTTTGAATGAGGTAAGGTATCTATGCCTTGTTTGTAACATAGTTAGGTGCCTCTTGTAAGAAATTTGTCATCTCTAGACCTAAAGATGGCTTAATATATAGACCCTAAAAATCTATTCATATATAAAAATTAAAATTATTTTTAATATTTTATTCCACATCACAAGAGAATATCCAAGTAAAAATAAGAAAAAATAGTAAACTTGATTCTAATTTAATTTTTACTTATTTGCATGCATTGAAAATCAGATCAAAATGACTAATAGGCGTCTTCCACAAAATTCAAAAAAGAATATGAAAATAAAATTATGATTTATTCAAAATCCTATGAGTAGGCCTCAAACAACTTAGAGTAGATTGCATTGGTCTTACGACATTCACAAGATTGATACCATTCTACTCAGTGAAGTTATATCAAGTGTTCACATTTCAATCATTTTTGTCATTTTCTATTTGAATTCGAGTTACACTTGAGCTTTGCAATAAAAAATCACAAACATTAGAAATTAAAGATCTATTCTAATGATTGTGTTCTACATCACAAGTCATTTATCTTTCAATATATCACAATATTTGTCACAACCCATTTTTAATGAAATAGAAAATTTGCCACTTCTCCTAAGTCATCACCAACGGTGGTAGTGGACAAATTCTCGGCTGAAATAATGGCTTTAAATATGTGTTTGGGAAACTGAATCAGAAGAGAAGCAAACACACTCAACTTTCTCATGATCTTTTCCATGTACACATGTATGAAAGGGAGGATCGGAACTGGTTACTCACCGCATGTTTATGGGAAGATAGACGATACTGGTAGCTTGGAGCAAGGATAGAATGGCTGGTACACGCGGGAGTTATGGAAAGAAGGAGCAGTTAAGAAATGGCGCTCAGTAGTCATTAAGGAGACATGACAGTTAGAGGGGAGGAGATACACGTAAGTTAGGAGGGGGCTCGGTGTCAAATACAAGAGGGAGGCGATATCATTGAAGGAGGAAGGAGCTATATTAAAACATAGAAGAATTTGGAAAAGGAGGAAGGAGATGGACATAAATCACAAGAAGGGAGGATTCATCGAACCATATTCAAATTTCCAAGTTCTATTTCCATCATCTTGTAATGATATTAAATGGTAGTTCATTCATTAGAGAAATCAATTTTTTTATTATTATAAGTTGTAAGTGAAAACATAGAGAGAGATTGAAAATATTACTCTATTTAGAAACAAAGAATTTTTATTTTATCTATTTTTTTTTAAATTCTTAAAACCAATAATTTATAAATACTCAGCAGTTGGGTTGACGTTAATGGTTTTTGGGCTGCTTAGACAACGATAGATTTCATGATAATTTTTATTTTATTTTTTAACTTCCTCTGCATCAACCACTATTACCGATTCTTAAATAACATCAGAAAATACTTAATTTGATAAGTAAGTTAGGCTTTCTTCAAGCCAAAAAAAATAATAGAACCGCTTTGTTTCCTTTTGGATCGTATTAAGTATTATCCTCAGTTGGGAGCCTTTGTTTTCGTGCAAAGTATAAACATGGTTGTTGAGTGTTTTATCTCTTAAGTCTATAAGGAATTCATCCTTTAAAAATGATGACTTATTGTTGATATTTATTAGCGATTTAGAAGGAAATTGTACCTTTAGGAGAACTTTTGAATCATTTGCCTTTAAACACTGGTCTTTTCATAGGCATGGGTATTTAGCGTAATTTACTTCTCTTAACAATTTAGAGATGCTCATATGTATGAATTGGTTAGAAGACTGTTGAACAACTAATTTTCATTGAATTTACAGTTGAACTGTAGAGAACATGCTTTCTGTTTCATTCTTTAAAATTCATGTCTGGAAGTTATTCTATTTTCTTGTAGCATATAGAGTGTATAACCAGTTCTTTTTATTTTTATATAGTTGGAAGGGATTTGAAATAAACATTTGTTTTAAATTGGAATTAGCTACTGTCCTAGAACCCAACCACTGAAAAGGCAGTAAACTCAAACAAAACTCTGTTGACAACCTTCGTATTGACCTTATGGTTTAAAACTTAGAAAGACAAGCTAGTTGTTTTGTTTATTTTAAACTGCGCTAGGAACTTGATGAACTTCCTATAGCAGTGGAATGATTGTATAAATATGAAATATGGTTTCACTTTATTGTATGATTTTCCGAGGTTGAGTATTTATGGATATTTTAGTAAGAAGTGAATTCTATTAGGAAAGGATAAACTTGGATTTTTAGTTATTCTGTGATTGATCCATGTTGAAAGGAGGAATCAAAATCTTATCTATTAGGTGGATATTTAATCATTTTAGGGTAGATTTTATTGCTGAAATTAGAGCAGCATAGAACTTCATACGTTCAAACTTTAAACATGAATTTATAAGTGGGAAATAACCACTTTGTTGAATGGAATCAAGTTAATTATGAATATCTTAGAAAGTCTACGATAAAATTATATTGAATTTAATACCTGTGTACTTGTTGGTGAAACTTGATATGTTTAAAGTATCATAAAATCTCGTTGCTTCCTATGTCATTATTGCAAGTTCCTTCTTTTTAAGTAATCTCCTGGTATATCTATACATGTTGATTACGAAAGGGTTGATGCTTCTTATTTAACACACCTGACTGATGCATTTGGTTTATCCATTTTTTGATGGTAATGATTTAGAATATGGTCATTTCTTATTACATTCCTACAGAAAATAAAAGAGGTGAAAGTCAAAATATTAATGAGTAGATATATGAAGGAAAGCTTAAACATGTAAATTTCTTAGACCTATTGTGAAGTACCTATTAATCACTGTTATAGTTTATGCTTCCTGAATGAAATGAATTTGTTATATGTGTAAATCTTGGGTTTCTTCCATGTATTATGAATAATTCAAGCTAAAATTATCATGTGAACTAAAAGAGATATTGGCAGATATTATGAGCTTGACATGTTTTTTGATAGTTAAGAGAAGGATTTTTGTTATGTTCCTTTATGTATGTTGAATGTACCATGGAAACTGTACTACGCATAAAATGTGAATCTTTGCATGATATTTTCCATATGTATGAAATGGAAGTAAATTTACAAGGTTTTTTTGGAAGTCCATGACATGTTATATTGGAATTTGAATGTGGATGTAACAAGTAGCACATATTCCATTACTCCTTAGTTTTACTTTGTTAGATTACTTCTAGCTGGGCTGGGTATCCTTCATGTCAAGAAGGATATGGGGAAGTGTTACTACTTCGTGGTAGGGTGGAAATGCACTCCCACAATATTCTTGTCCTAGATGACTTTTGTGAATAGGTTTCTGAAGCTTCTTCCAGGAAGGACTTTTCTTTATAGTGTTATACACTTCTTTGTATTCGATATGGTGGTATTTGATAATTTTGTTGTTTACTTTTTTCATTGAAATAAAAGTACATATTTAATCTAATATTTATCTTTTACTGATGTGATTCGACAATTGGACAAAAATCCCTTGGGTTGTTATCCTGACTTGATAGTTTGTACTTTCTTGTACTTGATGATAAATCTCTTATTGTGACTCTATTACTACGTTTGACAAATAGTCAACATTCCGCATATCTTTGGACATAGGTATGCTTTATCATTTTGACATTTATGGTCGTAGATGTACTTCTTTTATTCCTATATTATAGGGAATCTATTGGCATTTTTTTGACTTATGCATTTGACCCTTGACTTGTTGACCGACTCCTTAGATTATTTGAGATTTTTGTTGATGTGTCATTTGTGTCGAAAGTTCAATTTTTACATATGGTATTAGAGCTCTGGGTTCCATACTAGGGCCTTGAGTTCACTATGCTTAGCTGCGACCCTTAGTCATAGAAATTTTGAGTCGATTAATGCTTGGTCTAAGAATGTAACATTGGTTCCCTACATTGACTAGAGTGTCTTCCAATTTCAGTTTATCTTGATAGAAAAGGATAGGATGTTCCTTGTTTGGTGGGAAATAGACACTTGAGGGACAATATTTCTTACACGTGTAAAATTTTCTAAATGTCCCTAGTTGCTCTTGAAACTATGAAAGTTTGAAACAATATGTGATCTTGATAACTGTCTACCTTTGAGTGGTGTGATTGCTTCCTATTTTATGTTGCAAAATGTTAGAATATTTGAAAAATTATGAGGTATATTGTGTGTGAGATACACTTAAAAATTTGATATATATTTCTCTACATTAGTGTAGCAAAGAAAGAATATAAAATTCTATGAGGAATTGTGTAGTAAATAATGATGGTTATGCAATAAAGTTATGAGAGCTTGCAAGAATTTAGGACTTAGCTTGTGATAAATGATGGAAATATGTATTACTATAAGGTATATTTGCAAGTTTTATGAAAGGATTTTAATACTAGAAGCTTATGAAATTCTTGGGGAAGAATAATTGAACATATTTTATATAAAACATAAATTTGTAGAAAATTTGTGAAAATATATATTTATGTCTTACCTTGCTTGGCATGAGATTTAAAAAGAAAAGAGAGAATTAAAAATTCATGTGGGTTGGTTATAGTGGAAAGAACAATGTTGTTTAAGGTAATTGAATGTGTTATTACATGATGATGTAAACTTTGAGATATATGCTCTATAAGTATGGTCATGTTCTTTAGCATACCTTGGATGCAAGGTGACATGTAGCTTCTACTCCCTTCTTGTGGCTAGTGCTAGACACTCTGTAAATGTGATTTGGTTTCAATTTATGTCTTATTTTGAAATTTGATGAACTTTGAACGTGGTGAAGGACTAGCTTGAAATTTTAAGTTCTCTTATGACCACCTAGCCACCAATTTTGAGTTTTTCAATCAACTGAGATTTTGTTCACACTTCTTGATTTTTATTATGACCGTTGAGGGTCTGAATTGATATTTGCAACTTGAAATATTATGATCTTAGGGTGGCTAGAATATATGTTTTATGTTTCTAGTCCTCTGATGTGAAGTAATGTCATCTATCATGTTCAACATATAAAATTGATAGATTGTAAAAGGGAGTAGATTGTGAAGAACACCCCATTCCTAATCTTGCATTCATATCTTAGTCAAGAAATATGTTTCAACTATTATGAAATGATCAAACTGAATTGACATGCAAAGGGTTATGTATATTAGAAATGCATTTTATGAAATAATTAACATTGGTTGATATTCTTTGATGTGAGTTTTGGATGCTATGAGGAGCATTGCATGGATACTCAAGAAATGATGAAATCCATAGAAAATACATCATTTGACATTAATATGATATTACTAGTACATGGGTAATTATATTTGAGACCTTGCATGAAACTATTATGAGGTGATTGAAATAGATGTAGTATTTGATGCATTTGATGATTGATGAGTAGGTCAACATATTTTTATGGAAATGGAATAGAATTATTTGGTTATGAAGCACTATTTGGTGTTTTTGACAGAATGGTCAACACCTCCTACTTTGTATGTGTATTTTTATTTGGCTAGATGGTTCAAATTATGTGATTGCCTATGATGAATGTGATTTTCCATGATGAAGGGCATAATTCTTTTGATTAGTTGATTTTTGTATGATTTACATGTTCTTGTTTAATGTATAGTTGCATGAAAGGAAATTATATGAAATGCATGAATTGCATATTCTTTTTGCTTGCTTTGTATGAGAATTGGAAAACTTACCTTCGGGTGAGGGGTGTCGAATGTGGGAAAAACAAGGAAGGGTATAAAGGGATGTTCCTCTACCTATCAGTGTTCATTCCTAGTGATAAAAAGATGCTTTGGCCAAAGCTTGTTCGTATATGTTTGCATAAATATGTTGTCCATGTTCTATCTCCCTGCCACATCCATGATTAGTTCTACTTAGACATATGTGGAAAGTAGTTAGTTTCATGGTTGCACCAGATACCCCTGCCTTTTATTTTTTGGGGCATTGCAAGGTTGGGAATTCTGCGAGTAGGTAGAATCCCAAGGAAGTGTAAGACTTTGTGGATAGAATAGACAAGTGTTCGAGCTACACTCCCATCTCAAAATTTGCAGATGGACGACTGAGTGTCTGATAGCATAGAAGACAAGGAATTATAGAAGGAAAATGTCCAATTATCATTAAGTGTCTTGTTTCATGATTGAACTTAATGGTTATGCTTTTGGATGCATTTTTCTAGATGTATAACATTTATTGATGCATCGATTTTATTATGGTGATGAATTATTATGATTAATTAGGATGTTTATGCTTAGATGAAGCAAACTAGAATTATATTGATGAAAATGTGAATGCTTGTTCCTATTAAGATGTAAGACTTGAAGGACTTGTATTATTCTACCGATAATAAAAATAAAATTCTTTGAAATATTATTGTGACGAGATGGGCATGAGGGCCTCGGTCACATAAATGGAAAAATGGATCCACTAATCTTTTCAAGTGCTTTGCAAAATGGACAGATGACTTTATCACCTAGTAAGTACCACATGTTAGATGGCATGTATGAATGATTTATGTACTTATGATCAAGTTAAGGTTTAGAACTTGTTTTTTGAACATTTGTAGTATTGCAATGATTATCTTTATTCTGGAATATTTACCATTGGAAATTATCTTCCATGAAGAATTGTAATTAATTGAACTAAAAATATTATAAGTGTCTACATATAAATATGATAGGAATTTGATACAAAGTGCTCAATCCAAATTAATTATGTCAATATGATGCCAAAGTATGGTAAGAAGCATAGGTATGTGTGTGCTCTTTTGTAAATTGAAGGTATTATGCAGATTTATGACTAAAAGCATTAGGATGAAGGAATAATATATCTTGATTATGGTGAAAACATGTCCTAATACTTTGATGTTGTTCCTATGTATGCATAGATAGAATGACACATTACATGATAGAGGTGGAATATAGTCGGAGAGAGGTAACTCTAACCTTGTAAAACTAAAGGGTAGTAATGGAATTCACACTCACATAGAAAATGTTCTTGAAATAATTATGATCCAAGTGTGTTTGTTTTTTCTCCAAATGTGTTTGTTTTTGGTGTGTGTACTTACTACAATGCATAGCTGATGAAAATTTGGCTTTATGTAAGCAAATGATATTGAATCTTGTTCATTTTCTGTTAGAATGGAAAAGTGTATACACGTGTTACCTTTAATATTTGAACAATGGAAGATGATTTAAATTATCAATTGTAAATTTCTTGAATTATCTTTGAATATGATTGCAAATTTTGAATTATGCATCGAGACGATGCATCCTTAAGAGGGGAAGGATGTCACAACCCATTTTTAATGAAATAAAAAAATTATCAGTTCTCCTAAGTTGTTGCCAATGGTAGTAGTGGACAAATTCTCGGCTAAAATAATGGCTTTAAATATGTGTTTGGGAAACTAAATCAAAAGAGAAGCAGATGCACTCAACTTTCTCACGATCTTTTCCATGTACACGTGTATGAAAGGGAGGATCAGAACTAGTTACTCACCGCATGTTTATGGGAAGATAGATGATACTAGTAGCTTAGAGCAAGGAGAGAACGACTGGTACACATGAGAGTTATGAAAAGAAGGAGCAGTTAAGAAATGGCGCTCAGTATTTATTAAGGAGACATGACAGTTAGAGGGGAGGAGATACACGCAAGTTAGGAGGGGGCTCAATGTCAAATACAAGAGGGAGGCGATATCATTGAAGGAGTAGGGAGCTATATTAAAACATAAAAGAATTTTCAAAAGGAGGAAGGAGATGGACATAAATCACAAGAAGGGAGGATTCATCGAACCATATTCAAATTTGCAAGTTTCAGTTCCATCATCTCGTACTAATATTAAATGGTAGTTCATTCATTAGAGAAATCGATGTTTTTATTATTATAAGTTGTTGTAAATGAAAACATAGAAAGAGATTGCAAAGCTTACTCTATTTAGAAACAAAGAATTTTATTTTATCTATTTTTTTAATTCTTAAAACCAGTAATTTCTAAATACTCAGCAGTTGGGTTGACGTTAATGGTTTTTGGGCTGCTTAAACAGTGATAGATTTCATGACAATTTTTTATAGAAAAAATAAACTTCATCTGTATCAACCACTATTACCGATTCTTAAATAACATCAGAAAATACTTAATTTGATAAGTAAGTTAGGCTTGCTTCAAGCCAGAAAAAATAATAGAACTGCTTGGTTTCCTTTTGGATCACAGTTAAGCATTATCCTTAGTTGGGAGCCTTAATTTTCGTGCAAAGTATAAACATGGTTGTTGAGTGTTTTATCTCTTAAGTCTGTAAGGAATTCATCCTTTAAAAATGATGACTTATTGTTGATATTTATTAGCGATCTGGAAGGAAATCGTACCTTTAGGAGAACTTTTGAATCTTCTGCATTTAAACACTGGTCTTTTCGTAGACATGGGTATTTAGCGTAATTTACTTCTCTTAACAATTTAGAGATGCTCATATGTATGAATCAGTTAGAAGACTACTGAACAACTAATTTTCATCGAATTTACAATTGAACTATAGAGAACATGCTTGTTGTTTCATTCTTTAAAATTCATGTTAGGAAGTTATTCTATTCCTTGTAGCATATCAAGTGTATAACCAGTTCTTTTTATTTTTATATAGTTGGAAGGGATTTGAAATAAACATTTGTTTTAAATTGGAATTAGCTACTATCCTAGAACCCAACCACTGGAAAAGGCGGTAAACTCAAACAAAACTTTGTTGACAACCTTCGTATTGAACTTATGGTTTAAAACTTAGAAAGACAAGCTAGCTGTTTCATTTATTTTAAACTGCGACAGGAACTTGATGAACTTCATGTGGCAGTGGAATGATTGTATAAAATATGAAATATGGTTTCACTTTATTGTATGATTTTCTGAGGTTGAGTATATATGGATATTTCAGTAAGAAGTGAATTCTATTAGGAAAGGATAAACTTGGATTTTAATAAAATCTATTATGTGATTGATCCATGTTGAAAGGAGGAATCAAAATCTTATCTATTAGGTGGATATTTAATCATTTTAGGGTAGATTTTATTGCTGAAATTAGAGCAGCATAGAACTTCATACGTTCAAACTTTAAACATGAATTTATAAGTGGGAACTAACCACTTTGTTGAATGGAATCAAGTTAATTATGAATATCTTAGAAAGTCTATGACAAAATTATCTTGAATTAAATACCTGTGTACTTGTTGGCGAAACTTGATATGATTAAAATATTGTAAAATCTTGTTGTTTCCTATGTCATTATTGCAAGTTCCTTCTTTTTAAGTAATCTCTTGGTATATCTATATATGTTGATTATGAAAGGGTTGATGCTTCTTATTTAACACACTTGACTGATGCATTTGGTTTATCCATGTTTTGATGGTAATGATTTAGAATATGGTTATTTCTTATTACATTCCTACAGAAAATAAAAGAGGTGAAAGTAAAAATCTTAATGAGTAGATATATGAAGGAAAGATTAAATATGTAAATTTGTTAGACCTATTGTGAAGTACATGTTAATCATTGTTATAGTTTATGCTTCCTGATTGAAATGAATTTGTTATATGTGTAAATCTTGGGTTTCCTCCATGTACTATGAAGAATTCAAGTTATAATTATCATTTGAACTAAAAGAGAAATTGGCGAATATTATGAGCTTGAGATGTTTTTTGATAGTTAAGAGAAGGATTTTTGTTATGTTCCTTTATGTATGTTGAATGCACCATGAAAACTTATTGTAATATGCATAAAATGTGAATCTTTGCATGATATTTTCCATATGTATGAAATGGAAGTAGATTTACAAGGTTTGTTTTGGAAGTCCATGACATGGTACATTAGAAACTGAATGTGGATGTAACAAGTAGCACATATTCCATTACTCCTTAGTTTTACTTTGTTAGATTACTTCTAGTTGGGCTGGGTATCCTTCATGTCAGGAAGGATTCTAGGGAACTGTTAATGCTTCGTGGTAGGGTGGAAACACACTCCCACAATATTCTCGTCCTAGCTAACTTTTGTGAGCATGTTTCTGAAGCTTCTTTCAACAAGGACTTTTCTTTACAGTGCTATACGCTTCTTTGTATTCGATATGGTGGTATTTGGTAACATCGTTGTTTACTTTTGTCATTGAAATGGAAGTACATATTTGATCTAATCTTTATCCTTTACTGATGTGATTCAATAGTTGGTCAAAAATCTCTTGGGTTGTTATCCTGACTTGATAGTTTGTACATGCTTGTACTTGATGGGAAATCTCTTATTGTGACTCCATTGCTACGTTTGATAGATGGTCGACATTCCATATATCTTTGGACATAGGTATGCTTTATTATTTTGACATTTATGGTCGTAGATGTACTTCTTTTATTCCTATATTATAAGGAATCTATTGGCATTTTGTCGACTTATGCATTCGACCCTTGACTTGTTGACCGACTCCTTAGATTATTTGAGATTTTTGTTGATGTGTCATTTGTGTCGAAAGTTCATTTTTTACAATATTTTATGTTTAGAATTGTTGCACAATGAAAATATTAGATAAATTTTAGGGTTAGAAGTGTTTTTAAAGGGTGATTTATAATTGGTGCCTACAAAACGAAGAGCTACAAATTGAAATATATTATCTTAGAACCCATATAGTTACATGTAAATCATTCCAATGTTCTTTATCCATCTCTTTTAATTTGATGTTTGAAATTTATTGCATGTAAGGAACTATATTTAGATTGAAGAAAATGACTAAATTGTTTGTTTTTTAAGGGATTTCTCCTAATGCATGAAATTTCATGCATCTTCTCTTTTCACCATAAAAAATGGCTATATACAGACTAACTCAAGCTTATTATTTAGGAAAAAAAAATGTTGTTAGAAAATATAGAAGGCCTTGACTTAATCTTGAACGACACACAAGTCTCATAATCATTAAGGAGCTTTGTGATAATCACTATTTATATTGTGTACTTTTGGAAACAATACAAAAAAATTAATTTTAGAGGCCCTGTAAGAAAAAGGATTGCATGATTCAAAAGAATCAACATAAAGGTGTTGAGTGCAATAATAAGTGTAGATTTAAAAGCTACAAGATAAGGGATGGCCTTATTAATAGCCATACTATTGAAACTCAAAGTGTTCTTTACAAGAGAACATATCCTACCTTTGAAACATTAGCTCAAATAGATGCAACTTTGGTTGTAGTTCTATCTTTTTAGTCCAATATTGTTATCTAAGATCATTTGAATGTCCCACAATTTAATTTTCAACTAAATGTATTTTACACTTCAACTATTTTCTAGGTCGTAATTATCCCTTTGAAATTATGTGGTGATTGTATCTCTATTTTTAATGTTTTTATTATCTCAAGTGCTAGTACATGTTTCTATTGTTCTACTTATTTTAAAGCATTTATTGATATTATCTATATAGCCCCCTGATTGTGTATTAAAAGTTGGTGGAGGCTTGGAACTGCAAATTATCCTTGCAAACTCTTAACAAACCCTTAATGGAATTGAGTTTTCCATTAGATTGTGGAGGAAACACTATCCTTTCACATATGGAGAACACCTACA
Source organism: Chamaecyparis obtusa (assembly GCA_027943335.1). Lineage (NCBI taxonomy): Eukaryota > Viridiplantae > Streptophyta > Pinopsida > Cupressales > Cupressaceae > Chamaecyparis > Chamaecyparis obtusa. The sequence goes on along the minus strand of BSBK01004996.1, from coordinate 44,899 downwards.
AATAGTTGATCATGGTAAGATTAAAAAGCCCTCTTCAAAATGATATTTTATGTAAGATTTAGTTTAGAAGATTTGTTATGCTTTCCTCTCAAAGAGAAAGTCATATACATTATGAGACTATTACTATGATACTTCTCAAATATACATGCAAATAATGAAGGATAATTTTATTCTATCTTATTTGTATACTCTTTCTACATCGTCACATCTTTTTTATCAAATATAGATCTATGTTGAGTGTTGTTATGATAAATAGCTAACTTTTGTTATAACAAATTATGTATTGTTTGGTAGATATTTATTTTATTTTTTATTATCTTTTCTTATGCTAGATTTTTTTTTAAAAATAACCAAAAGAATGGTGATGTCTATTCAAGAACCAAAATGTACCATTTATCATATTTATTCTGTATTTATTTTAATCAAAAAATAAAATACAATTATTTTTTATTTTCAATTATTTGATAAATAATAATAAAAGCACATTTTGACTTCTTAATATACAATGTTTTAAAAAAAAGTTATTTTCACCAAAACAAAATTAATACTAGCCTGATATCACCAATGCACAATGATGAGGATGTGGCTATTCTCTACATTCGAATATCCATAGTGGTACATGTTCGTATGAAAATTAAAATCTGAATATTATAAGAATTTTCATATAATTTTCACTAATCTGATTTTCATAATCTGTCTTCACAATGCTTTAAAAATGAAAAAACCCGGTGAAAACTCATTGTATTACTGAATTTGCATTTTTACCATTTTCTATGAAGAATGGCGAAAATTCTATGGTGACCCATAAATGATTGGAGATGTCGATAACTCATACATTAGCACATGCCTTGGTCCTTTTGCCAGTATTGCAACGAGAAAGTCCATATATATTAGACAGCAATAAAAATGTACAAGGCTTGTACAGTTTATTGATAAGGCTTGTACACTTGCATTCTATGTGGGCCTTCATGTAAGCCTCGCACCCAACCAAAATGTCTCACAACGGGTACTCCTAATGTCTGCTTAAAATCATTGACCAAATGTTGTCCTCTTGCTGAAAGACGCATTCATTTATCTTTATTCCATTTCACATGCAACTTCTCTCTCTGCTCAGATGTGCTCAGGTGTTAATCTCTTTCCACTCAATGTTAAAATGTAATGAAATTCTGGAAAATGGTAAACGTCCTTACAAATGTTTCAAAAAGGGGTACTAAAATGACAGAAGACTCTTTTTTTGTAAGAGAGAAGGAACCCAGTTGTTGACTCAAATTTCCAACAATCTTTTGTTTCTGGCGAATTCTATCATGACATTGACTAAATCTTTCTGTCCTGACCAGCCCAATCCAGTCTGGCATGACAGCAAGCAGAAATGGAACTGGAATCGAAGGCCTTAATGGATTCCCTCCAAATGAAATTTGAAGTTATAGATCTATATGATTGTTGGTTTTTGGTGAGAAAGTTCAGTAGTTTAGTATTTTAATTTTGCGCTTTTTAAAATCTTATGTGGAAATTCAAATCACATGACCCAATTTTTACAGCAGCTTACTTGACAAGCCCCTTGCTTATAATTAAGGTTTTAGGGTCACATCGTCAAATATGATGCTATATCAACATTCTTTTTGCCAAGCTATCCAAAAAGACCCCCCAAAAAAGTGAGATTCATACTTGTGCACTAAGTCATGTATTGTTGGTGCATTGATGTGGCATCACATGATTGGCTGCAATTTAAATCTAAGGAATATGTTTCATTCAATCATAGGTAGTTATCATCAACTCTAACAACTTTAAAGTCACAACTATTAACTTACAATATTGTCAAAAATATTGAGCATTAAACCACCAACTGTTATAACAACTATTGGAATGTACTTAACTACTAGATCCTCTCCCCTAAAAGCATATTCTAAGATTTGGTTTGTTTGCATATCTCATCTAAAATAGCATAAATAAATGACTCCTATTCAAAAAGTGAGTATGATTTCGTATTCTTGAAATTCAAATCTCGGAGGAGGTAGGGCATGTACACCTTGTTTGTATCAAAGTTAGGCGCCTTTCGCATAGACTACATGGTAGTCTCATATACTAGATAAGTCATCTATAGACCTAAAAACAGATTATCACATATATTATAAGTCATCTATAGATCTAAAAACAGATTCCCAGAATGTGGACTATGAAAAGATCTATTTTCATTTGTGGACTATGAAAAGATCATTTTCCATTTCCATTTCCAATGACTCATCTAAATAACTTAAAACTTAAAGTGCACTTCGCAATGTCATCTTCTTCTTAGGTAACTGTCACTTCTAATTGCTTGGCAAGTTTCCATGTCTTATCTAAAACAACACAAATAAACGACTCTCATTCAAAAAATTAGTATGATTGCAAATGACAGAGAACTTATACTCTTGAAGCTCAAATCTTGTAGGAACAAGGTATGCATACTTCATTTGTTATACAGTCAAATGTCTTCCACATAGAATTCATGATAGTCCAATATACTATATTATATGTAGAGCCACAAACTACAAAGTATCTATAGTTCCAAAAGCAGATTGTCCTAATGAAAACTATAAAAAAAACTATTTTCAATAAATCATCTGAATACATTGTTTTTTAACAGCTGTCACCTCTGATTGCTTGGGCAAGTTTCCAATAGCAGCTGTACTTGGGGATTTCCATCACCACTTTTCCAGGGTGAAAGCCAATGTTCAGCCACGACTGAACTCCATAACTGCCAATATACGTTGAAGATTATGACTGTCATGAATAACAGTCCTTCATGGTATCGACGGTCCTTTTTCCCATATTCATAGCATTGACAATGACAATGCATTTTACAATTTTGACTATTTCATCATGTATGTAGCACATAATGAGAGGCAGTGGATATTCCTAGATTGAACATGCATATTTCAATTGTTATATGCACGTTGGAAATGGTTGAAGCAAGTTTCAAATCTGATTTTGATAAGAAAACATTACTGAAATGAACACATTCATACCTTTGATTGATGATAGTGCATTGTACAATATGTGGTTCCTAATTATAGGATCTGTTGTTGTTAATGAGATTTAAAACATAAGAGTTGATTGTATGTGCAAGTTGTAGCAACGTATAGACTAACATATATAAGTCTTATGGGAGGGTTTCATCATTTCCTTAATGATGCCTCATCCTGAATGTTCTCACCGTCTGAAGCTAATGGTTGAAGTAAGTGTCAAATCTGATTTTGTGATAAAAGCATTATTGAAATGGACACATTTATACTATTGACAGTAACAGTGCATTGCACAATGTATGGTTCTGTTGGAACTATAATTTCCTCACATGTATGAGATCAGTTGTAGTTCGAATTGCAGTTCTAGTTTTTTACATGAGATAAAATAAGAATTTTTTAATTTGTAGTTTTCAACATGAGTTAAATGTATAATTTCTAAAAAATGATAATTTCTCCCATATTGCATGGAAAGAGCTAGAGCTAAATTAAGAGTTCTATAATTAGAATGAAGTTGTTAATTGTTGTTGTGCATGAAGATGCACTCATCTTGTCTATTTTTAGCTGACATTCAATATGGAAAAGGCCTCTATATGAAGAGGTAGAATGTAATGAATTATTTGTCTTTGATTATTAGATCAATTGACCATTGATGAGGGGATCAGGAGTATTTGATGAATTAAAAAGATTTATATACTTTTAGACCAATTTGTGTTTTATTTTATTTTCTTCAACTTGGAATCAAAGTTGTATTATTTTTAATTTCTTCATTTGGTATCAAAGCTTTGTTATTATTAATTTTCTTCAGGTTCCAATACTAAGAAACAGATGAGGAACGCCTTGAATGAACTAGTCTAACATCAAGGCTACTTTTAAAATCTGATGTAGTACTTAGTTAGCTGAGATTCACTTCTAATGTGGAAAATTTTATATGTGTTTCTACCTAACAAATTAGCTAACATACAATAAGTTGAAGGAAGTTGCAGAACTAATCAACTTTTGTTTTCAAGTGTTGAGTTTAATGTGTATATTGGCTTTTTCTACTTAATGTACTTCCATATTAGTGGATTCAAAATGAAGGTTCCAACAATTAGAACTTCTTTGGCTTTGGTGTCTTACAACACACAATAGTTATCATTTTTGCATTGTGCTTGATACGATGCTTGATGTTAACTAGATGAGCTGTATGACATGGCCTATTTTTTGTTATTTGATTACCATGAACTTATTTTCAGATGTGATACTTGATAATCATCTTTGGATAAGGACCAAAGATTCAATGATAAATAAAGTGTATGAAACTCAAATCTAATTAGTTGAAAATGTACAATTGAGTGATGAGAAAGATAGCTTTTCTCCTTTCTGACAAATTAGAATAAAATTTAGATTTAGGGATCGTGGTTTGGACTTGATACTTACTGCAATGCTTGTAAGATTATGTACACATAATTGGATGAGTCAAAGACAACCGCTTAGCATATAAATCATGTAGCACTGTGGAAGGATGAAGTAAATTTCTAGTACAAGTTTTTTAGCCTTCCTTTTGTATTATTCTCTACCGTTTGGAAATCTAAAAAGATGTCAAATGGGACTAGACATTGTAATGATCTTAAGTTCAAATATAAATCTACCCTCGATTACAACTAATGCATGACTCAAAGCTAGAATAGTAATCTATGTAGGAAGAGATTAGGATGAACCTAAGAAGACTACCTTGGTAGCACTTACTTCTATATAACATTATAACACTTTTCCTTTGTATAGGTGCAAATGAATATAGGTTTAATCCATATCTAGATATCAAGACAAAAAAAAAAGTAAACATTGTAGATGGCAGTGACTCTAGTTGTACGCAGCTCTTGTTTTGCTTTAGTAATCATTTCAGCCAAAGGATGAATCAATAGAAACAAAAAACACAAAAAACTAGTATTTGATATTAGTTCAGCAAATAAACTCTAATTTTATCTCTATAATTTGTTTCAAATGGTATGGGTTGTGAATGTTTGGAGATTTTGATTGAATTGAATAAATTCTATTCTAATTTGTTGGGTAAGATCAATTGCTATTAAAAATGCAATTTGAGAATTATATAAATAAATATTATTATTTTTAAATAGGTCTTTTTATTAATATTTAAGTTAAATTACACTATTCACACAAAAAAAAAGAGGCTATGAAATCAATGACTCTAGTTGTACGCAGCTCTTGTTTTGCTTTAGTAATCATTTCAGCCAAAGGATGAATCAATAGAAACAAAAAACACAAAAAACTTGTATTTGATATTAGTTTAGCAAATAAACTCTAATTTTATTTCTATAATTTGTTTCAAATGGTATGGGTGGTGAATGTTTTGAGATTTTGATTGAATTGAAGAAATTCTATTCTAATTTGTTGGGTAAGATCAATTGCTATTAAAAATGCAATTTGAGAATTATATAAATAAATATTATTATTTTTAAATAGGTCTTTTTATTAATATTTAAGTAAAATTACACTATTCACAAAAAAAAAAAAAAAAGAGGCTATGAAATCACTCTACAAATGTCATAGAGGTAGAGCCTGGAAAGCCAGCTAAAAACATAAGCATGGGGACATACTAGAAGCAGAAAAAATAAACAAGTAGCTAAGCGACTAAAGAAGTGCCCACGGAAGGTGGTGGGTTACAATCAATTTATTCCCCTAAACATAAGATTGGGGTCCAAAAGGGAACAAACTTCCTCTCTATTATCTTCTTCTTCATTATCCTTTTTGGCTAAAGAGATAGCCATGGAAAGCCAAGGGAGCATTTGGAAGCGCTAGGCCACATAGAATATCCTTTGGATCCCACCTTGCTAGAACTACCAAGAGTGTAGGGGACAATACCATCAGTAGGCCATACAGAAGTAAAGCCACCTCGGGGTGGAGTAGTTAAGTGATGGCACTGAAAATATCTTCCCCCACCATATTGTCAACGAGGGTCCTAGGAACATGGCGTATGAGAATGACAAGCAAAGAAACTGCAACCATGTTAGCAGCCATAAGGAGGAGATCACTTGTAAAATATCTGATGGAACTTTGGAAATCATACAATGGGAATATCCTAATGCTGTAATAATTATTGCAAGTGGGCCACCTTATTTGTTTGTACTTGTATCTGCAGCATGACATTATTACATATACATGCTTTAGCATATAAAGAAACATTAATATCAAGAAAGTCATGAGTAACCACCTCTACATTTATATCTTTCCATAAACTGAAGAGAGTTTCCAACCTAAAAGGATGTAATATTTGCATGATTTTTTAGGGAAGTATGGGTGAATCTCCCAACAAGATCATATGCCAGAAGAAGGGTTCAGGCCTAAAGGGTTGAAAGAAGTCATGAATCTAAGCCCACAACTATTGGGCTCTCTTACAATACCATAAGAGGTGTATTAATGTCTTTTTTTGTCCGCAAAAAAGGACAACAGGGGTTTGGCACACCCAGATGCCAAAGGAAAGAGCCCATCAACAAGCTCTAGAAAAGAATACACCAAAATAAATGAGTCACTTTAGGCTCAACAATGACAAACCAAGCAATGAGAAATCTGTGTTGCCCTGGTAGACTGGGAAGAATGCAAGTTCCAATGCTGGTTCAAAGGGGTGAGACTAAGCTCCTTACAAAATCTACCATTGACCAAATTTCAAAATCCAGAAAACAAAATAGATTTTCACAAAATTTTTAGCATCTATTCTTCATGATCTGCATATTTTGTGGTCAAAAACCACAAAAAAATTGCAAAAAATCACTGTGTTTTGACGAGTCTGGAAAAAAAAAAGTTTGACATTTTTTTTTTCTTTGGTGCATTTTGTAGGGAGCTTAGCCCATGCCAGTTCAAAGTGGGAACCATGGGAAACTGTGGAACCAACCAATGGTAGTCCATTTTGGGATTGTAGTTGCAAAAGAAAGTGCACATAAACCACCGCTAATCTTTCCACCATACCTTGAGAAAATGAATTCCAAGCTTTTGTAGCATATTCAAAGGTATTATCGAAACTATCAAGTCAAGATTCTATCAATTTGGGTGAGTTAGGTAGAAATGAGGCTATAAATCTTCCCAAGTACAAAGATTCATAGTAGCATATTGAGAAAAGAGATCTCAAGGAGTATGAATATCAAGTTTGTGGAAATTCAGAGCATGAATTCTAGAAACTAAGGCTAAAGGAAGTCCCTGGGCCTAGATCAAGGGAGATCACCACCAAATATTATGTTGGTTGAAAGAGAGACCATCACAAAAATTGGCCCGATCACACTAAAGATGAGGCTTGACATCTTCCTAGGAATGTCAAATTCTCTTGGCGACAAAAGTTCCCTGAATCTAGACTGCATCTTTTATAATGAGAAGGGTTTGAAATCCAATCCCCTTCTAGGATATTTTGTGAACTAGGTAGCCTAAAGAAATGCAATTCTTGAGGAGAATTTTCTAGGCTTCATTGCCAGATATGGCACAAATAACTCATATGGAACACAATGCTATACCTTGTTTCTGGATTGATAAAAGGCCAAGGCCTCTAGATTCCCTGGGGAGACAACAATACTCTTAGGAAACTCTATGGAATCCATGATTCTCTACTCTAGAAGTTCATACAAAATCTTGCAAGATCTTTACTAACTTGATGTAAGAAGCTTTTGACGGATCCCAACATGAAGAATAATAAACATGGGTACAAGCCAACACTTTCGAGAAGATCTGGAATTTTCCAGCCAAAGAGAAGGGTTTTGTGCTCCAGTAGGCCATCGTTTTCTCTATTCAAACCAGCACCACATTCTAAAGGTCAACAAAATATCTATGAAAAGTAAAAGGAATTCCCAAAAAATGGAAGATTTCACCATGTTGGATCCACTTCCACCCATATTGGAGAATCTAAGAAGGGGTAGGAAGGAAGGATTCTCTCCAACACAAGGTTTTGTTTCATTGAATCGCCGGCCTAGAAGCCTGAAAAAAAAGAGTTAAGGCATTGACCATCGCCAAAATAAAGGGTCATTCAATATGATCGTATGCCTTCTCAAAATCAATTTTGACCAAAATTATGTTCTACTTAGATGACAAACTCATTCTATTCCTTCCCAAACAACAATAATATTGTCTAGGATGAACCTAGACTTGATAAAATTAGTTTGTTTGGGATGCACACTTTGCAAGAGAAGATGACAAATCTTAAGCATAAGAGCTTTGACAATGATCTTGTAAGATACATTGAGAAAGGTGATAGGTTCCCAATTGCAGATATCATCTAGATGTCTAGCTTTAGGTATCAATTTGATGTTCCCTTTATTAATTAGCTAACCCAGACATTGAGAATGAAAAGTTTCTGAGTAGATCTTATGAAAGTCGGAACCACCACAGGGCCATAGGGATTTGTAGAATTCACAAGGAAATCCATCACAACTAGGCACTCTATCATCTTCCATGGAAATAAATGCCTTCTTTGATATCCCCAAGGGTTACATTTGATCACAAAATACCTTTTGATAATCTAAAGTCGAAAGGGATGATTACAAGGAAAACACCCAGGCCTTATTCTCTAGTAGAGGAATTTCCTAGCATAATGAACACCTTCTCATAATGTCTAACAAAATCTTGAAGAATATATGATAGCTCAGATAGCACTGAGTGACCTTCTTTGACTCATTTGATAATAGGAGAGGAATGATGAGATCTAAGAGCCAAGAAAAACTCTTTAGAAGCCTAGTCACACACCTTGAGCCAATAAAGCCTATCCTCAATATGAGCTCCTAATCTAACAACTTGATGATCAACAATCTAATTCTAATGGTGGAGCTAAGCTATCTGGACCTAAAAGTCAAGACAGAAAGGGTTTGTAGCCAAAGCTTTGGAGGCATCACGTAGATATTTAGTGGTTGCATCATAGGATCATTGACAATACATAGCTAGTTGTCTACCATAAATGCAGAGAAACTGCACAGTGTGAAGATTGAAATCATTCCACCTTGTAATCCAACCAATTGGTTGAGTGGGTCGAGGCTCAATATTCCAAACCTATTGAATGTGGACCACCGTGGGTTGATGATTTAGTAATGATGTATTTAAAAAGAATTATATTTTGGAGGGACACATATGAGTTGCCTGCCATTTAATGTTGAACTTGATGAGATAGTGGCCTAATAAAGTAACCTCAAAAAGAGGTAGAACTAGTAGTTCTTGATTTTTCCCAAAGAGAAAAAAGATTGAGCTGAGATCATGGCATAATCAAGCCGCTTAAAAATTCTATTAGGACTAGCTCTGAAATTACACCAGGTGTGCCAGACACAATGAGAATAGAGGCAATTGACATTAGGGTCAAAAAGGCCTAATTTATTATGCATGTAAAACCAAGCCTCACATTCTCTATTTGTCCATCAAAAGGGAAAAATACCTTCCTTTTTAGAAGCCACCTCAACCATATTGAAATCCCCACACATGACCTAAGTAGCAAGAGGCAACGAATCATCTATCCATCACCACAGCTAAGATCTTGCAACAACATCATTGGGAGCATAAACATTAATGATCCCAAAAAAATTATTGTTAATTGACATGAGTACCTAGACTACTCCCTACATGGGATCCAACCTATGATAAAAAATGGAATAATGTCATCGAGGAGAAATGAGAGATATAACTAATCCTTAACTAGCTTTGTGCTAAGAGGCAAAAACTAGGCTATCTGGCCAAGTAACATGATATGCAGTACTTAAAATAAAAGTTGCAATTTTAACTTCTTGAAGATAAAAAAAAATCAGTACCAGGTTATCTTTGGTAAGTATCCCTTACAAAATACTTCTTGGTGAGGTTAGTTATACCTCATACATCTCATGAGATGTAATTCATGACTCAAACTTACATGTCATCCTTGTCCCTGAGAGAGGATAATATATTATGCAAGAAGTCTAAATTTGGTCGAAACCTAGGGTATGATTCCTCAGGAATCACCCTGTATTTTTTTCGACCTCTATCACAAAATTCTTCCTGTCCAAGAGGGTTGTGAGAGTTGTGCAAAGAAGAGGATTGAGAAGAAACCACCAAAGCAGCTTGGGGAGTGTTAACCCACACATAACAGGAACTACTCTAGCTGCAACTTAGGGTGAGTTGGTTCATGTACCTACAATTATGATGCAATTGCATTAAACTGCGTCAGGGAAAAAGCTAGGGTGTGTTTTCCTTTGTGAACCATCATAGTCCATCCTTCATCTCGTTTAACACCCTCAAAGGACTAAGGAGGGGTCATCTCCTTGTGTAGAGAATTCATCTTGGGATTAGTAAGAGAGTAATTCCTTAATTTTATGCTTAGAGGATTGGCATTGATAGTAGGTATTGTGAAAATTCAAATAAAGCACTCGTTGAGAGAAAAATTGACCACCAACTTGAATATCAGTGGTCTCTTTGAGGTCATGAGATAAATTGACTTCTACGAAAACCCATTTTTAGGTATGATCATGAATAAAACAATAAGGTTCCATGCAAACCACCTTACCAAGGGTTTGGGAAATAGTTTGCAGGAATGGCCAACATGGAAAAGGCAAACATGAAAACTCTATCCAAATAGAGACTTTAAGCTTTTTCTCATCGAAGATAATAAAGTTTCATGAACATGGTTAGAAAACTAGAAAAGATGAATAAATAAACCAAGGACCAGGCTTGAAGGTACCCTTAACATGGGAGGGGTTGGAAAAGTGAAACAAAAGGAAACCCTTGGTGAGATTTCAAACACCATCGAACTAGACCCCATGAGGGGCCCAAAATTTGGCAACCCAATCATGGTGCATGCTTTCAGTTGGAAACCTCCCCACAAAATATCCCATCAAAGTATATGTTTCCATCCAATCACAGGCACTATCAAAATCTTGCCTTGGCAAAACAACATTAGGAGTACTAAAGGATGTACCTCATGAAACACCTTTGGAATGAATTTTTGAGGTTTCTTGTTCGGAGGTGCCATCACCCGACGTTGTCAAAACTATAATGCCAACATCAATTGCTAGGATGAATTTGGTTAGAGCCATTATAAAAACCTAAAATCTCATTGTAAATACGATATGGTAGTGCAAGATGCAAGATTCAATTAGACAGTACAACACCCAAACCCTAGCAGGGCCCATCCATAAATATATTTTTTTTTTAATATTTAGTTTCATAAATAATAAGGAAATGATATTTCTCAATTAGAAATACTTTTACGATGAATAAATCTTATGAATGATAATGGGAATTTTTTAAATAAAAAATAATTTTTTAAATTTATTTATAAAAATTATAACAATTTATAATGATCTTTTCATGATGACGCTTCTCAACAATGTGATTATTTTTAATTTAAAATAAATATTTTGTGTATGTATAGAAACTATAACAATTTTATAGAGAGTAGAACAAATTATGGTGATCTTTTCATAATGATGCTTCACAATTGAATAGTCATGGGAGAATCTTAGAACAAAAGATTCTCAATCTAGAGTAGTAACCCAAAACAAAAACTCTAGAGTAAATAGGAATGACATGTAAACATAAAGATCAAGTGGTGCACGACTCAAAAAAGGGTTAAAAATAAGTGGAAAATACATAAGGTTTCCCTAGATCCAAGATTTTTTAAGTATTTGTCAAGTTGTTCACATCCATGTTAAAATTTATATAAATATGTCAACTATCCACCTCTTTCAAATGTTTGAGAAGAAGAAAATGACTTTGACAATGTAAGATTTTTCAATAGATTTTTTTAAAAAAAAAATTCTAATGACTTTGAATATGAATTGAGAGTTATCATAACATTTTAGAGAGTCAATTCCATTATCTTTGACCAAACTTGAGACTAGCTACAGTGCTTGGTCGTTAGTGATCAACCCAAACCCATCACATATCTAAGAAATATTTCTCTATTTTTTAGTAAAACATCACCTTCCTAGCTACTCATAAATTCCCTTTAGAGGCCCTATAAAAAATAGGGAAGAACCATAAGGAATAATCTATGTTGGAAATTATTTTGAAACTAATCTTTCATGTTGCATTTTCCTTTAAAAGTGTTGGTTGATTATTTTGGAAGAGCCTAGATTTGAACAATAGCAACCTAAGGAGGAGAGTATTTGTTTTATAAGTTCAAAGCATTTCTAGCTTGAACCAGAGACCCCAATAAAAAAGTATCTAGGAATAAGAACACTAACTTCAGAGAGTTAGATAAAGCTATTTGAAATTCATCAAAAAGACTTGTCACTAGAATTTTAAAAAGAGGAAGAAATGTGCAAAGGGTTAGAGAGGTTTGGAAAAAAAATATTTTTCTATAGCTCCTTAGTATTATTGTAATGAATAAAGAATTGTTCTCTAGTTTCTTCTATATTTTAACATAAATACACAAATTAGGACCATTAATAGTATATATTTTATTTAAATCATCTAGAGTGAGTTGTTGCTTTTGGTGAAGAAGCCATATGAAAATAATATTCCTAGGGATCATATTCTCAATGCCAAATTTGATTCCATATAGCAAAAGGAAAGTGAGAACCTCTAAGCAATTTATAACCCTTATTGATACAGTAAGATGTCAAATTTTTAGTATTCTTCCAAGTTTTAAGAAAGAAGTGGGGATACCATTTAATATAAGAGCTATGTAAGGACTAAAAATACAAGGTCGTGTCCCTCATTTTAAACAAAGTTTGGAAGATAAATTTACAATGTATCTTGTCAAAAAATCAACCAAACCCGGTCTCATGGCCATAATATTCTTCCATGATTAAATATTAGAGTGAATGATGTCTTGGGTGAGAAAATGACCCCATTAGGAATTTGTTTAAAAGGAATTAAAGAAACTTGTTTTCTCTTTAATAATAAATATGGGGATCAAATATTTTCAAACTTCTTAACTATTGTCCTTGAAACAATTTCATAGGATGTGTCAGTGCTAGATTGGTTTCCTTCCAATAATAGTATTTTGAGCTTTTCTAGGACAATGTGAGAAAGGAGGAGTTGATTCCTTGATGCAGCTTATGTGGAAATCTACAATCTTCAACCATATATAAAAGATTATGTTTAATAATATTCTAGTATTCTTGGTAAAAACTGTCACAAAAACCATCAAGCCTAAGGGATTTGTTCCTTTTATGTGAACACTAGGCATTTTTCATTCATCTACAATGACCAATTTCCTATATTCATTACTTTGTTAGGAGTAACAAGAGTAGAAATGTTATCTATTTAACTTTGTTTAAAGTTTTATACCCATGGCATAATATTTTAACAATCCATGTATTTAGAATGATGTTTTTTGGATAAATGATGTGTATGACTTTTCATTGATATTTTGGATCACACTCAGTGTTCCATTATCAGGAGGAGGAATAATAGAGGGATGGATTGTAGAGACAAATTTATAAAGGTTGTGATTTAAGAGAGACGAAGTGAATTGACTAAGAAAGAAGTAGATTTTAAGAGAAAATAATATGTTAAAAGTTAAAATTAAAAGAAGTGGCTTGTATCCATTCACCTAGTCATCCTAAAGTATTTGAAGGTAGAGTTTTTAATACTTCACATTAAATTTATGACTTCACCATTAGAGAAGTAAACTAGAAAGATAGATTAGAAGCACCATCTTTGTTAGAAGGAATTTCAGAAATAATGTTTGAGCTATTCATTTGTATTAATTTGATGTTTGGACTTTATTGCAAGAGGGAAAGAAATATATTTAGATTGAGGGAAATGACTAAATGGTTTTGTTTCAAGGAATTTCTCCTTATGTAGTAAATGTCATGCCTCTTCTCTTTTCACCATAAAAATTTATGTACATATATACTAACTCGAGCTTATTGTTTAGGAAAAGTATTTTTTATTAGAAAATATGGAAGGCTAGCAACAATAGATGCTAAAACTTAAACTTGAAGGGCACATAGCTCTCATAATCATTATGGAGGTTTTTGATAATCTTTGTTTATATTGTGCACCCTTTATAACAATACAAACATTCCAATGCTATAGGCTCTACAAGTAAAATGAATGCATGATTCATAGAATCAACATAGGGGTGTTCAGTGCAATAATAAGTGTTGATTTAAAAGCTACAAGGTAAGAGATGGCGTTAAATTAATGGTCATACTACTCAAACACAAAGTGTTATTAACAAGAGGACATATTTCACCCTTGAAACACTAGCTCAAATAGACGAAACTTTGTTTGGAATTCTATGTTTTTTAATCCAATATTATTGTCTAAGACCATTTGAATGTCCTACAAATGTTTCAAATGAAAGTATTTTATACTTTAGCTATTACATAGGTTGTAATTATCCCTTTAAGACTATGTACTTGATTGTATATTTATTTTTAATGTGGTTATTGGCTCAAGTGCTAGTACATGTTTCTAGTCATTTTACTAATTTCAACATTTATTGAATATTATCTATAGTAGCCCTCTAATTATATAGTACAAATTATTGGAGGTGTGTAACTTGCAACCTCTTAACAAACCCTCAATAAGATGAGATTTTATTCGGTTGTGGAGGAAATGTTCCTACTCTCACATATGGATAACACCGAGACAAATAATCAATAATGATAAGAGTAGTAAGCCCTCTTCAAAATGATATTTTATCTAAAATTTAGTTTTGGAAGATTTGTGATGCTTTCCTCTCACAAGGAAAGTGGTGTGTTATAAGACTATTACTATGATGCTTCTCAAATATACATACTAGTAATTTATTCCATCTTATCTACATATTCTTTCTATTGCATCACATCATTTTTAATCTAATATCTCTATGTTGAGTGTTATTATGATTTGTACTTTTTTTTAAATGACAAATTATGTATTGTTTGGTAGGTGCTCTATTTCCTCTTTTATTGTTTGACTTATATTGTATAGTTTGGTAGATAATTTGTTTTATTTTTTATTTTCTGTTATAGAAAAAAATGGTGAGGTCTATTCAATAATCAAAATGTATCATTGATCATATTTATTCTTTATTTATTAAATAAATAAAAATTAGAATATAATTGACTTTTAATTTCCAATTACTTGAAAAATACAAAAAAGAGTACATTTTGATCCCTTATTAGATTTTTTTTTTAAAACAAATCTTTGATTTTTGAACCAAGACAAAATTGATACTAACCTAATATCAATATTGTCAATGCACCATGACGAGGACATGGGCCATGGCTATCACACACAATAGCAAGAAATTCTCTACACAGAATAGCAAGTTAGTACACGTCTATACAAAAATCAAAAACCAAAATTTGTATACCACACCGATTTTTATATGATTTTCAATAGTCTAATTTTCCTATTCCATCTCTACAATACTATAAAAATGAAAAAAAAAAACTAATAAAAATACATTGTACAATACCAATTGGTATTTTTACAATCCTAATATTGTATGGAGAATACCCAAAACTCCACGATGACCCATAAATGATTAGAAATATAGATAACGCATGCATCACAACCTCCAAGCTTCCATTAGCACATGCCTTTGTCCTTTTTTCCAGTATTGCAACGAAAAAGTCCATATATATTAGACAGCAATAAAAATGTACAAGGCTTGTACAGTTTATTGATAAGGAGTCCTGATACTTGCATTCTATGTGGGCCTTCATGTAAGCCTCCCACCCAACCAAAATGTCACACAACGGGTACTCCTAATGTCTTCTTAAAATTATTCACAAAATGTTGTCCTCTTGCTGAAAGAAGCATTCATTTATCTTTACTCCATTTCACATGCAACTTCTCTCTCTACTCAGATGTGCTCAGGTGTTAATCTCTTTCCAATCAATTTTAAAATGTAATGAAATTTTGGAAAATGGTAAACGTCCTAACAAATGTTTCAAAAAGGGGTACTAAAATGACAGCAGACTCTTTTTTGTAAGAGAAGGAACCCAGTTGTTGACTCAAATTTCTATCATGACCAACCCAATCTAGTCTGGCATGACAGTAAGCAGAGATGGCAGTGAAATCAAAGGCCTCAGTGAGTTCCCTCCAAAGGAAATTGGCAGTCATAGATCTATGCGATGGTTGTGTTTAGGTGAGAGGATTCAGTATTCTAATTCTGAGCTTTTAAAAATCTTATATGGAAATTCAAATCATACGATTCAATTTGTCCAGCAGTTCTTTTTTTATAATTAAGGTTTTAGGCTACATCGTCAAATATGATGCCACATCAGCATGCTTTTTGTCAAGAAGTCTAAAAAGACTCCCAAAAATATGAGATTCATACTTGTGCACTTGTGTGATGATGAATATCACCTTCATGAAATTAAGATCTAATAGCATCAATTTAAAGAAAATACAATGCAAATCTAATTTAAAATGAAATTATAATCTAGAACATCTTATGGTTCTCTAGAAAGAAGTGGTAAATGAAGCTCTCAGATTAGATCCTCACTAGTGACACCTCTAAAATGAGAATTTATGCTTATACTATGCTTCTACTATGCTTCTACTATGCTCATTCAATGCTTAATCTAGCTCAAATTGACAAACTACAATGATAATTGCTCTAAATGTTCTTAATTTTCTCTTAGAATGCACTCAATTGCCTATAGTAACAATGCTTTGCAAATGAAGTTCTAAGATGGAAATGTTCTCCAAAATACCTCATATTTATAGTAAATGTCCAAGGGTAGGGGGTAGAGTGAATTAATCATGATTATCCCTAGGTTGAGTCAAATACTTTGCTTTGTTCATAAATGAGGGGACAAATGAGGGGATAAGCCTTTAAATGGTTTCAAAACTTTGGACAATTTAAATGTTTGAGTGATTTATGTCTTTTTGTCCTCAATTTTCATTGGTTCATCACTTTGTTGAAAGAAAATAGGATTTATTTAATTCAATTAATTAATTAAATTTAGCCATGTAAGGGTAATGGGTTCATTTTGATTTTTGATTAAAACAACTATACAATTAATTAATTAAAATCAATTATATAGTGTTTTTGGTCCCTTTAAGCTTTTGATTTAATTATTTAACATCATTATTTAATTTCTCCTTTTCTTTTATTGATTTTGTCCCTTTTTATTTAATTATGTCCATTTTTAATTGATTTTGATCCATTTTGATGATTTAGTACATTTTGAGCCATTTTATTGATTTTTTTGCAATTTAAAAGCACTTGTCCAATTTTATGTGTCTACAAATGCCCCTCTTTGAATTAATGTACGAAGAACATTGATTCAAAGATTCTTATGAGTCCTGATTGCTTTTTAGGTCCTGATTGTTGGTTCACTGATATGCCTCTGATACTGATTGATTGTTGCCTTTGATACGATATGATATGATTGCTGCCTTTGATAATGAAACAAAAAAATTTATGATGCCCCACCGATTCCATGATGTTTGATTGCAACTTCCATTTGATACCCTGATGCCCCCTCAAAAATTAAAACATATTAATTTCTTGATTTGAAAATTTTTTTGATGATGTTTGATTTGTCGGATATGTTTTCATTTTTGAAAATTTGATTATATGTCATGATTTAAGAATATTCTCCATTTGTTTTGATTAGTCAATATAGGTCCACATCCATTTTCACCTCCAAAATTAGGTCAAAATACCTTAAATAGGTTGATAAACCTTGTTTTACTATTCATTTTTACTTTTCATCTTTGGTAATTTTGCTCTGATCCTCTGGTGAATTTCGAGATGGTGGTGCCGATTCGAGAACATAGATTCAAGAGGTGCCAGAGATATGTGAGGCCACCTGAGTATGGACCTCCGGTAAGTCATTCCCAACTATGTCTTCATATTTATAGTGCATTTATTAGCATTTATTGCAATTTCCTTGTTTCATCATTGCGTTGAATGTGCAAAATGTCACCTAGGAGTAATTTAATGTCCCTTAGACCTTTTAATTGTCACCTCTGTGCTTTTCTCTCCCACTTCCGTTTGTTTTAATACCACTTAAGAAACTTTCATGCTTGCCTAAGAATAAGATATTCACGCCTACAACTAGGTCAAAATGCCCCTTTTCATGTATGCTATCATGTATCAAAACCCTAGCAATTTTATTGTCACCTAGGCTAACATTTGTTGTCGCGTAACATGATTCACTATCACGTAGCATGTAAACTATCACCTAACACCCGAATAATGTCATGTTGCATGTTTTTATTATCGCCTTAGGTAAAATGTCACCTGAGATAGGTAAAATCACGCCTACTAATTTTTTTGAAAAATTTTCACTTATACTTGATTGCATCTAATGAAGAATTTGATAAGTTTTGATGATAGGTGCGAATGATTAGGTTAGGTCTGTTGCTTTCAACAAAACAACTGGATTAGGATATCAGGATAGTGGTATCACATAATATGATGTGTCAATCTGATTAGGATAGTTACTAATAGGATAAATCAATTAGTGTGAAAACCAATATGATTTTGATACTACTTAGTTTGTTCTCAGGATACAGAGACACGAACAAATGGTACTGGGTGTGATTACTTGATACTTTTGATTCTAATTCTGAGCTTTTAAAAATCTTATATGGAAATTCAAATCACACGATTCAATTTGTCCAGCAGTTCCCTTTTTATAATAAAGGTTTTAGGCTACATCGTCAAATATGATGCCACATCAGCATGCTTTTTGTCAAGAAGTCTAAAAAGACTCCCAAAAATATGAGATTCATACTTGTGCACTAAGTAGTGTTTTGTAGGTATACTGATGTGGCATCACATGATTGGCTGCATTTTAAATCTAAGGAATACATTTCATTCAATCATAGATAGTTATTATCAACACTAACAACTTTATAGTCACAATTATTGGCTGAATATTGTGAAAAATATTAGGCTTTAAACCAGCAACTGCTATAACAATTATTGGAATGCAATTAGCTACTAGATCCTCTCCCATAAAAGCATATTCTAAGATTTGATTTCATTTGGTGGAAAACTTGTACTCTTGCAATTCAAATCTCACTAAGGTAAGGTATGTACACCTTGTTTGTAACACAATCAAGTGTCTTTCACATAGAGTACTTGTTGTTTCATATACTAGATAAGTCATCTCTAGACCCAAAAATAGATCATCACATATACCATAAGTCATCTATAGATCTAAAAACAAATTCCCAGAATGTGGATTATGAAAAGATCAATTTTTATTTCCATTTCCAATGACTCATCTAAACAAGTCAAAACTTAAAGTGTACTTCACAATGTCATCTTCTTCTTAGCCAACTGTCACTTTTGGTTGCTTGGAAAGTTTCTATGTCTCATCTAAAATGACACAAATAGACAACTCTCATTCAAAAGAATAGTAAGATTTCAAATGGTAGAGAACTTGTACTCTTGAAGCTCAAATCCAGCAGAGGTAAGATATGTAAACTTCATTTGCTATATAGTCAAGTATCTTCTACATGGAGTACATGATAGTGTCATATACTATTTTATACATAGACCCACAAACTACATGTAAACACTTTGTAAGGTATGTACACCTTGTTTGTATCAGAGTTAGGTGCCTTCTGCATAGAGTACATGGTAGTCTCATGTACAAGATAAGTCATTTATAGATCTAAAAACATATCATCAGATATACTATAAGTCAACTATAGATCTAAAAATGTATTCCCAGAATGTGGATGATGAAAAGATCGATTTCCATTTCCATTTCCAATGACTCATCTAAACAAGTCAAAACTTAAAGTGTACTTCACAATGTCATCTTCTTCTTAGCCAACTCTTACTTCTAATTGCTTGACAAGTTTCCATGTTTCATCTAAAACAACACAAATGAACGACTCTCATTCAAAAAATTAGTATGATTTCAAATGGCAGAGAACTTATACTCTTGAACTGTAGGAGTAAGGTATGCACACTTCATTTGTTATACATTCATATGTGTTCTCCATAGAATACATGATAGTCCAATATACTATTTTATATGTAGACCAACAAACTACAAAATATCTATAGTTCCAAAAGCAGATTGTCCTATAAAAAGATTTATTTTTATTTCTATTTTCAATAAATCATCTCCAATGAATCAAGGTGAATACATTGTTTTTTAACAGCTGTCACCTCTAATTGCTTAGGCAAGTTTCCAATAACAGTTGTACTTGGGCATTTCCATCACCACTTTGGCCATGACTGAACTCCATAACTATCATTATACATAGAAGATTATGACTATCATGAATAATAGTCCTTCATGGTATCCACTGTCCTTTTTCCCATAACACCTTTGAAACTATTATCATGGTAACGAGAGAAACTGGTTCCCAATTGTGGTGTGTCATAATGGCATTGAAAATTTAAACTAAATTTTTGTGTGTTCTTAATGTGAATTACGAGTTAATAGTTGCAGCATCAGAATACTTCCTAGCACGAAGAAAACAACATTAAAAAATAAAATTAGATGAGAATGTTGTCCAGTGTTCGGCATCAAGAAAAAAATAGCAAAACTGCTTTTGAGGTAAATTCTTTCATATTTAATCCTCAAGCCATCTTTTTCTGCTTAGTAATTATTTTCACCAAAGGATGAACCAATAGAAACAAATTAACACAAAAACTAATATTAAGAAAGGTCCTTTTATAGTCCACAACACCAACCATATGTTTTTGGGTCTACATATGGTGACAGTGATATGGGACTACCTCATACTCCTTGCGGCGTACATACCCTACCTCCTTGTGGGATTTGAACTTGTGACCTCTCTTTCAAGAATACAAGTTCTCCACCACTAGGCCAATTCAGGCTGATATTAGTTTAACAAATGAACTTTCAATTTATTTTTATAATTTAATGGTATGTGTGGTGAATGTTTAAGATTTTGATTAGGTTGAAGAAATTTTGTTCCAAAATAATGTCTAAAATATATTTTTAGAGTTCAATAGTTGAGGAATATATAGATTAAAATTTTGGAAAAATATTTAGTTTTTTCAATAATAGCAAAATGGTATTTTTCAATTAATAATTCTTAATAGTGAATAAATCTTATGAAAGATAATATGATTTTTTTAATTTTTTATCAAAATTAAATTTTTTTTAAATGTTTCTAAGTTTCTTAAATAATAAGCCTAGGGAGACCCAAGTTGATGTTATTAAGACTACTGAACTTTTTGAGCCTCAGCAAGATGTTATTCTCTCCCCTCTGCCATTGGTGTATGTTCTTCTTGGTGTGCTCACACAAGTGCTATAAGGACCTTGCTTGTCCTCTCCAAAGGATCATATTCTCTTCTAGGATCTCACTAGTCTTAAGTGACCAACCTAAAAACCTTTCCCAACTCTATTCTAAGAATCAAACTCCTTGTGCTTAGCCTTGAAGGACATCCACCTTTAGTTTTGTCTCAATGATTTCTTAACACCTAGAAGACTCTAAGTGCCTTTCTCTCACATATTGCCATTATGGTTGCAAGGGTACCAAATTCCTTTAAAACATTCATTTTGTTTCCATTTGAACCCATTTTGATGGATCTCAAAGCTCTTTTTAATCGGGTTCAAGAATTGGTCTTATAGAGGCCTAATTAGGCCTAGTTTTCTAGTAGCCCTTAACAGGGTCTTTTTCCCATCCCAAGACAAAAATTCCCAAAAAACCTATCAAACTATTTGGATATATGAATACCCTTTTGGAAGTTACTAAAGAATTAGGGGGTCTTAGGGTTCTATGGCCTCCGTACACAGGCTTCCTACAAAGTAGGGCTAATAGGGCTAATTTCTAGGTCCTTTCCTAATTTATGGTTCAAAACCCAATCAAATGGATTGGTCAGTGCCCAATCCTTTTAGCATGCATTGATATGTTAAAACACCACTTGGAAGAATTCTTTTTCTATACTTCTCTTCTCTCCCCTGCATACAATCATTCAACTCTTCACTATCACACCTCTACCCGGGATCACCAGTCTCGCCTAGGGCATACTTTAAAATTAGCATCCTGACTCTTCAATCCTTAAAACTCCATATTTACACTATAAAATGGCTCCCTAACCATTTCCATTCAAAACCCTAGGTTTCCCTCAGTTAGAATTCAAGGGGGAACCATGAAACTAAAAACTACCTAGACTTAACCAATGAACTACGTACTCTCTAAAAGATTTTCAAAAGACTATTAGATCAACTCTAAACTATATGATGACTGCATGAAAAAGACTTAAAACTACCTCTAGATCATGATTCCACTATCATGGTTCACACTCTAACTCATTAACATGCTTTCACCATTAACACAACTTGACTATACCTTGAAAAACTAGGAAAACTTCTCTATTCACATCTCAAAAACTTACATACTCTAACTCTACCTCAGGAAATGAACCACAAGGTATCATAAGATGCTTATCCCATGATTTTAGGTCTTTAAATTTATTTCCCACTCCTAGAAAGAGTGGAATCCAAAGATGTGGAACTACATGCAACATTTGCAAAAATTGCTCATGTTGTCATGACAATTTTTAGCATCTTTTGCATTTATGATGCCAACTATTTTCTAGGACCTCTATCCCACTTAGTTCAATGAACTAACTTATTTAAAGCCATTTTAGGCATCTCCCATACATTTCTCAAGATTAAGACACATTTAGATTACATTTCCCAACTTTTAGGATTATCCCTAAGGACTAATATAAAAACAAACTAACCAAGCTAGATTGGATGGTACAAATTACTAGTCCATCTAGGCACACACTTTGCAAGACCTACTAAGGTCCAAATGAAACACACTCTAACTTGGAAAAGGTTAGATACAAGCCAAAATGGTTAAGGACTAGGAGGCTAGCCTAGGTGCACCTGCACCATCCTCCCCAAGTGAAAGCTTTCAATCCACCCTTGGATTGAATAAGTTGAGGTTAATGCCCAACTTTTTAAACTCTACCTCCTTGATCCATGTTGCATCAGCATCCAATTTTCCTTGCCATTTTACTAAGTGTTCCTTATACTCTTTGGTTCTAGTTTTCTTGTAAATTCTAGAATCCAGTATACTATCTGCCTTCTTGACTAGTGTAGAAGTTAAATGAAGTTCATCTGCATCTTGAATGACTTCAATTAAGCTCTAATTAGAATCAGGGGTTGGTCCCTTATATGGAACCAGGTATGCAATATTGAAAACAGGTGACAATCCACTGTCCTTGGGTAACTCCACCTTATAAGCATTGGCTCCATATTTTGCTAAGATAGGACAGGGGCCAATCCTTCTCATCTGCAATTTGTGAGGGACTCATTTTTGTAACCTGGCTTTATTAAGATGCACCATCACTAAATCTCCAATTTTGAATTGGACTTCCCTTCTACCTTCATCAACTTTACTCTTATGTTTCATAGTGTTGTCAGCCAGTGTCTTCCTGACTGTATCATGAATCTCTTGCATAGCATAAACAAACTCTTCAGCATATCCACTCCCTTTTACTCCATCCTTCAACTCTCTAAGTTCATAGACTCTTCTAGGGTGTATGCCATACATAATTTCAAAATGGATCTTACCTATGGTCCTATTCATAGTGTCATTGTATGCATACTCAAGCTACCCAATTAATTGATCCCATTGCTGACCACATTATTTAGTTAAGCATCTTAAGAGATCGCAAAGACTCTTGTTCACCACTTCGGTTTGACCATCAGTTTGAGGATGGTATGCAGATCCAAATGACAAATTGGTGCCTATTCTTTCCCAAAGAGTCTTCCAAAAGTGACTCATGAACTTAATGTCTCTGTCTGACACTATACTCAAGGGCAACCCATGTATCCTGACTATCTCTTTAAAGAATAGAGAAGCTATTTGGATGGCATCATTGGTTGTCTTGCATGGCACAAAATGAGCCATCTTACTAAACCTATCTACTATCACATAGACACTATCCATCCCCTATCTTATCTTGGGTAACCCAACTACAAATTCCATGCTCAAGCATTCCCATGGCCTAGTGGGAATAGGTAGTGGTTTATATAGGTCAGCATTAGAAGAAGTTCCTTTGGCCTTTTGACACACAATACAACTCTCAACATACTTCCTAACATCAATGTTCATTCTTGTCCAAAAGTAAAATCTTTGAACAAGTTCTTGTGTATTAGTGATCCCAAAATGACCACTCAATGCACCATTGTGCTTTTCCTGAATCAAATTCTCCCTTATAGACCCTCTAGGGACACATAACTGACTTCCCTTAAATAAGAGGTTACTTTACAAAGTATATTCAGCATATTTACTATGGAAGTGATTCTTATGTTCTACACATACCTTATAAATGTCTGCAAAGTCTTCATCATCATCATATAGATCTTTGAAGTTATCAATTCCCATGCTCTTCAATTGTATCTCCTGGATAGTGAGAGCTCTTCTACTCAAGGCATCTGCCACCTTGTTTTGTACTCCCTTCTTGTGTTTTATATTGAATGTGTATGCTTGCAGGTATTCAACCCACTTCATGTGCTTATGACTAAGTTTCTCTTGAGAGTTCAAGAAACTTAGAGCTTGGTTGTCTGAATAGACTATGAATTCTTTTGGAAGAAAATAATGCCTCCATTTCCTTAAGGCCTGAACTAGAGCATACATCTCAAGGTCATAAGAAGAATATTTCTTCTTAGCTTCACTCAAATTCTTTGAATGGAAAGCCACAGGTCTCCCTTCTTGGCTTAAAATAGCTCCAATAGTCACATTGCTTGTATCACATTCTATGGTGAATAGTTTCTCAGAGCTTGGTAAAACCAAAATAGGTTGAGTAGCAATTTTTTCTTCAACAACTCAAAAATTTTGTTATCTTGGTTATTCCACACAAACTTAGTTTTCATGCCTCCCTTTATAGTGTCCAACATGGGAGCACAAATAGCACTAAATTGCCTAATAAACTTCCTATAATATTGGGCAAGGCCATGAAAACTTCTTACCTCGGTGGCTGTCTTTGGAGTAGGCCAATTGAGGATGGCTTCCACTTTGCTAGAGTCCATTTTCAGATTGCCATGAGATAGGACAAACCCAAGGTACACCAATTCCTATCTCATGAAGTCACATTTCTCCAAATTTATCATCAACCTTTCATCATGCAACTTCTTGATAACAATCTCTAGGTGTTGGAGATGTTCATCCTTTGTCCTGCTATAAATCAGTATATCATCAAGATATACCACTAAAAATTTTCTAATGTAGTCCTTGAGGACTTTATTCATGAGCCTCATGAATGTGCCTCATGAATGTGGATGGGGCATTAGACAGTCCAAATGGCATGACAAGCCATTCATACAAACCCTCATTGGTTTTGAAGGTTTTTTTCCACTCATCTCCCTCATGGATCCTAATTTGGTGATAGCCACTCTTTAAGTCTATCTTGGTAAAGTACTTGGCTTCTCCTAGACAATCCATTAGGTCTTCTATCCTAGGGATAGGGAACTTGTGCCTAATGGTTATCCTATTTATGGCCCTTGAATCAGTACATAGTCTCCAAGTTCCTCCCTTTTTAGGTGCTAGGATAGTGGGTACGGCACATGGTCTGATGCTCTTTATTATAAGACCTTGGCTTAGGAGTTCTTGGATTTGTCTAGCAATTTCTTCATTTTGTTGAGGAGTCATCTTATAAGCTACCTTATTGGGAAGGGTAGCTCCTAGTATGAAGTCTATCATATGGATCACAGTTCTTTTAGGGGGTAATGTTGATGGTTGTCCATCACTTACAATGCCTTCATAGGTTTGCAACATATTTTGTATCTCTTTAGGTAGCTCTGGCTTCTTGGTTGCATTATCACTACTTACCTCCTTTGGCCTTAGCACTAGGGCAAAGCCAACTCCTTCCCTTCTTCAAGGACTTCTAAGAACTCTTTCTCACCCACCATGAGTACATTGGGGCCTACTGACTTTACCTCTACATCTTCTAACAGTGACTGAATCTTCAATGTCACATTATCCTTCTTAAAGGTGTATGAGTTCTTCACTCCATCATGCATAGCTTGGTGGTCAAATTGCCATGGTCTACCTAGGAGAAAGTGACATGTATCCATAGGTAACACATCACATAGAACCTTATCCTTATATCTTCCAACTGAGAACTCAACCCAAGCCTGCTCATTCACTAAGACATGATGTCCTTTATTAAGCCATGTGACCTTGTAAGGATTGGTGTGGGGTATCCTTGCCATTTTAACTTTTTAACTACTTCCTTTGACATAATTTTGTCAATAGACCTTGAGTCTATGATGACTCTACACACCTTACCCATCATCTTACACTTGATCCTAAATAGGGACCTCCTCTGGCTTGGCTCTTCTTTGACTGGTTCCTTAATCAGTGTTCTCCTCATCATGAGGTTCTCACCTTCCTCTGATGCTAGTGGTACCTTAGGGGGTTTGACTCCTGCATTTGTCTCTTCTTGAACAAAATTAACTCTCTTGTCACCTCCTTCAGAAGTACTACCCTTCTCTGGACACCTATAGGTAGGGTGTCCCATTTGGTTACAATGATAACACTTCATGTTGGCAAAATAGTTGCCTCTACCTTTTCCACCACTTCCTCCTCTATTATTAGAGCTCCTTCCTCTAATACCTCTACTAGAGCCTCCTTCTTTTTGTTCAATATATTTGAGTTCTCCTTGAGTTCTTGGCTCTGAACTCCTTCCACCATATCCACTTATCTTTCCTCTACTGTCTCTTCCTCTACCTCTGCCTCTTGAAGTGCTAGAGTCTTGTTTCTTTCTCAACTTCTCCTCTACCTTGATAGCAATTTGATGACATTTTTGAATGGTGTCTGGAGTCAAGAGACTCATCTCATCCTAAATATTTCATTTGAGCCCATTAAGGTATCTTGCTACCTTTACCTTCTCATCCTCGACAACTCAGGACCTCATGCAAAGTCTTTGGAACTCCTCAATATATGACTTCACATCTAAGTCTTTTTTCTGAAGACCTTGTCTTTTCTTATGGAGCTAGATTTCATAATCCTCTGGCACATATGCATCCCTGATTTTGGCTACCATTTCCTTCCATGTAGAAATTGGATTCTTTCCTTCTTTCACCCTCTCATCTTGGATAAATTTCCACCAAGTGAGTGCAGGACCTCTCAATCTTCCTTTAGCCACTTTCACCTTTTGGGCCTTGGTGATGCCATCACACTCAAAGTGATTCTCTAGTCCTTCTATCCAATCTAGGACTACCTCTGGTTCCATCTTCCCTTTGAAGATTGGAATGCCTTCTAATGCTTTTCCACTCAAGGATTTCAATTCCTTCAAGAATGGTTCTTTAGCTAGGACTAGATTTGGTTCAAGGAGCTCATCCTCCAAAAGGATCTCCTTTTTCTTTCCCTCTACTTTGTCTTTGGCTTCCCTAGCCTTTTTATCTACTTCTTCTACCTTTAGTTCCGATTGCTCCAATCTTTCCCTCAATAACCTATTTTTCTCTTCCTGGTCTTCCACTTTCTTTGCTAACTCAGCATTAGTCACCATTGTATTATCTCCTATAGACTTATAAGGTTGCAAAATTAACCACAAGCTTGATCAAAATAAGCTATGATACCAATCTGATCTATGTTCTTCTTGGTGTACTCACACAAGTGCTATAAGGAACTTTCTTGTCCTCTCCAAAGGATCCTATTCTCTTCTAGGATCTCACTATTCTTACGTGACCAACCTAAAAACCTTTCCAAACTCTATTCTAAGAGTCAATCTCCTTGTGCTTAGCCTTGAAGGACATCCACCTTTAGTTTTGTCTCAATGCTTTCTTAACACCTAGAAGACTCTAAGTGCCTTTCTCTCAAATATTGCCATTATGGTTGCAAGGGTACCAAATTCCTTGAAAAAAATCATTTTTTTTCCATTTGAATCCATTTTTATGGATCTCAAAGCTCTTTTTAATCGGGTTCAAGAATTAGTCTTATAGAGGCCTAATTAGGCCTAGTTTTCTAGTAGCCCTTGACAGGATCTTTTTCCCATCCCAAGACAAAACTTCCCAAACAACTTGTAAAAATATTTGGATATATGAATACCCTTTTGGAAGGTACTAAATAATTAGGAGGTCTTATGAGTTCTATGGCCTCCGTACATAGGCTTCCTACAAAGTAGGGCTAATAGGCCTAATAGGCCTAATTTCTAGGTTCTTTCCTGATTTATGGTTCAAAACCCAATCAAATGGATTTTTCAGTGCCCAATCCTTTTAGCATGCATTGATATGTTAAAACACCACTTGTAACAATTCTTTTTCTTTACTTCTCTTCTCTCCCCTGCATACAATCATTCAACTCTTCACTGTCACACCTCTAATCGGGATCACCAATCTCGCCTAGGGCATGACTTTAAAATTAGCATCCTAACTCTTCAATCCTTAAAAATCCATATTTACATTGTATAATGGCTCCCTAAAAATTTCCATTCAAAACCCTAGGTTTCCCTTGGTTAGAATTCAAGGGGGAGCCATGAAACTAAAAACTACCTAGACTTAACCAGTGAACTACTGACTCTCTAAAAGATTTTCAAAAGACTATTAAATCAACTCTAAGCTATATGATGACTGAATTAAAAAGACTTAAACCTACCTCTAGATCATGATTCCACTATCACAGTTCACACTCTAACTCATTAACATGCTTTCACCATTAACACAACTCGACAGTACCTTGAAAAACTAGGAAAACTTCTCTATTCACATCTCAAAAACTTACATACTCTAACTCTACCTCAGGAAATGAACCACAAGGTATCATAAGATGCCTATCCCATGATTTTAGGTCTTTACATTTATTTCCCACTCCTAGAAAGAAGGGAATCCAAAGATTTCAAACTGTATGCAACATTTGCAAAAATTGCTCATGTTGTCATGACAATTTTTAGCATCTTTTACATTTATGATGCCAACTATTTTCTAGGACCTCTATCCCACTTAGTTCGATGAACTAACTTCTTTAAAACCATTTTAGGCATCTCCCATACATTTCTCAAGATTAAGACACATTTAGATTACATTTCCCAACTTTTAGGATTATCCCTAAGGACTAATATAAAAACAAACTAACCAAGCTAGATTGGATAGTACTAATTACTAATCCATCTAGGCACACACTTTGCAAGACCTACTAAGGTCCAAATGAAACACACTCTGACTTGGAAAAGGTCAAATAACAGCCAAAATGGTTAAGGAGTAGGAGGTTAGCCTAGGTGCACCTACACCATCCAACCATAGCCAAGAGGATATTGAGGAAATAGACCTTGCTAGCCAGGGTTGTGAGCTTGTCTCGGTAGGAGAAGATAATGAGATCAGAACTAAATACAAATTGAATTATGTGGAAGAAAATAGTCTATAGGAAGGTAAAGATAATAATTGGTCTATTGGAGCATTCAAAGGTGCCCCTAATGTGGACATATAATTGATGAAGCCATGACGGAGTATCGAGCCAGAAAAGCTAAAGAAAGGACTAGATCTAAGAAGAAGAATTGGGCTAAAAAGAATAGTACCAGCACTTTTGGGGCTAGACACATGTTTGATTTTAAGAAGAGGAGAGGCAAACCCAGTGGATCTATTGCTAGCATGGTAGAGAGAAGGGTATCAAAAAGCCAACTACCCAAATGTTACAAAACATTCAAGGATGCCATGGATAGTGCTACTTAGTCCATCATGGAATTGAATTGCATCTCATGGAATGTCAGAGGGTTGGAGTCCCTAGATAAAAATTATGTAGCCAAGAGGTTCCTAAGATTGTATAAGAATGTAGATATTCTCATGTTGCAAGAGATTAAGGTGGTTCAATTTCCTCTAGACATTAACTTGAAGTGCATTTGAAGGGATGTAGAATACTATACTACTAAACATGATAAAGGTAAGCGGGGGACCAATTATAAATGGAGCAAACATTCTTCTAGGTGGAGATGTTCTCCTTGTAATAGGCTAGTATAGGTGGTGTTTAAATATAGAGAGGGGATTGGGATTTTCTCAAATTATGCTTCTAATGATCATAAGAAAATAACTGAGCTCTGAAATTAGATGGCTCAAATGGAAGAGATTCCCTAGTTAATAGGAGGAAATTTCAATATGATAGAGAACCCCTAAGATTTAAGACAAATGGTAACAATTTTGAGTGGAAAGGAGAGCATAATGTTTTTTGGAGTAGAATGATTAACAAGCTAAGATTATTTGATTTGATAGTTGGTAGAAAGAAAAAAATTGATGGCATTTGGTTTACATTATGCAACTTTTAGTAGGGAGCTAGAAGAATTTATAGAAAACTAGATGGATTCTATGTCGATAAGGATGGTTTATAGTTTAATAAGAATAGTGGAGGTTGTAGTGTGAAGGTCATCCCATATACCCTCTTTAATCCTTACCCCATCCAAACAATGATCTCTTACTGCAACTCCTCTTTGGTGCCTCAAAGGAAAAGTGAGGTATTTTCTATAAACACAAGATTATTGAATGATGAAGATGTTACCCAAGTAGTCTTAATCATTAGATAGTTCAATAGATGGAATTCGGCATTGCAAAATGCCAAAGAGAGATGGAATCAAAATGTGAGAAGTTGGGGGACTCTCTTCCAAACTATGTGGAGAAGAAAGGCCAAAAATATAAGGAGTGTGGAGGTAGAGATGCATAATAGGCTTGTAAGAGTAAAGAAGTGCATATAGAAAGACCCATATAACTTAGATGCCAAAGAGGACCTCACTCAAGCCAAATATGGTCTAATAAAAATTCAAGATGTAAGAATTCAAGACCTAAAGACAAGGGTTGGGATGAAATGGCTAGAGCATGGGAATAAGGGATCCAAGCTCTTCTTCCAAATGCTTAAAAGTAAGGAAGAAAAACAAAAAATTAACTATATTTGAGAAGGAGATAGAAATATTGCTAACCAAATAAACATTCTGAAAGCCCATATGCAGTTTTATAGCAAGCTATTCACCTTAGAAGATAATGGCCAAGGAAAGAGACGAGCCCAAGAAAATATCGGAAACATCATTCCTAAAAAATTAATAGAGAGGACTTTGAAAAATAGAGTATAGATATTACTGTGGAGGATATTAAAAAATATATCCTTTCTCTAAACAATGATAAGGCACTAGGTCTTGAAGGGCTGCTAGTTGAATATACAAGAAGAATATAGAATGGATTAGGGAGTAATTGTTGATGGTATATAAAGAGGTCATGGATAAGGGATGTCGAGGTGATGAGATCAGAAATGGTTTGATCAAGCTTGTACCTAAAGATGGTGACAAATCACTCATTAAAAAATGGAGGCCTATTACACTACTTAATGTGTCCTAGAAGACACTAGCTAATATTTTGGCTAGGATATTGGAGGATGTCCTTTCTAAGGTAGTGAGCCCTGCCCAAATAGGGTTTTTGAAAGGTAGATATATACCAAAAAACTTTCTAACATGTTGGGAGACTATGAACCGGGCTTAGGAGTCTAATAAAACTACACCCATGTTTCTTATAGACTTTGAAAAATCCTATGAAAGTATTGAATGAAGCTTCATATTTATGATGATGGATAGTCTAGGGTTTCCTAGGTCATTTTTTCTAATGGTGAATACTTTGATGAAGGATTCTAGGGCCTGTGTGGAATTCAATGGAAACAAATCTAAAAGCTTTAACCTAACCAAGGTCATTCAAAAAGGATGCCCACTAACTTATGTTATCTTTGTCATTGTTACAAATGCATTGTACTAAATTTTGAGGGACAACCTCCACTCACCTAGGGTCAAAGGAATTACTATGCCTAACCAAGAGGACCTATCAAACATATAATTTATATATGACACAACCATATTGATTAATTTGGAAGAGAAAAAACTATCTATTCTCATGATGAAAAAGGATATCTTCTATGAGGCTTCTGGGAGTATAATCTTCTTGCCTAAATCTATAATGTTAGGCTAGGATAATCACCCCCCACATTGATTAAGTAATTACCCCTTAATGTGGGGGGACCAAACCATTAGGTGAGATACTTGGGCATTCCATTTGTCATATCTCCAAACCTCAAAGAAATGTGGAATTAAATTAAGGAGAAGACTGCTAGAAAATTGGAAAGTGGAATAAGTAGTACTTATCACTGGTAGGAAGAATGCATGCTGATAGAAAAATGTATCCTCATATAATATCTACTCTACTTCTACTTAGATCTTTAACAATTTCTAGTTTAATCATATTCAAAAATAAATTAGGGAGTTTTTATGGTTAGATAGTACAAGTAACAAAAATAAACATGCATTTTGATCAAAGTGGTGGACTATGAGTAAGAATAGAGGGGGTTTTGGATTAAAGGAACTAAGGATATAGGGACTCTTTGTTGCATCCAAATGGATCTTTGAAGAACTTCATGGGGAAGTACCATGAAAGATATTGATAAGATAAAATATTTCAAAGTCTATCACAAAGTAAAGTTTATCTTGAAAGGACCTCCCACTTAGTGATCTGATTGTTGGCCATTTCCCTATCAAACCAGATAGTTCAATTGTCTTTGAATCAATATGGAGAGCATGGGAAAGTGATAGGCACCTTATTACACATAACAACACTATTAGGGAAGATAATAAGGTATGTGGATAAAGTTATATTTGATGGAACTAAGACATCATAATGGAAAGCCACTAGCACTATTACAAGGATGCTCAGCTAGAAATTGGGCCTCTAAGGTGATTAAGAGATTCATTGATATCATGAAAGAGGGACATTTAGTCTCCTAGGGAAAAAATTTCTTAAATTTTGATGTCCCCCAAACACTATGGAGGAATTACACTATAATTAATGAGGCTTATTTTTCCCTCTCCCTTCCTAATACCTATGATATTTTTGAAGATAGATTCACCCTCTTAAGATGGCCAGATGGGACCCACCTTCCTTGTGTAAAAGCTAAATCTATTTATAACCATCATTTTGACAATGAGGTATATTTTCTTACCTTAATAATTATTGTAATTTAAACCAAGATACTTCCTCATGGAAAAAAATTGGGTTAATCTTTGGATCAAACCTACTAAACCAAAAAAGAAGTGGGTTTTGGGGTGTCTCCTATTGCACAAGTTACCTATCCTTAAACTAGATAGAGATCCTAATATTTTATCTTCATGTAGACTGTTTGAGACTATAAAACATATCTTCTTTGATTGTTTCTTTGTAAAAGAGATCTATAACATATTTGGCATATAAGTTAATTATAATGTTAATAATTGGGAGATTGTAGTGGGCTATGTGTCAAACCTAAAAAAGATACCAATTTCTTTTGGTTTGTTATTTCCGTTGAAATTATATGGTTGATTTGGAAATATAGGAATGGCAATGTGAGTGGTAGAGATAGAGTGCTTACTGAGTTTCTCAACAGACTCATAACCCATAATGTTTATTGGAAGGTCATAATTACTATGAGGTTATCAAAGGAAAATTTTGAGAAACTACTACATGATCACACTACCAAGGTATTCACATGGGAAATTTCAGATGGGTTCTCATAGACAAGACAGATAGCATGGAAATAACTCCCTTTGAAATTGGTCTTACCAATTTCATCATAGAGATGGAAGATAAGAGAAAGAAAGAGGATAGGGATCTGGTAGGTGACTTCCCAGTTGCAAAAGCTCTAGCAAGTAGCAAAGATTCCTATGGTAGGCATCGTGATAGTCCCCATCTCTTGGGGAAAAGTTCAAAAATGGAAAGTGAGACCATTGGGATGGATGGACACCTTGGTTAGAAAAGATACGGGATGATGTTTATATTTAGAACTAATGCTTTATATACACAACTATATACTATTATGGTGTAAAATTTGAGGTAATTTTGTTACTTAGTAATGACATTATTAGCATAAGATGTATAGGGCACCATTAGATTGATCTTGGCAGTTCAATACTATTGAACTCCTATGTACTAAAAAATGTTATAGTCTGATATATTGATTTGTAATGTGAATTTATTATATTTAATAGAAAAAAAAATAGGATTATTTTAGTTTAAAAATTAGAATTTTTAATTTATGTATAGAAATTATCACAATTTAAGATCTTTTTATGATGAAGCTTCACAACAACGTGATTATTTTTAAATTATTTATATATAGGAACTATAACAATTTTATAAAAATATAAGAATATTTTATAGTGTCTTTTAGTGATGATGCTTCACAATCGAATAGCCATGGGAGAATCTTACAACAAAAGATTCTCAACTTAGTGTAGTAATCCAAAATAAAAACTCTAGAGTAAATAAGAATGACATGTAAACATAAAGATCAAGATAGAGATGACTCGAGATCCGCCTCCATGAAATATTTGAGAACAAAAATGACTTTGACAACATAAGATGTTTCAATAGATTTTTTTTAAAAATTACTCATGACTTTGACTATGAACCAAGAGTTGCCATAACATTTTAGAGAG
Source organism: Chamaecyparis obtusa (assembly GCA_027943335.1). Classification (NCBI taxonomy): domain Eukaryota; kingdom Viridiplantae; phylum Streptophyta; class Pinopsida; order Cupressales; family Cupressaceae; genus Chamaecyparis; species Chamaecyparis obtusa. The sequence continues at coordinate 10,627 of BSBK01004996.1, read as the reverse complement.
TAAATTCCATTATCTTTGGCCAAACTTGAACCTAGATTTAGTGCTTGAGTCTTTGCAATATTTTTAGTGGTAGAACCTAGATTCACCACATATCTAAGAAATATTTCTCTATTTTTTAGCAAAACATCACCTTCTAGCTACTTAAGAACCAAAAGGAATAATCTAGGTTGGGAATTATTTTGAAGATAATCTTTCATATTACATTTTCATTTAGAGGTATTGATTGATTATTTAGGAAGAGCCTAGATTTGGACAATAGCAACCCAAGAAGATGAATATGTGTTTTATAGGTTTAAATAATTTCTAGCTTGAATGAAAGACCCCCAAAAAATGTCTCTAAGAATAAGAACATTGACTTTAGAGAGTTAGATAAAATTCTTTGAAATTCTTTGAAAGGGCTTGCCACTAGCATTCTAGAAAGAGAAAGAAGTGTGCAAAGAGTTAGAGAGGTTGGGAAAAATACATTTTCTATTTCTCCTTAGCATAGTTGTAATGAATAAAGAGGTGCTCTCTAGTTTCTTCTATATTTTGGCATAAAGAATACCAATTAGGACCATTGACAACATATATTTTCTTTATATCATCTAGAGTGGGTTATTGTTTTTGATGAGGAAGCCTATGAAAATAATAATATTAGGGATCAAATCCAATGGGTTTGTGCACCAAGATGGTGAACAAAAGGGGCCAAAAGTGGCTAATTTATTTTACTAAAATCAACTAAACCTAAACTTAGAGGAGCAATTTGAGAATCATGCATTCAAAATTTGAAGATATCAAAAGAACAAGAATTGTAGTACTTTGAATCTACTTTCTAGACTACTATATTTTTTTGAAAATTGATAAGACTATGAGGATCAAATCCTTCCCACACACATAACTCTTCCTATTTTTTAGTAAAACATAACATAGAATCTAGTTTGTGGGTCAAAAATGTTTTTGATTAAGGTAAATACAGGTTTTGAATGGACGTTGAAACCATTTACAAAAGATTACATAAGATTTTCAATAAAGTTCATACAACCATAGATTGACTGCTAAAGGACAAAAAGTAAGACCCAAACCCAAAAAATAGCACTAAAGCAAACTAAAACATAAATCCAAAAAGACAGTCGACAACAGATCTACCAGCAACCTTCCAGCAAAAACCCTGCACAAATTACAGCTTAGCTTTAGTGGCCTTTTCAACCTCTTTCTACATTTCCTCCATCTTTTGGATGGAATCTTTGAGGTTTATTAGTTCCTTAGGGATATCAAGAAATTTCCTCTTAAGGTTGCTTTTGGTTCTTATACGAGGCCCTGTAGACTGATCTTTTCCCCCAGCCTCATCAACCATCATTATGGTTATTTTCTCCAGCAGACTGCACTCCAGATAGGCGTACAGCGATTTTAGATTCATAACGGAGACCTTGAGGCCTTCGTTGCTATGCTTCAGAATTTCTCTAATGGAGTAGCCATTATAATTGATTTTTTCATTAATCTCCTTGAGCTTTTCATCCACAATAGCAAAGATAGTAGCATTCAGGTTATCATTAGAGTTGTTTATATTTACTTTATACAAAACATCTTCAGTATAATTTTCCAGCTTTCTATGGGTCAAAAATGTTATAGTTGTATTTTTTTTAATTTTGAAAATCCTTTTGTACAAAGGTAGTTAAGATTGATCACTATAAAAAAAATTTGTGGCATATTACATTTTGGTAGGTTTAGGTTTTCAGTAATAAAGTATTATTAGTTTTTTGTTAGCAACTATTGTTGGTTTCAATGATTATGAAAGTGTCTAATATTTTCAACTATATGTATATTGCCTTTATAAAGACACATCTGATTGAATCAATCAAAAAATATTTAATTTGTGTTTTTATGTGGTATCAAAGCCTATATCATTTTTGTGCTTGTGATTTGTTATGAGGTGAAACATGGTAGTAGAAAATCCAATCCTCCTAGTTTGAGTATGTCATTTCATGTTTTGAATTTGGGCCAACATAATGTAGATGTATTAGGTAGAGAATTCAACAATGATGCACAATTTATCTTTGTTTGTAGACTAGTTCATTATGTTGGAATCTGAATTCAATTTTGATTCTCCCCAAGCCTCTGATGTCTGCCTACCTATCAGGATCTCCTAACCAAGAGTAAATGCAGCCTAGACTTTGGAGAATTAAATCTCCAATTGGCTCTTGGCATTGCACAAAAGTCATATGCATAAAAATTAATGTTGGTAGGTGAATTTGAAATTGAATTTGAAATTTTGTGTGAAAAAATTAATGGACAACACAAGATAAAAGGGAAGAATATTTAGTAGTAGAAGTTGTGTATGAATGAATGTGCAGTGAGTAGTGATTGTTCTTGACATTATTTATTTCTCCAAGAGAGTATATTGTAAGAGCTCTATGAAGCTCTAGGCATTTGGGTGTAGCTCTAGAATGTTGCAAATTAGTTTGTAATCAGTCATAGTTTATTTTTGATTTTTTAGTTTTTATTTGTAGAATTTATTTTCAGATTTAATAGAAAGAAAGAAACCAAAACTTCCATATCTATATCTTCATGTATCATCTCCATTTATTTTGGTATATTTCCACTGTGCATTCCCGTGATTGGGAAATCAAAGTTTTCAAGATCTTTGTCTTTGTGTGGTCTGCCCTATTTTGGGGATTTAGTTTTTTACATGGTATAAGAGTTCCTTTGTGGGTAGTTTTACATTCCCAATTTGGCATCAAAGCCATTTAACCCTAAATCCTTGTGAGTTTGAGCATTTATTTTTCTGGGTATTGAATTTTTTGTGTAGGAGACATGTTTGGAGATGAAGGAAAGTGCTAGAAGCAACCATTGTCCTTTAATGAACAAAACTAAGATGTTTGCAAAAATAGTATGGAGACCATTATGGTTGGAAATGATTTGTGGGAGCTTGTAGTCAAGGGGTTTTGGATGTGACTAACCTTGCTCAGTTTGTTGCCCTCTCAAACAATCAAAAGACTTAGTTGAAAGAACAAGGGAAGAAATATGTAAGGCATTGAGTTTAATAGAAGTAGCCTTGAAAAAGGTAATATTTCACAGAATACCAATAGGTAACCATGCTAAATAAGCTTGGTAAATCCTTAAAACAATCTACAAAGGGATTAATAAAGTTAGATTGGTGAAGCTCCAAATACTTCAAAGAGATTTTGAGACTTTTCAAATGAAGGACAGTGAGTCTATTTCAGATTTTAGCACAAAAATCTTTGGTTTAATTAACCAGTTGAGAATGAATGGAGAAACTATGGAGGAGAAAAGAGTAGTGGAGAAAATCCTTCGAAGTTTTCACTCAAAGTTTGATACAATTGTGATTGTCATTGAAGAGGAAAAGGATCTCTCCACATTGACTGTGGATGAGTTAATGGGTTCTCTCCAAACTCATGAGAAGTGCTTTATAGATCTACAACTTCTTCCCAAGAGAAATATTTCAAATATCAATCCAATGCAAGAGGCAACAAGAGAGGTAGAAACAACTTCGAGAAAAGCTCAAGGGGCCAAGGTCGAGGCAACTTCGAACAATGAAATATTGGAGGAGAAATCTCAGGATGAGAAGGTAGCCATGAGGGAGAAATAATCTCTCATAAGATCTCCATACAAGGCAAAAAGAATAATAGCTTGAATAAGAGCAATGTTGAATTCTACTATTGTCATAAATTTGGACATTATGCAAGTGAATGTTGGAAAAAGAATTGATTGGTCAAGGAAAAATGCAAATGTGGTTAATGTGAAAGTGGTTTAAGGTAATTATTCTACAACCTTCATAATATGCAACATTGGTGAAGAAGGCATCCTTGAGGTATGGTATTTGGACAATGGCTATAGTAACCAGCATGAGTGGTAATGAGAGTTTGTTTTCTTTCATTGATAAAAAAATTAAGTATAAAATTAAAATGGGAAATAATGGAATTTTTCTAGTTGTGGGAAAATAATCTATTATGATCCGCACCAAGAAAGGTGAAAAGAAGGGAAAAAAATATATTTATTTTTCCCCTAGTATAAAGTATAATCTAATGAGTTTTGGCCAACTCATTCAGAATGGATACAAAGTGTTGATGGAGAATGGCCAATGTGTCATCTATGAGAATGATGGGAGTAAGATATTTGTTGCAATAGTCCAAATGATAAAGAACTAGATGTTTCCTTTGAGGGTACATACATTCTTCTCTTCCTAGTCCATAAATCCACCTCCCAAGCAAGCATGTACAACATTATAGTAGTAATCATCTTTCAAGAGCATGATTGAAGACCCCTCCAAGATATGGCATCTCAGGTATGGAAAATTAAAGGCTATTTTGGTTTAATTTTTTTGTCCAATAAAATAATGGTAGATAGTTTTCCAAGTATTATAGAGTCTAGTGAGGCTTGAAATTTGGGTAAGCAACATAGGATTTCCTTTAAATCTAGTAACTCTAGAAAGGCAAGAGAGCCATCGGAGTTGGTGCATACAGATTTAGTTGGCCCTATTCAAACCACTTTTTTTTTTTTTTTTTTTTGGGGGGGGGGGGGGGGGGGTTACTTATTTTATGACCTTGATTGATGATTTCAGTCATAGAACATGGGTATATTTTTAAAAGCATAAATTTGAAGCATTTGATAAGTTTTTTGTTTAAAGCCTAGGCTAAAAAATAATGTGGACACCATATCAAGGTCCTAAGGTGTGATGGCTGGGGAGAATATACCTCTAATCAATTTTGAATTTTTTGTAGGAAATATGGCATCAAGAAGGAGCTAACAACCAGTTATACTTTGCAGCAAAATGGAGTGGTTGAGAGGAAAAATATGACCATTGTTGAAATGGAAAGGAGCATGCTAAAGGAAAAGGGACTTCCAAATGAATATTGGGGAGGGGATATAGTAATAACTCTATATTTGATAAATAGAATTCCTAAAAAGGAAGTCCGTGAAAAAGTTTATCTTGATGTAGGGGAAAAACATAAATGGACGGTTGAACACTTGAGAGTGCATGGGTGTGTAGTGTTGATTTGTGGTGACTGATCAGGAAAGTACTATACACTTTCCATTTATCATAGAGTTAACTTGTCAAGCATTTTTGAGTTGACTCATCAAGCATTTCCCTAGGTTGACTTGTCAAGTATTTTTTAGGGTTAACTTGTTAACTGACATTGTAAACCGCCTAAAGGGCCTATATAAAAGTGGTAGTGTAATGTGAAAGATAATTAGAATGTAATTTTATCTTCAGTAGATAATAAAATAAGTGGACTCTGTTTGGTGTACATATCCCTAGATTGGGTGAACCACGTTAAATATTTGTGTCTTCTTGTTCTATTTCGGTGTGTTTTATTCCTTTGCATTATTGGTTATATTTGCATATAATTATTAGATTTTTGTATTCTAATCCTAACAAGTGGTATCAGAGTGGTTTATTTTTCAGTTATCCTCTACAAGGTCTCACATTTGAGTGGGAGTCTCACAGTTAAGTGGGAGTAATGGAAGATGAGGGTACGTTGAAAGTTGAGAAGTTTAATGGGCAAAACTTTCAGTTATGGAAAATGAAAATGGAGGACTGTCTCTATCAGAAGGATTTATGGAAGCCATTGGGAGGAAAATCCAAGAAACTGATAGCAATGTCTGATGAGGATTGGGATATTTTGGACAGGAAAGAACTAGGCAATTTTTGTTTATGTTTGGCACAATCAGTGCAATTTAATATTACACAAGCAAAGATAACTCAAGAGTTGATGGAAATCCTAGAAAAGTTATATGAAAATCCTACCGCTTTGAATAAGATACTTATTATGAAGTGTTTATTTAATATGCAAATGATAGAAGTGGGCTAGTTACTGATCATTTAAATGAGTTTAATACAGTTACCAGTCAATTATCTTCTCTTAATGTTAATTTTGATGAAGAAATTAGGGCTCTTTTGATTATGTTCTCTTTTCTTGAAAGATGGAATGGCTTGGTAATGGCTATTAGTTACTTTATTTTAAGTTCAAATACCCTAAAACTTGATCATGTTTTTGGTGTTATTCTGATTGAGGAAATTCATAGGAAAATCTCAAGTGCATCCACATTAGGTAGTGTTTCCAATGCAAAAAGTAGAGGCAGATCAAGGGATAGGGGAAACAATTTTGTAAGTCATGGGAATTCATGAGGAAAATCAAAGGGAAAGAGGCCTCAATCCATAGGACTAAAAAATTGTTGGTACTATGGGAAACTAGGTCATAAGAAGAAAGATTTATGGTCTCACAAGAATAAAGAAGGAGACAAACAAGAAGGCAATAAAGAGGCAAATGTGGTAAGTAACAAATATGAAGAGGATGTTTTTCTTCTTTCCCTTGAAAATATCGATGATTCCTGGGTTCTATATTTAGGGGCATCATTTCATGCTACACCTCGTAGAAGTTATTTTCTTAATTATGTCTACAGGGATTCTAGGCTAGTTTATTTGGGAGATAATGAACCCTATCAGATTGTTGGGAAGGGAAGAAATAAAATTAAGTTTCAAAATGGGAATCATTGGCTAATACAAGAGGTAAGGCATGTTCCAAGGTTGAGTAGGAATTTAATCTCAATAGGTAAACTCGGTGGTGAAGGTTGTAAAGTTACTTTTAATGATAAAAATTGGAAGGTTTCAAAAGGTTCCTTAGTAGTAGAAAAAGGTGTGAAAGTGGGAATCTTATATCTTTGTATGGTTCATAATGTTCCTTCTACTTTAATTGTTACAGAGAAAAGTCAATGTCCAAGAACAGTCATTATGAGCAGGTAGAACATGAAACAATCATTGTGGATTTTGAAACAACACTATGGCACAACATACTTGGGTAGGTGAGTGGAAAAGGTATAAAATTAATTCATTCAAAAAAAGTTTTACCAAGTCTAAAATGTGTCAATATGGTATTTTTTGAAAGTTGTGTATGGAAAATACAAGAGAGTTAGTTTTTTTGAAAAGTGGGAAGGAAAAGAAAGATGAGAAATTAGAGCTTGTGCATACAAATGTATGGGGATCAGCTCGGGTTATCTTCCCTTGGTGGCTCTCTGTATTATTTTACATTCATTCATGATGCAACTAGGAAAGTATGGATTTATTTCCTTAGGCATAAATCTAATGTATTTGAAACTTTTAAAAAATGGAAAAGCTTGGTTGAGAATGAGACTGGTAAAAGCCTAAAATGTTCAGATCTAATAATGGTGGTGAGTATTGCAGAAAAGAGTTTGAAGATTATTGTTCCTCTAATGGTATTTGTAGGTAGAAAATGGTTCCAAGGACTCTAAAATAAAATGGAGTGGTTGAAGGCATGAATAGGACAATAATGGAGTGTGCTAGGAGTATGAGGTTGCATACTAGGATCACCTTAAACATGTGGGAAGAGGATATAAACATTTTTGTTTATTTATTCAATAGAGGTCCCTCTACTCCTTTGGGTTGTGATATTCCATAGGAAGAATGGATAGTTAAATATGGAAAAGATACATAAAGATGAAAATCGAGTAGATAGGTTTCCAAAAGTTGTAACAAGGGAGAAGTTGAACTCATCTTTAGCGTCAGTTTGTCTTTAAGACTGAAAAAAATAAAAAGAACAATAGATTCCAAGGTACATCAATCCAGTTGGAGCTTTAAGGGTAGTGGTGTTTCTACAGGATCAGTCTCCAAGTGGGAGGTTGTTTAGTGTGGAGCCTGATCAATCCCCAAGCGGGAGATTGTTAATTTGTGGTGACTGATTTGGAAAGCACTGTAAAATCACCATTTATCATGGGGTTAACTCATCAAAAAATTTTGAGTTGACTCTTCAAGTGTTTCCCTAGGTTGACTCATCAAGTATTTTTTAGGTTTAACTTGTTAGTTGACATTATAAACCGCTTAAATGGCCTATATATAAGTGGTGGTATAATGTGAAAGATGATCATATTGTAAGATTCTCTTCACTGGATAATAAAATAAGTGGACTCTATGTTTGATGTACATAGCCTTAGATTAAGTGAGCCATGTTAAATCTTTGTGTCATCTTGTTCTATTTCTGTGTGTTTTATTCCTTTACATTATTGGTTATATTTGCACATGTATTTGTTAGATTTTTGTCTTCTAATCATAACATGTAGCATATACACACATTCCAAAGGAGAAAAGGAAAAATTTGGATGACAAGGGTTTGAATTATATCTCTAGAGTCTCGAATCAAAGGCATATATATTATACAACCCAATCACCAAGAAGATCATCATAGCTAGAGATGTGGAGTTCATTAAGAATGAGTCATGGGATGACTCGTTGGACACATCTCCAAGCACTTAAAGTAAAGTACTTATTATTGATGAAGAATATGAGTATGATGATCAACAAGATGATGAAACAATAGATACAGAGAGATCCTAACAACTCCTAGTGGCTCTTGATAGAAACAAACAGAAAGGCAACCATCCATAGATAGCCAGAGAATCAGCTCCTAAGAGCTCTTGATAGCTCCAGATTGGTACACATGGTGCTATAGACATCTCAAAAGATATGTTGATTGGACATACACAATACAAGAGCAACAGTAGTGAGATTTAAAACCCCACTCTTTCCCCCCTAATTCCAAGAAAGACCAAGAGTCTAAGGGATTTCTATCAAGATGAAATGTATGATGAAGATTCTTATGAGAACATTAATTTTGCTTTATTTTCTCATAGTCATCCAATTTATGTTGAGGATGATGTGAAATAAGAGAAATAGTGTAAGGCCATGGATGAAGAAATAGATATAATATAAAGAAATAGAATGAGGGAACTAATTGATTTTCTTCCCAACAAGAAAGTTATTTGGGTTAAATGGGTCTATAAGACCAAGTGCAATGTTGAAGGAAAAGTGGATAGGCATAAAGAAGGATTGGTTTTCAAGGGGTACAAATAGAAATTTGGGAGATATTATGATGATAAATATGACCGTATTGTAATGATGGAAATAGTGTGTGTTGTCATAGCAATTACAGTCCAACACAAATGGAAGGTATTTCAAATGGACGTGAATTTTTCCTTCCTCAATAAAGTGTTGAAAGAGGAAGTATATGTGGAGAAAAAACCTGATTATGAAAGTCTAGGTGAACAAGATAAGGCATATTGGATGAAGAAAGATCTTTATGGGATAACAAAATCTCCATGAGCATGGTACATTAGGATTGAGTCATATATGATGAGCAATGGCTTCGGAAAAAGATATGATGAGCCAATTCTTTACATTAAGGCAATTGATGGTAAGAATTTAATTGTTATCTTATATGTAGATGATTTAGTTTTTACTAGGGATGATGATTTCCTCATTGCTAATTTCAAAGAGGCCATGAAAAGAGAGTTTGAAACGGTGGACTTCGGTCACTTGAGGTATTTTGTAGGCATAAATATATATTTTTTTATCAGTAGCAATAGTTTTTATTAAAAATGGTAAGGAAGGAATTACAAAGTGCCACTTTCTTGGTATATACAACCCAAACCACGACCAACCTATATTCCTCATTACTCCATATTCTTTGCATCAGATAGAATAGGATCCATAAATAGATCACAAAAACAACAATAACTAAACTACAAAAGAAACCAAAGAACCTAAACTTTGCCTCGAGCCTTAGTATGTGAACGAAGGGTCATGTCAAAGGATGCATCCTTCGACCTCTATTCCTTTTTCTTCTTTACAGTATGTCAATCATCTTCCAATCGAGCAACAAAGGACTCCCAACCAACAAATTTATTCTCAAGAAAATGCTCTTGCTCATCTATCTCTGAAACATCTTGTTGAACCTATTCTTTGCTACCGCCATTTTCATTAAGCACTTGGGATCCTAGAGACTTAAATTTTTCTCTTCCCTTCAGAGTCCCCCACACCCACACTCTAATGAAGCTCCCTATCCATCGCCACCAACAAAGAAGGTTGTCTTTCTAGTTGCACCTCCTACAAGGTGGACCCTAAAACATTGTGCATCGTTTCTCCCATTACAACCTGGGAGAAGCTCTTTTGTTTCTCTCATTTCTTACCTATTGTATAGTGTTGATCAGTCACATCTTTCCACCATGAAACAACCTTATGTGATTTCATTTTATCACATTTCATTGCCATATGACTAGTCTGGAAACAAATTTTGCATCTAAAGGATAAACCTTCATAATCTAAGGCATATACCCAACATCCTTTAGAGGTTTTTATCTTTATTTCAGCAGGAAGACCATTAGCAATATCCATTTCCACTAATATACATGCAAAGGTAGAGTGATACAAATGTGAAGAATTTTCATCCAACATCAAAAAATTCCCCAATGAATCCCCATTTGCCTCAAGACAAGAATCAAACCATAAATGAAGGGGGAGATTTGGGAGTCCTACCCAAATAGGAATTTTGTCAAACACTTAAGAGCTTGGGCTGAAATCAGGATGCCAAGGTTTCAGCATTAATGCAAACTTCCCTTCCCAACACCACACCTAGTCACATAGAATCCTATTTTGTCCTGAATCTTTTCAAAAACTATAGTAAAGAAACCCTTCGTAGTGAGGTATATTTGAACCCAACCAGTGAGTATGGGCTCCCATTTGTCAGAAATCTAGGTATGAAGTTATTGTAAACTTGGCCAAAAACCCTTGAACATCTGATCGAACCCAACTTAGAGAAAATTGACAGGTTATGAGTTT